>OV815969.1:11212500-11737500 GCA_929112965.1 Mythimna albipuncta | reverse complement strand
ATCTACAATAATAAAAATGTAGGACAGCTTTTGAAAAGGCTTACATACCTCAAGGTATACTCATTGGTACCTGTCTGAGCTGATACCTTTTTTTTTAAAGTTTGAATCATAATATAATAATAATATTCCACCAGTATCACGCAACGCTGTCTAGTCCTAAGCTAAGCGGTGTTATGAGTACTAGACAACTGATATACATAGGTGCTTTAAATATACTTCTAAATACATACATGTTATAGATAAATTACATTCAGACACAGCAACATTTGTCCTGGGTGGGAATCGGAACCACGACCTCTGGCATAGCAGTCAGGGCCACTGACTACTAGACCAACAGGCCAGTCGATGAAATAACTTCTTTAGCCCTAGGGAGTAGAGCAAGAGGCAGTGTCAGACTTTTACTGATTAAAATTCACCAGTCCCACGGTAACGGTGATTTTTTCGAACAATCCAGCAAAACTGGTGCCTCCAATTATGGTGTTTCAAATGTGCAAAAAAGTTATGATAATGATTATTTTGCTAATAAGCTTTAAGAAACACTTTTACACGACATTTTTTTATCAATTTAATCTAGATGGGGCCGGTGTTTCTTAGCTGACTAACCGAAGAAGAATCAACGAAATAAACTCACTATGGCCTCTGTATGATACAAAGAAATCCAAACTAATATTATAAATGCGAAAGTAACTCTGTCTGTCTGTCTTTGCTTCACGCCTGAACCGATTTGTGTGAAATTTGGTACAGATATAGTTTGGAACTTGAGAAAGGACATAGGATAGTTTTTATTGCAAAAAAAATAAAATAAAAAATAAAATTTATTCCGGACATACAGCGCCATCTATTGGTCAAGAGTCGGCATCAATTCAGTACTGAAATTTCCGGAAGTCACTATTCCATGCGAACGAAGTCGCGGGCAAAAGCTAGTGAGATAATAAATCAAAATTTTGCCATAATCAAATTAATATGCTTCTACTTCGTATCGTGAACAAGACAGTGAGTTGGCTTTCTCAAAATAATCTTGACTTGAGTATTTTGAGTTAGGAACATCCCAAATCTTACAAGGCCCAATTTCGATAGGTTTTCAGGCTTAAGTAGGGTTATTGTGAGTGTGCCTACGACCATGATTTTAATAGTAACAGTAAAGTCAATCTTGGTTCATACCCTAAGTGTTTCAATAAATGGCAAGTAACTAGTAAATACAATATAATTCAGATGGTTCATAATAAACTATTTATAACTATTGCATCTATGAATTGGTTTATTTGTACCACATAAAAGGTTAAATAAATTGCACCCTATATTTTTGAGGTGGGGAAGTCATCAATGACTTTTCCTGCTCTATGATAGAGCGAAGGATGTTGTTATAATGTAGGGAAATTAGATTTGTTTTTAACAGATTGCGCAGCAGTGCAGATGCGAATATTGTTTCCATCAAAACATGGACATTACCCCCCTGATCATCTTTGATGTGGCTTACACATTAATAAAATATTCATTTTATAAATTCAATAATATTTATAAACATCTTTATTTTGATCTTCTTTAATCTGATATTCATTTATACAACTAATAAATATACCTATAGATATTTGTAATAGATGACAACTTATGACTTTTATCGAATAGCGTTATCGTGTCTATAGGTATAATGTGATAAACTTATATATACTTTAGACTTGTACATTTCCGATACCAAATATGAAACACCTAATGGTCAATGTTACGAATCTACCAAAATTTTACTACAAATAGATTTCTACTACGTCTTGACCTTGTAATTTAGTAAGAAGTGCGATTATTATGATAAAGGCGAACGTTCGTGTGTGTGTGTGTTAGTATGTTTGTTACTCCTTCACGCTCAATCTGCTAAACGGATTTAACTCACGGGTAGACCATGTCCTGGAATAGCCCATAAGCACTTTTATCCTGAGAGTCGGATAGTTAAGATAATTTACTTCTTTCTGCTACTAGTTAAATTACATTCATACGTACAATATTACCTCCTGACCAGCTACCCACCCCCTGCTTCGCCCGGGCGTTATAAATTTTTAAATTTTCGACTTCTCCATACTATAATATGGATGTAATTTACTTCTAAGCCTTTCTTATTAATTACTCTATTGTTGACAACTTTTTTGAGCTATATGCGGACAAATCTCTGTTGAAAAGGGAAGATCTGCCAACCAGATGGATGTTTTGTCTGGCCAGAGCCAGATAGTTAATTTCAGGCTGTGTGTTCTAATCGCGTGGTTTGTAATACTGCGATGCAGGATTTTGAATTTTAGATTCTATGTGGTGTCATAGATGTAGCTACAGGTTTATTGCATTCATACAAACAAACAGACGTGATTCCCAATTTGTTTTATATTATGTAAGAATATTGCCATCGATTTTATTTCTTTATCACTCTCTTCATGTCTCAGCTATATCTTTGTTGTTACATCTGTAGGTGTTGTCTAAAATTGTACTGGTGCTGGATTTTAAAACTATCAGTAGTCATTAAATAATAATCACAAAAAACACTGATATCGCTCTATCGGCATATTTTTTTAACTTTCTTATCAATCACCTGATCAATCATCTGGTTATTAAGTAGATTTGATATTCAATTTATCTAATAATATATTATCAAAATGACCTCCATAACCTGTGTATCTACTTACGTCCTTTATCTTATGGTATGTAAGAAATTATTTAAACCCATCAAGAAAACATGGGATTTCCGATCCAACAAACAAATGTTGGTTCAACAAATTTAAAAATTTTTACATAATTATTATAACATAGCCTGTCACTAGAATATCCAATACGTTATTTGTGCGTGGAGGTTAAATAATAAGACACAGAAGAATAGGCAATCATGTTAACACAAGTACCTACAAATAAATGACAGAATTGCGCTTGTACAACATTTTACTTTTACACTTATTTATCTAATTTAACAATAACTTAAACTAGTTTAACGGGATTATATACAGGCAGAGATTCAGACGGGTCAGCATTATTGGAAGGAGGGATCAAATCGTTGTGGTGGCGTGGTGTTGCTGATCTTGCGGATGGTGGCAGCGGGCATGAAGCACCCAGCGTTGGGTTGGAAGTTCTGCTGGTTGTTTTGCTGTCCTCCCATGGGCTGGCCGTATCCGGGAGCGTAGACTGGGCCTCCGGGGTTGTTGAACCTATTTTGGCCGCCAGGCGCACCTGGGTTCATGCCGGGGCCACCGGGACCACCTGGGCCGGGGTAACCTTGATTGAATCCTGGACCTGGACGTTGCATTCTGGAAATAGAGTTACTTCATTAATAATTGTTCTTTAGGTAAAGTCTTATCGGTCAAATTTCGAAAAACTATTATATGAACACTTTTAAAACTCTAAAATGATTAATTTTCAAAAAAACATTGATCAACAAAACCACTTAGTAAAAGTTTTACATTAGAATAAAATATCTTTTAAATTAAGAAAAGTAATACTTACATGATATAATTATTTCCAAAACTGAATGAAAAATTCACTTGTTGCTTTATCAACTGATTTTTACAATCTGCTGAAGATATTGAGAAGCGACATCTATTTATACGTTCTTTTATCGGATTACCTGTCAGCGTTATTATCGCCTCAAATCACGCCCCTTTGTTTTTGAGAATCGGCTATCGGCCTCGTCTCTTGAATTTTGCCAAAATGATATTTGAATTTCACAATTTAAATGTCATTGTTACATTAAGATAAATTTTTTGAATCTTTGGCTTCACCTCATTTAGTAAAGACCAACCAAGTCACAAACAATGCAACAACTGGTTTGTCAGGTCTTGTTCCTATTGGGCACGCCACAATCATGGCGGTAAGTCCCCTCTTTGAGGCGTGGCTGGAAAGACCTCACGGCGTCCTTACCTTTCGCATGACGCAGGTCCTCACCGGACATGGTTCGTTCGGGAGTTTCCTGCACCGGATTCATGCGGAAGTGACGCCCGGGTGTCGCCACTGTGCGGAACGCCCGGAGGACACGGTGGAGCACACGGTCGAGGTGTGCCCTGCTTGGGCGGAGCATCGCCGTGCCCTCGTGGGGGCGATCGGCGGCGGAGACCTCTCGCGCCGGGCCTTGGTTGAGGCCATGGTCCGGAGCGAGGAGGAGTGGCAGGCGGTCGCCGACTTCTGCGAAGCAGTAATGCTCGCAAAGGAGGAGGCCGAACGCATCAGGCAACGGCGTTATCGCCGCCGCCGCCGCAACCGGGATTCTGATCCCGATTTCCGGCCACCGTAGGCGCGGGCTTGCGGACAGTGAGCAATGGGTAGCTCACTGTCCGGCCGTCCGGTAACTTTCCGGACCAAGCCCAAGTCGTCGACGGCGCGCACTGTTCCCGCGCGCCTCAAGGAGTTGTCAGCAACAGCAGGGACCCAGCCGGGTCGAAGCCTACTGGGGCCAGGGTTATCCGAAAGGGCGCTCAAGCCCCGGTGTGAAGGCTAGAAGGAACGGGGTGGGTCTTTTAGTCAGTAAGAGTCTGACACTATCTCCCGCTCCGCCCAAGAGCGGGGGATGTCAATGCATGATTTTTTTCCCACCATAAAAAAAAAAAAAAAAAAAAAAAAAAAAAAAAAAAAAAAAGGTCTTGTTCCTATAACTTTTATCGATATTATATCATATATAATAAAAGCGCACTCTAAGCCTGCATTGTAAATGACTGATGTGTGCAGCGCAATATGTGGCTGTAAATAATATCTTGTCTAATTATATTACCGATTATCATCATGATAACCTAAGTAATTTATCATCTGCATTTCGAAAGTTGATACTCGTGCAAGTAGATTTTCAAACAGTTAAGAATATATATTCTATAAGGTAATAATGTTCCTGTATCGTAAAATAGGGGGCGTCACTTTGGCTCAAGCTTATAACCAATAGGAATATAAGATGCTGTGTTTCTATTAGTTAATAGGCTCACTACGGGAAGCTTCAATGGGTCTGTCAGCTTACACTAAGGATTGGCTCGCAGCCCTTACCTCTTCCTGATGATAATAGATGCTCTGGCGTCGGACATTCAGGAAGAAGTTCCCTGGTGTGTGCTATCTGCCGATGATATTGTGCTGGTTGCCGAGAGTGGCCTAGAGATATAGAGCATATTATAGGAGTGGTGGCACCGACTGGAAAATGCTGGCCTGAAAATAAGTAGAACCAAAACGAGGTACTTTCTCTGCGATTTCGGCGTGAAGATGAACAGATTGTGTTGAGTGATAGTGTGACGGGTGACAAACAGAATGAAAAAAAAACATGTTGCGCCAACCGCAAGTAATATGGGATAAGGGTAGGAAGAAAAAGACGGAGACTTATTCCATACGCCCCATTGTTTCTTAGAAGAGGGGATAAGTAACTCTTACGGTTATCTTAATAAGAGCTTTAGGTATTAGGATAACGATTAAACATTTGAAAATTAGTATAGATAACACCTCTGATTGATCGCTATGCGGAAAGTTTGAGGTGGAGCCTAGACTCTAGCTAAGCCCTGGCTAAAGGAATTTCAGTTTGCGATTAAATCAATGAAATCGTTGTTTATTTTTCATTCCTGATATATTTATTCATCAAATATTTACAATCGAATAAACTTCAATAGACTCCACAACTAAAAATTATTATAAAATAACCAACTATACTACTCCACGCGCATATCGTGCATGTGTGCAAGGACTGTTGCCTACAGATCCCACGGTGATAGGCCAGCCAGAAGTGCAGTATCCCCGCACCATCCTTATTGCCATGACCCTCTGGCAGGCGTTCAGCATGGCCGCCGGTTGAGTTTTCAGCGACGGCGCCCACACCGGCGCCCCGTAGAGGGCCATGGACCGAACGATCCCCGCGTAGAGCCTCCGGCAGGAGGCGTATGGACCTCCAAGGTTGGGCAGGAGCCGCTTGAGAGCGGCCCCAGTCCGGTTGAGTTTGGGAGCCAGACGTCGGAAATGCTCCACGAAATTCCACCGGCTGTCGAGGACGAGTCCCAGGTACTTCATCGTCGACCCGACACCGATGTGAACTCCTCCTACCGTTAGTTGGGAACTCAATGGCAGCGCGTTTCGAAGGCGGCGACCGTGAAAACACATAGCCTCGAATTTGTGAAACGCCACCACGAGTCCCAAATCCTGGATCCTATCAACGACCATCGCAACCCCGCGTGTCGCTAGAGTGACCGCCGCCTGGTACGACTCTCTCTGCGCTAGAACCAGCGTGTCGTCTGCGTAGCAAACCACGCTGACCCCGTCAGGAAAGTCGTCGCATTGTCGCCATAGTCGATGTACCCGATGTTCCTCAAGGGTGGCCCTAGTACCGACCTCTGCGGAACACCGCACGATATCTCTCGACGTTTCCAGTCTCCCTGGTGACCGGGGTAGACTATAAATCTCTCCGACAGACAGGCCTCGATCATTCGACAGAGGTATTCGGGCACCCGGTGATACCGGAGTGCCCTCTGGATCGTACTCCAGGGCAGGGAATTAAAGGCGTTGGCAATGTCCAAGGACTGCCACGACACACCTACCCCGGGACACCGCGTCCCCTGTCGTGAAGGCTCACACGCGCATGATGGCATCCACCGTGGAGCGCATCCTACGAAAACCGAACTGACCGTCTGAAAGGTCCGACCCCACCCGTGTTAGGCGCGCCGACCGTCGCCGGCAGGCAGGCCGTCGGTCCATTCGGACATTGTGTCCGAGTCGTAATTAAATCTCCAAAACCGTCGATAATACTAAAAGTACTTCCAATGATGACCAGACTCTTGGCGAAGATTATGCAATCAATTGAGCTCCTAACTGAATTTAGATTGTCATAGAGATATAGCCGACGATTAAGATTTCATGTCTACGATAACAGTGATTCATTAGCTTGTTGAATGAGAATAATAATAAAATAAGTAGAGTATGTATAATGGTGCAATAGCGAAAGGGTCGTGTGAACACGCGTTTAATGATTAGATTAACTGATAAAATATTTATTATTTTTAGACTTGTTGGGTGTTTTAAAAAATTTTAACATCTGAAGAGGTCGAATGCTGCATTTTATAAATACAGTGTCATAAAGTGCTTCTAATAATATAACAATATAATTAACTGAATAAAAACCGTTAATTACGTCTCCACCCCCACAACATAAAAATAGTAGGTACATTTAATAAAAATTTAATGCGCCATTTCGACTCATTTACATGGTGTAATTTGTCATGAAGTTTGGTTCAAGGTAGTCGATCGCAAAGATACATCATTTTCTAATGTAATCATCAATTGCATTGTTAGGTTGGTCTAAACATCTGTTCATCTTCTTTCTGGTCGTGTCTCATATTATTCAGAGGTTATCGCAATATGTCATATATACGAGTATATACGCATCATCATCATCTCGAATCATCATCGATATCATTTTGGTCTCACGCGTTTCATCTATCCTCTTCATATCCCCTGCAAAAACATACATACTACGTACTTTCAAACTTTCTATTACTGGCGTCATTCTCAAATGTTCCTTTAATAAACTATACTACTCGTAAATTCTTTCTTTATCCATTCTAGTAATTCCTCTTTTTTTTTCCAAATTCTCATCATCACTTTGTTTCTACTTGCATCATTTCTGATTCATCCTTTACACGACCTAGCATTCTGATTCATATACCTATAAGAACTGAGGCCCTACCATTTTACGACCTAGACTGAACTGTTAAAGGGATGACTTTTTAACACGTCATGTTATGACCCCAGTAGCCTGATTCACGTAAAATCAAACAAGACAAATATCGTTGAAGTTTTATAGTCGTTCGATCGAAGTCCTATCAAAAAGCGGTATTCACGATCTATCGACTTATTTCCAATTACATTAATAAGGATTCTACGAGGATAATGTAATACAGATATTTTTTTGAAATCGACGAATTTCAAACGACTTTAAAATCGGTGTCGTTCAAACTCGATTGATGGATGTGAATACGGAAATGGTCTAAACGACTAAATCGCTACGATATCGTTACGGTTTTCATTACGTGAATCGGGCTACAGGTCTGTCCACAAATTTAAGGTATTACTGGGGCCAAGGGCTATGCGAAAGAGAATCCCGGGGCCTTGGCACGAAGGCAAAAAAGCAACAGGAGTGGATTTTAGTCAGTAAAAGTTTGTAACGCCATCCTGCTTCGCCCAAGGGCGGGAGATGACATTAGACGATTTCCCACCTTCTTCTTCTTCTTCTTTTCGTGTCAATGCTCTCAAACTATACTTTTTCTAACCAATATTTGGCAAAAAACTCTATTGTTGGCCTTGTATTTCCCACCTTAAAAAAAAGGTACCTATTGCATTTTTTTTGGAAATGTGTTGTGTGTGAACCCTTGTTAGAGATATAGACCATACTTTGAACGTGATCTCTGAGTGTTATCTCCAATCTTATTTAGCCTGTTCAATGACAATAAGGATATTAGGTAATCATAAAATATAAACAGTCACGCGATATGAGTTATCAATTGAAAGCAATGACAGTTCTTTCACTTTGGCAACCGTTCAGATAACTGATAAAGATGTATATATGTAGGATATAAATATGAGGAAATCACTTTCAATCTTACTCTTTTTATCTTTTATTCTTATTTTAATTTAATTACTTTCTTTTGTTTAAGCTACTATCATACAAGTTTAGTAGTTCGCTGAATATCCTAACTCAATTTTACTATAATAAATATATGTATATTACAGTCTGTAATAAAAAAAAATAAACATCTTTTTTTATAAAAATGTATTTTCCTTAAAAAAAGTTATAAAATAATACAATATTTTCTATTAACTTTGTCTCAAATAATTATTTTACAGGTTCTTTAGATTGTAACATTGTTTTATTTTCCGAGTTCTTTTCAGCATCAACGAGATCTATAGTATTCGTTTTTAAAGCTGTTGATTGGCTTAGTTTCCTTGTGATTAAATAGGAAAGTAGTTGGAAGACAGCTAAAGTAATTCCTGGTAGTAGCCATGCATCTGGCATATTTGCAACAGTCTTTGTGTACAGTAAGGAGTACAGAGGCGAAGATATCGTCTGCATCGCTGATTCTAATGCACCCATCACACTGTAGATTTTACCTGGAATTAAAATATAGTATACTGTATCATAACTAGCAACTGCGTGGATTACAGGGAACATTATGGACAAAAATTAAAAATAAAAACTATATACATCTATAACCAAAATTTTGACATATTTTACAACGATTAGGTGTATTTTTTAATTCATAAAACCCCAAGCGAACGCCGGTGTTTGCGCTGTTATTGTCTTACTATTGTGTCTCTAATTGACGGTATTTGAAAGTAACAAAAAAAATCTGTAAAAGAAAAAAAAAAACTATAGCCTTTGAAAGCATACAGTGACGGACACATAAAACCGGAACAATCTAGCGTGAGATTTATATCAGAACAACAATGTAATGAATAATTTACCTTGTTCAGTAGGTAGTATCTGTTTATTCAATATAGGTCTTTGTACCACTTGCGAGCCTTGTGAGATTATACCAACCAAGGGCACTGTAACAAAACACAAAATTGCAATATCAATATACAAATATTATAAAAATACAATCCCTCGAATTGAAAGCCCGATGGTAAAGTCTCCTATAAGTAAGATCACGGACGTGGTGAAGGCCTCGTGGTCCATGGATGCAAGAATGCTTCTAGAGAGCACCCGTCGTTGTGGCTTCGCTTAGGGAAAGCCTATATCAAAAAGAGGAACATGTTTGGCTAAAATAATGATGACATTAATGCCTTACACGAAACTTCGTATATTTATGTAAATATTATAGTAGCAATTGCTTAGTATCGAAGGGTCTTTCATTTGCTTGTAGTTGCTAACTAGTGATAGACTGATGTAGTCCAATTTCACCATAGCCTAGAGTATAGAGGTGGACCTCTACACTCTCATTTCTGAACAAAGGCATCTTAACAGCTTTAAGTATCATTTCTTGAAAAGATATCCTAGATCTAGACATTTGCATTTCCAGAATTCGGTATCCAACTCGCGATATAAGTTCGTCACGATATTGTCTAAAATATCTTAACGTTATCAGTTGATAAAACAATGATTGACGAATCAAGCCAGATTATATTCGTAATTTTGTAAAATATCTCACGTAAGAACACGTTCCATCATTATGATAAGCCGAGTCACTATTCGTTGGATTAATTAGTACAGAATCAGTATCTAATATACAAAACGTTTTCAAAAACATTCAGTAGTTGATAATGAATAACGTTCAATGACACGTGAGTGAGAGTTTTTAAGACATTACACGTGTTGGTGTGGCGCATGATCATACCCTCGTGATAGATTATTGGACTATATGAGATAAAAGATGAGGTATAATAAAAGAACACAAGTGCACCGACAGGTGATCGAATTTCAATCACGAAGGTTCATCAGAGATATGGAAATGTTTGGTCATGAGGATATTATCATTATAGAGGACTTAATATTTAAGTTACACGTTTTGGTGTGGCGCATGATCATACTCTCGTGATAGATTATGGGACTATAAGAGATAAAAGATGAGGTATAATAATGGAACGCAGGTGTACCATCAGGTGACCGAATTTCGATCACGACGGTTCATCAGAGATGTGCAAAAGTTCAGCCATGAGGACCTTATCATTATAGAGGACTTGATAGTTAAGTTAATACAATTCAGCATAAAAAAATCTGTAGGTAATCGATATTTTTTGACGTAAGTACGTCTTTAAAATTGCTTGCATAGTGAATAGCAGTTCAAAAAACGAATGATAATAAAATTATGGGAAACAGTATGGTGTTGCAGCAACTTATCTATCATGTCCATTCAAAATTTAATTCCACTACTAAATCATATTGATGTAATTGTTGACAATAACATAAGTTACGCCGATGACATGGTGCTGCTGAGCCCATCATTAGAGCCCCGCTGTATATGCTGCATTTTTGCAACCCGCTGAAGGTTTGTGAGATATGACAAGAAATATTTATGGCCTCCTGTACAATGCGAACAAAGGGCGAGTGTATGCTCTTTGGACTCTATGACAATGCCCCTCATGAACCTCCACCCATTTATTTGAATGGTTTTCTACTTGCTAAAGGGGAAAAAATAATATCTAGAGTATATCTTAAGGACAACGAGGATATTGAACGTGAACGCAGAGCTCTGTCCGGGGCGATAATTATTCTGGTTAGAGATGTGACTAATGATATGATGATGAATTTTAGTCAATTAGACGCAAGTGTGTGTCGTTGCTATTTGGCTGAGTATGCGGCATCAGCAACGACATTCTTAAGATAATATCTAATAGATATCAGTGTCCTCGCTCTCGCTCTGTGTAAGCATTGTGGTTGGGGCGGTGAAATAAAATTAAATGTATTTTGTACCTACTGACATACTCGTAGTATATGAATCATTGTAATTTGATCATTGTAAATTGATAAAAAAATCGAAAAAATTGGTATGCTAGGTGAGGAATGTAACGCATACTGCGCGGTGGAGGAAGAAGGGGCTCTTTTGAGGTCATTTTGCTGTGTTTAGAGATTCCACTTTAGACTCTGGGAAACTAAGACGTTCGTTTTAGTTTCAATAGTCAACTTTTGTCACAATCTTTGAATTGCACATAAAGCATTAGTGTAAAATAGTTACAGAAAATGAAACAGTAAGTATACGATATTTAAAAATTGTTACGTCCATCTATACCCATGAAAAAGCTAAATCTAAATCTAGCAAGTTTAGAGTCAGTGGCATTTTGTAGAGTTTAGGATTCAATGGGACAATCCCGCAGCGTTGGATTATGAGCAGTTTTAAAAGTTCTAATTTGGAAGGAATTATTTTTCAAGCGTCTCTTCAGGAATCCTCACTGATACTTCGTATAATAAATGCGATTTTTTTTTTAAGTTTTAAACTAATAGTGTCTGACTGAGATCCAACCTGATGGTAAGCAGTGAAGCTATCGTTGATGGTGAATCGCATTAGTTTTTTATGAGCCTATTTACTATAGCCCTGAAGACACCTGAATATTATCGGTCGGGAAGACCACAGCAGGCTAATTGTTCTAGTTTTTTGAAATACACGGTATAAATGGCGAAACTAAATCCTTTGTCTGGACCTCAGAGGAGAGAATGTGAGTTCTTAAATAACGTTTTCATTCCGTCATTACTTAAGATATCAACATGAAACGCTTTCAGATACGGGTTTAGAGAATGATATGGGCTACCTTCGAGAGTATGTTGGAAATTATTTTCGACTTTCACGTGGGCGTAGCCGCTGGCAGAAGCTTCTTCCTAATAAGTTCGTAAAATAAAACCTAAACAACAATACAAATTTCCACATCATCCACACGAATAGATAAAGAAAAGGTATCACCTTTCCTTTATCTATATGTTAATAGGTATTTATCACTTTTCCTGTTTCGGCGTGTCTTCATGACAAATTGAATATATGATAAAATCACAGTGGAAAAACTGTAAAGAAACAAACAATGATTTATTACATTTTTATCTATCTATCTGATAACCCTTTTTAAATATTCCAAAGGAGCTACTGAGTCACTATAAAAAAATACGTTTTGTAGTCTGACAAGGAAAACAAAACAAGAAAATAAACCTTTTTTGGTATTTCTTAGGTTTTTAAATTTCAGCAGAAATTCAGCTCTTTCGTAGTTGTACTGAAGAAAAAACACAAATAATCTGATGATAAAGACGCTAAAATACATCAATTTAGGGCTTGTGTTCTACAGCTGTGTTCCGCAAACTTTTTCTGTTTAAAAAAAAATCTATGAATACTAAACTTTTAATTTTAATGTGCGATCCGTTTTCATTTCCAACAGTTCTTCTTGCTCGTTGATCGAAAGGTTTTCAAAAGGAATGCAGTATAGCCTGTAGTATTTTTCTTCCGTCTATCTACGGACACGGTTGGTCAGTCATCGGTCTACGTGTTTAAGAGATATCCTTATTTTTCTAAGGCGAACCAACTAATCACCACAGTACGTTTGCGGAACACTGTTTTACAGGGTTCATTACTGGGACCTGTGTTTTACATAGGTTGAGTAACTGTGATACCACAGATTCCCTAACGAAACTGCATAAAGTAAGTACAACCACGTGTTTGCAGGAGAGCACGTGCACTTGACACACTCTTGTATGTCATCTTCTAATAATAAATGGTTATCTTGAAACAACTTGAGTAAACTATTGAACTGTGAAGATAAAATTTAAGCACTCCACGTTGCATGATGATAATTCAATCGGATAACTAACAATCACTCGGAGGGGCATCTATTTCATACAGATATATCCATGTTTTTTTTTGTGGTGGTAAAATCATCAATGACAACCCCGCTCTTGAGCGGAGCGGAAGATAGTGTAAGACTCTTACCCCGTTCCTACAAGCCTTCATACCGGGGCTCGAGCTATCTTTCGAAACTAACCCTGGCCCCAGTAGGCTTCGACCCAGCTGGGCCTCTGCTGTTGCTGACAACTCCCTGAGGCGCGCGGGAACAATGCGCGCCGCCGACGACTTGGGCTCGGTCCGGACAGTTACCGGACGATCGGACAGCGAGCTACCCATAGCTCGCTATCCGCAAGCCCGCGTCTACGGCGGCGCGCCGCCGGGATTCCGATCCCGACTTCCGGCCACCGGCGAGAGCACAGTTGCCTGATGCGGTCGGCCTCCTCCTTTGCTAGCATTACTGCTTCGCAGAAGGAGGCGACCGCCTACCACTCCTCGCTCCGGACCATGGCCTGGACCAAAGCCCGGCGCAAGAGGTCTCCGCAGCCGATCGCCCCACGAGGGCAACGCGATGCTCCGCTCAATCAGGGCACACCTCGACTGTGTCCTCCGGGCGTTCCGCATAGTGGCGACACCCAGGTGTCACTTTCGTACGAATCCGGTACAGAAACTTCCCGAACTAGTCATGTCCGGTGAGGACATGCGTCATGTGGAAGGTCAGGACGCCGTGAGGTCTTTCCAGCCACGCCTCAAAGAGAGTTCTTACCGCCATAATTGTGGCGTGCCCATTCCCAAGCATGTTCAACTATCGTCATTAAATTGAAGAGAAGGGTAGTTCTACATAACCACAAAGACTGATAACCAGTCCTTACTAAAGGGAATCTTGTAGGTAACTAGGTTGTAAAAGACAGATAGGTAGTAGCCATATAAAATTCTAGTTTATTTAAGTACCGCTTAGAGTCCTAAACGGGTTTAGCTGAATCCTAGATTTATAAACATAGTTGAGATAGGCATATATAGGTGATGCTTGAGTAAATCAGCCTTATATTATTCTACAACCTTATTTTTAGTATATGCAAAACCTGAAACACCTGTCTAGTATTTTTATGTAAAGAATCTATGTACAAAATTTCAAAACTGTATTATGAATGCTCACAAAGTGGTATGGTACCTGCTCGACGACATAAATACATGGTCACCGAGCGACCCGGGGGACTAAAAGCTTGTTTCGCTTCCGCAACCAGCTGTGGCACCTAATGGCCGCCATGACGTGTCGTGACGTGTTTTGTACTTAGTGTCAGTGGTGTCCAACTTGTGGCCTTTTTCTAAATATTTGTGGGAAAAAATATAACATGGTGTAAAAATTATTGGGATCGATTCAATTACTGAACAAACTATACTCGGTTTCGCATATATATACTAAAAAAAATATAGTACAAGCCGTCAAAATTTTCCTACTGCTGGGACTCATGTATTCTCTCTAGGACCCCTCTCCTAAAAAGAACACCTGATTCCGAGGAGCTCCTCAGCGTGGGTTAGTAGATGTCACATGAACTCACATGCCGGATTCTTCAAGATAATTTTCTAGGCCGTCTTGAGAGCAGAGGTGATGAAATTACACAAATTAAAGCACACACTTAAGTTTTAACCCACAACAGAAATACAACTCGTAAGTCGGAATATTACCACTGTGGCACCATTTTTCACACAGATAAGAACAATTTACATAAAATTCTCGATGAATAAACCCAAATATACATGTAATACTTACACGTGAACACGCACCAAGTCGTTGTAGACATAACAAGGCCCGAAGTGGCTAGGATATAGGAGCCACAGCTCAGCATACCCACTGTTTCATCAGACAAACGTAGGCGTCGCTTTAGTACTGAGAGGATCAATAATGTACCTGAAATAAATAAAAACTTTTTATGAATTAATGTTCAGTTATTCGAATTGGCACAAATAGGGCACATTGCTCGCAGAACAGATAGGCATTGGAGCCGAAAGGTTCTGTGGTGACCGCGTAATGGAAGACGCAGCATTTGAAGACCAACAAGGTAGACCGATGACCTGGTGAAGGTTGCGGGAATCCAATGTCATAGGACTGTTAATTGTGCCGACACTTGGGGGAGACTAAGAATTGACATCTTTCGGCTGGAATGATGATGATGATGAACCCGATTGGATAGTTGATTATTGTTTATTATTATTTGTATCAAAAAGTACCTAACTTAGTCTGACATAGCAAACTTTTCAAATCATTAAGCTAGAAAGTCCTCAAATCTGGTGGAAGAGGAAACTGTCAAGTAACAAAATTAGAATGCATACACTGAAAAGTGACATTGTCGCCATAAAGTTACGTGTGTATACTTTTGTTTCTTATCTTTATATAGCGAGATATTCCCACCACATCCCCACTCTTCCTCAAACCAATGTTTGAAATGCTGTACTCCTTCATTTAATAACCGATTTGGACGGTGTTTTCATACAATTTTTTTTTTTTGTATTATTTTATTGTTTACTATAAAAAAATAGTACTTTATAAAAGTTGTCAATATCAAATAAACGAACCCAAAACTAAAAAGTTCAAAACAAGTAGTGTTGACGATGTTAAATCTTTGATTAAATTGTATAAATTTTTTGACACTATTTTTTTTGTATAGCCTATATTTAAGTTAATAATATTCTTGAAACTGTCTTGCCTTTTATTTAAGGAGACACCGCAACTTTGCCGTATTGTATTTAGATAAGTGAAAACTACTATCCACAATTCCATACATTTCAGAGTCAAAATCTCATCAGTGTTGTCTGTTCTTAGAAAATCTTAGAATCTGGTGGCCTTAATTTAACTAGCTCGGAACTGTGAACATACATGTTTTTCAACAAAATGTATACAAGCATTTTATCCTATCCATCACGAGATCAATCTGCCCTGACATTATTTCAAAAACGACTAACATAGTAAATCACTTAGATACGTGAAGTCAAATAGGTACGCTTATACGCAAATAAATATGTATTGCGACAAATTGGCTAAGAATTTGTCCTTTAATCACGTTAATCAGTAACTTATTAAATATATCGTGAAAATTGCAAGGCCATTTCTAAGAATACGCATATAAAACAACACCAAATAGTCAGAGATACTATTTCCTGATACAAGATGTGAGTAATCCGATAAATAGTGACCGATACCGAGGGTAACGCCACCTGTTACTGTACTATCAAGATGTTGTATTGAGGTCTTCAGCAATATTTATTGTAACTAGTTTCAGCCAGCGGCTTCGCCCACATGAAAGTAGGTTCTCTATACAAACACGTTAGACATCCGTTTCATTGTCTTAGGAGCTGAATTTTGAAAATTCTTTCTTAGTAGTGCTACATAATAAAAAGAAGCCTTGTGCTTTTGATGCTCCTAGTCTAATAGTTTTGGCAGTGCGTTGATTTGTTAGTCAGTCAGTTTCTACTTTGACATACAAATATTATTTCATCCCAACTTCTAACAAATATCAGCTTACTTTTGTATTAAGGGCCAAGCGCCCGAAAAGTGGCATAAAATAGTGATTTTCTGAGGCCTACTCCTCCGTAACGGCTAGGTCAATTGGTTTGAAAAAAATATATGTTTATTATAAATTCATGAACAATAATATCAACATTTGATTTTTTCGTGCAATCAATACTTTTGTCAAAAAATAATATTTAGCAATTTCGCAACTTTTCGCAACTTTTCCCTACTCCTTCGAAACGGCTTGGACCTTTAGAAACATTTTTACACATAAAAATTGGTGGTTAAATATTCTTCAAAGTGAACATTGCATATGTAAATCAATCAATATCTCGCAGAGAAAATGGATTTAAAGCGCTTTTCGGGCGCTGCTGCCGCCTAGGCGAGTGCGAGATTTGCGTTCACATAATTTCGGTCAGATGGTTCAAGGGATACGCCTTAATGTATTAAATTCTTTGAAATTGATAAAATTATGTTGAAGTTGTAATTGTTTGATCCAGGTTTTTTCTTCCCTTTGTTTTACGCTTACAAGTTTCTGTGATGTAGGTAGTCGTAATATCAGTCTGCATCTGCGAAGGCTTATTTATTTTTAACTTTTTTTATTACTCTTAATTCTTACTAAATATTCTCCATCGTTTGATGGTCTATTAATAGTTTGCACGTGTTATTGGCAAAATTGTGGTGTCTCTTCCACAAACGCCATTAATGAAAAGTAAAAAAAAACATTTTTTGATTGATATTGAACCAGTGCTTAACTGCGATCCTATCTGAGGTGAGTAAGTTAAAGTTGAAATTAGTTTGAAGTTGTACATACCAATAAAACTGACAATATTTTTGTAGGCGAGGAAGGATCCAAACATCACGTCATTCCAGTGAAACTTGTACCTGTAGTACATGTAAGCGATGAGCACCTCCGCTGTAACAAATTATCTATTTTAGAATTAATGTGAAAGTGAAATATTACTTTTTAATGAATGAAAGTCTTAATTCATTTATTTAGTGACAGATATAATACGCACTTAATTTTGGGTCTAAAAGTATATACACCAAGGTTTTTTTATCTTATACGTATGAAAAGACAGCCATATCACCAGGGTATAATTTTATCCCCTAAAAGTAATTTTAGCTGATTGGAAATCCCAACGTTGTTTACAATATATTATATAATATAATATAATTATACGGTTTTATAGTGTTTTTTGTATTTAATTTCAATATTTATTACACTCAGCCAATCAGCGCCATCTAGTAATAACATTCCACATTAGTAGCAATGTAGTCAAGCGTATATTACTTTATACATGAAAGAAAATGGATACGCTTTTCATATCTTTACTGAAATGCCCTCTAGCGACAATATTGAAAATTACGATCGAGAAAATTTTACAGTAGCGCCAAGTAATGAGCATTTTTCCCTACTGGGCCGCACTGTGCTACAGTGTACGATGCAGATAACTATTTTATGTGACGCACAGTCATGTTTTTTTTGCATTTACTAAACATTCGACATTTGAAAGCCATTACTAATGTTGTACAATCTTTAGCCAGCCTAGCAAGTCCTGGATTTTTCTCCTTGCGTTTCCTCTTACATCAACCTTAAAAATTCCTTCCTTCAGTCATTATTACTCAAACTGCAACATTCGATATAGGATAAACTATATAGATACTTATTTTGCTAAGCTACTGTAATAATATTGCAAATAAATCTACTGTCTAATTGCAATCTTCTTGCTTAAATATCAACTTATATTTTTACAGGAGTAATTTTCTCAACTGACTATTGCCCACTGTCTTAACCATTTATTTTATTTGTTTGTTTTTCTAAGCTTAAAAATATTATTTTACTGGCTAGACCCAGTGTGATTTGTAATTTCCTTATTTTATAAATTACAGCTGCTAATAGCGGTTACGCCCGCGTGATATTAGAATATTATCCCTAGGGCAAATACTCCCGGTATAAAAAGTATCCTATGTACTATTCCAGGATATAGTCTAACCGCGCACCAAGTTTCATCGAAATCCATTCAGTAGTTTTTGCATGAAAGAATAACAAACATTTATACATCTATACATACATGATACATAAAAACTTTCGCATGTACAATATTAGTAGGATATACTAAGTTAAATAGTGCGACTGTTCATAGTAACATAGCCGTAGCTAATTAACTTAGAACTAACCAGATAACAGCATCCTATCGCCAAGTGTGACGACCAACATAAGCAAGATGATCATTCTCTTGCGGCCCTCTCGCGGCTTTATCAAACAATGGACCGCGTTGAAAGGCAGCTTCCAGTTGCATACCGACACCTTGTTCTCTCTGTTTACACTGACGTCTTTGACGGCGAAGATCACGTAGATTAGGGATGATAACTGGAACATTATGATTAAATTTATTAGTGTTTAAAGAGGATAAATGGCAAATGAAAATTGGGTGCGATGTGTTCTATATAGACGATGGAGGAACAATTTTACAAACCACTTTCCCATACTCGTAGTGCCTTCAGAAATAACACAGGAGCCAAAAACAAAATACACTCAGTCGTTGATAGACTTCTTCGCATTGCTGTCACCCGAAAATATGCTAAGAAGACTGGCAGCATTGCCTTATTGTATAGCAATGCTAATTCTTTGGGCAAAGACCGAGCCAACTCTCTGGTCATACAGTGACAAAAATTTTTTGAAAAGGAGATGCCTTCTCGGACCGCACGACCCATGAAATTGAATTTTGTCATCAATTATTTAGATATAAATGCTTTGACTACAATTCTTTGATTAAATTCTTCAAGTAAAAGAATACATAGCTGTAGAAAAAAACCTCTTTTCTTCTTCAGCTATTTTTAGTTTTGCATACTTTTAAATTTTCATTTTTATGATCGAATGTAAAACACTCGCTAGATCTAAATGCAAGAAAAATGTTTTCGTTCACAGTATCGACCCGTCGCTTTGGCTTGCAGTGTTAGTCGCGAACTCCTCGCATACACAGCTACATGTAAAATAGCTTGCCTTTTCAGTTTGTTTTTTGCACTTTTCAGTTTCCCCCGAACGCAAACATGGCCGTTTACGTTTTCGGATATAAGATCGGTTGCCAAAAAGTATTTGATAGTATTTGGAATTTCCAGCCAGGATGCCAGGTTACTTTAGGTGCTTTGTGAAATGCGTCGGATTTATTTTGATTGGTATTGTATTTCAGCCTGTATTGTCAAACTACACGTTAGAGATGATAGTGATGATTTAGTACCTATTTAAGTAATTTTATTTATTAATTTGTGGATTTCAATATTTACTTTTGTTTACTTTTAATAAGTGTGCATTGTCAACTCTCTAATACACGTTTTAACCTGTCAATCGTGATAATGACAGACACAATTGAAAGACAATAGGTGCGCGAACGCCGGCGTTCGCTTGGGGTTTAATGAATTAAAAAAAACTCTTAATGTAAAAAATAATGGACCAATTTCTTTACTCCACTGAACTCAATTCTGAGCCAATATTATAAACCTATCTATGGCGTCAAAATTGTTCTTCCATATACCGGTTTTTCTGTTAACATTTCATGTGTTAGCTCACCTTAATTGGATGTACTGACAGTTCACTTCATGTTCATTTAAGTTTACATGGACAAATTTTACAGAACCAGCTTCTGTTATAGCCCTTTTGCGGCGAATTTTCAAAAACGCTTTCCTTAGCGTGTACATCGTAATAACTGCGTTCTTTTTAGCGCAATCTGTTCAATGGTTTGAGCTATGTGTGAAAGATAGATAGATAAGTCAGTCAGTAAAGGTTGCTTTTTATATATCAGTATACTACCAGTTACCGGTTACCAGTGTACTAGTTTTAACCTTTACAATATATATATAGTACTACAGGAACTGTTGTGGTAGCACTGGATGCTGGATGATATAAAAATAATCTAGAGTAATGACTGCCATATCACAAAAAAATACACAAAGTAGTAACGTATATATGGATTTATATACCTGTAGAAATAAAACAAGTGGAAACACACCGAAGAATCCGAGGTAGCGGTAAAGCAGGGGGCCGCCCACTGCGCCAACCACGTGGGCTATTTGTATGGCAGCCCGGTGGGTGCCCATGGTGCGCGTGACGTCACGACCCGTCGCGAAGCACACCTGCAAGGATTTCGACACTCTGATTTATAAGGATTCAATGATTCACCACACTATGGTGCTGGTAAATCCCTAGACGATAAAGGATACTTTATTATACTATAACTTAGCAAGGAATAAATAGATGTGGCAGTGGAAACTGCAGTTGTTTTTAACCGACTTCGAAAAGGAGAAGGTTCTATGTTTGGCTAAATGTATTTTTTTTTAGTTCAGACAATTCTTGATGGACATAGATGAAGAAGGTGGACATCTTTCTATGGGCGTAGGTAGTTATACATTCTTTAGGCAAAACACTTTCTGCTGTAATTTATATACCTAATTCTTATAAATATATAATAGTATCTATAATTCATGTTATTAATTGATATTCTTTTATTATAATTGTAAATTTTGAATGACTCACGGTCATTCAACTCGGATATTTCTATATTGCAAAAGTACATTTGGAAATCATGCAGTAGGTATTGATATTATATGCACTTGATAAACTGTCTGTCTGTCGAAGGGGTAGACGGAGTAGTACCCCGGGGCCCCTAAGCTCAAGGTGCATAAAACATGATTAGCAAACCTACTACCGAAAAATTCTCCCACCTTCGAAACTCCACTACTTTAATTATTTAACTCTCCCCCCTCTAAGGGGCCCCAGTTTATTTTTGCCCTCGGCCGTATGTCAAGTGACTACGCCACTGGTGCTATGAGGTGTAAACAAAGGGAACGAGCGATACCTAAAGAGAAAAGTAGGTATAATATGACCCAGTTTCTGATCCAATGAAACATGTTACATTTTCACGTCAGTTAAAGTGGACTATACACAGCTGCGATTAAAGTTAATTTGGTAGATACCTATTTAATGTGAGAGCTAAACATTTTCATCTAAACTAATACTGCTGTTTGTTCACAAGTTTTGTAAGAAGTTATTGAACTCTGGAAGTACCATAACGACTTTTTTTTAGGTGGGAAATCATCTAACGACCTCTCCTGCCCTTGGACGGAGTGCGGACGTATCAGACTTTTACTGACTGAAACTACCCTATTCCTTATTTACCTTCATTTGTGGGTATGTATATGTTCTCAACCATGCCGTCTTAAAATTATCGTGAATTTGGTGTGAGAAAGGGATATACATACTATAGCTACGTCTCTCTCTTGCACCAGAATTTTGAAAAATTTAGGACGTCTTTGCCTGGTGTCATTAGAAAAACTCTTTAATTAATTAACAATACTATATCAAAAAAAGTCTGGTCAGGACAGACGTTATCTCACTTGACCCACATACAACAGTCCAATTTTAAAAAAAGCTGTCCTTTGCTAATTTCCCACTGTACAAATTAAGTACCTAGGCGAATCGATCCCGTCGCTTTTAAGTACAAACAACAGATTTGATATCGCAAAACAGATATTAAAAATCATAATAGGTAGTTCCCACAGAACGCCCCAAATCTATCTCCTTTTGTTCAGTCTATCCTAAGATTGTCTGTAACAGATTGCCCTGTGCTATTAGATCTCTCATTGTACACTCCGTTTTTGAAAATGTTTATCCTGTCGGCATTAAGAGGTGTACAATAAAGTAATAATTCTAATATTCCACAACTATCACACAACGCCGTCTAGTCCCAAGCTAAGCAGAGCTTGTGTTATGGTTACTAGACAACTGATAAACATACTTATACGTTTCTAAATACATAGATATTATTCATAAATTACAGACACAGAACAAATGATTATGCTCATCACACAAACATTTGCCCTGGGTGGGAAACGAACCCACGACCTCCGGCATAGCAGTCAGGGTCACTAACCACTAGACCAACAGGCCAGTCAACAGTCAATAGGGCAAAAGTATACCTATTATAAAAATACGCCTTCCATATTAATTAATTTTGGATGATCACATAGCACTGATTCATATTTTTTTGTGATCACATGTCGCATTTCAGCAATTACATCGCAGTGACGACTGTCCTCTTTTTATGGTAGACATGTTTGCAAATTATTTAAATAATCGTAATCTCACCGCAAACAGCTACCGTATGCTCTACAAATGTTATGGCAGTTTGTTATCTGAACTCACCTACTACTCCAAGAGCTATGGTTTAAACTTAGAGTATCGTGCCAAAATTCCAGGCAAACAAGTAGAGTAGTGTCCTTATAGAAGGATCGTTAAACCGCCCTCTTAACTATATCGCTGCCATCTGATTAAATTAGCTAGCTAATTTGACGCCTAGACCGTTCTTTGCCTATATGCTATATATATATGCAACTAACTATTTTATTACCAAATGACATAGGCATATATTTACTACCTTCGCGCTGATAAAGCCGCTGGCAGGAGCTACGAATCTATACAGCTATGGTTTATTTAACTATGCACATTTTCCCAAATAGTTCATTACTGTTCCATAGCTCGGCAAAGGTTTCCCTCAAGTCCTTCCCGACATTCTCACGCGCCATCCTAGACCCGTCCTCGTATGTATACCAGCATCTATATCATCTTGCCATCTCTTTCTAGGCTAATATAAAATAAATTATATCAAGTTAAGTATTTTTGAAATATGTAAATTATAAATAATCCCTAATTTAATAGTCAATTAAAATATTAGCTATCTCACTATCTTTGACGTAAGTAAGATATTTTTCAAATATAATCTAACATAAATTATCAAAATATTACGTAAATGGAAATTAAAAATAGATTTACATGTCATATTATTTTACTTACGTCTCCTATATGACTAAATGCCGCTGCTAGTAACAGTCCAAAGTTCCCTCCTAAAGACATAGGCAGCTGAACAGCATACAGTACTTGAGTCGTTGATGCTCCAGGGAATATCAACATAAGTATTACTCCAGTCGTCATCACGCTCATTCCAACTAATGGTAGTATAAGCAGAGGTTTCCGTCGGCCACTGCAGTCGCTCCATGGACCCACAAACAAGAGGACCATGGTAGCTATGAGAGATCCAATGAAACTCCGACTGACGTTCACTCCAGATACAACTATTTGACTCTCAGCCTGAAATTTAAAACATAGACGATTAGTTAAATTTGTCATATCATAAAATGTCAACATTAAAGGTGTAAAACAATTTTTATTGATGATGGCAAAACATAAAACATCTGGAAAACTGAACCATCTGTAAAGCGTCATTGTGCAATATCTCACATTTTGTTTTCAAAAACAAAGATACTGTTATATCTTCACAACATCAATAACAAGAAAATATGATTTAAAATAACAGACAGAAGAAAAGTAATTTCGAGATGGCCCAAAAAGACAAGAAAAATATAATACCGTCTCGTTGGGATTATCTGAAGTCATTAATTTAATTACACAAACAAAGATAAAAGCTGTTGTTGCTAGCGTAAATAATTATTAGTAAATAAAGGCAGACGCTGGTGTGTGTCACTGTACTATCATCAATCTTTACTTATTCCTCTCAAAACAGAATAAAGGCTTCGGAGGGTAGTATCTAATCACTCAAAATAATGTTCCTATTTTAACACACGTTAAGAGAGAATAAACAAAAAAAAAAAGATAGATGGATTGTGTGAGAAGTGATTATAAAAGAAAAAGGAGTAAGTGATAGCATGACGAGTGACAGGGCAGAATGGAAGAAGAAAACGTGTTGCGCCTACCCCAAATAAAATGGGACTAGGGCAGGAAGATGATGATGGTTAGAAAGAACAATCTTGAAAAAATCCACAAAATCCTTAGGGTGATCGTTATAAAGTAAACGTTAATTTGTACTTAATTAAACTGTATACGTGTCATCTGGAGGATGGAATAACAGAAACCTTTTTTTTCTTTTCACATAGGCGAACTAGCTAGACTGTCTGAAAGAGAAGACGCATTCCGTAGTTATGGTAGACATCTAAGCCCTCAAGAGAGTACAGTTTAGTCAAATTGACATTATAAAGTGATGGTCAAAGGTATGTTAGGAAATGTGAAAATGTGACATTTCAGAAAGGCATATGTCAGTCTTCTATATTTGGACTTTGCGCATGCTTTCTGGATTTAAATACACGAGAAAATAGGTATATAGAAGATTGAACAAGTAGACACGAGGATTCGACGTCTAATATCTTCTTTGTGTAGAGAGGAGAAGACACAAGAGGCCGTTGGAATGTAATTGGAACATAATAGGTTAATATTTACCCAAAAATTATTGCACAAAAAGATGAGCCTGTAAGTAACATCAGTGATAAAACACCAAAAATGGGAGAGGCTACTTCACATGAACTGTATTTTGAAGAAAAGGGCAGGCCTTACCATGACGTGTTAAAATATCCAGCGTGCGAGCGAGAAAGAAGGATGGAGCTATACACCCTGTGTAGCTCTCTCCCTTTAACAGTTCAGTTTAGGTCATGATTGCGTTAAGAACTCGTGTTAGGGCATCTGTATACTTTAACTCTTTAAACCCCAAGCAAAAGCCGGCGTGACTACGAAAGGTAAGCTAAAAAGTAAGAGGGTGCGGTTGAACTATCTTATCAGAACATTTATTCAATGTTGTAATGTATCTCAATATATCAAAATCTAGCTGTCTAATTAAAGCGTAGATTTTTGTTGATCTACAGGTACTTGTTTACAATTAGGTACAACATCATTACATGTTAAACATAGGATTAACTGGACAGGCCATAGGTCACTCAGAGATATTAGCTTAAGTACTTGTTGAGATAATAAATCACTTCGGGTTGGCTGACAGTTATTTATTTCATGTTATTTGTTTACAAAACATTACTGTATTGGTATTGGAATGTCAGTAAACAGATACCTTCTTCTTGGGTTGTATCTTCTTCAATAATCTGAATGCCATTTTTTTTTGTGGACATAGTTCTGTTTCTATTATTCCATTTACATGTTCTCCGAGAGCAATTTGGTTCCACGAACCAAGAGTTTCAACCCCTAACTGTTCGAAAATATAACTTCCAACAAGGTTATTATATTTCCGCCGCTTGAGGTTCTCCGCAGCCGCAGCGGCAGCACCACAATACGAAGAGCTAGGAAGATGAGAAGGCGCAAAAGTATCGACACAAGTAGCGTCCCATACTAAATATGGACGATCATCGCGGGCTAGGCCATGGAGTTCTAATACGGCTGGAACGCCGATGGTGACAAGAGCGCCTCTGATGATATCGTTTATGCGACCCGCACCTCGGTTGCATGACAGACCGTGGTGTCTGGGGCTATTGACGACTTCGCAATAGTGGCAGCGATGAAGAGAAAAGCAGGGAGCGCCTAGACGTAAGGAAGCAGCGAGGCGGAAAGTATTAACATCGAGTGAGGTAAGGTGTCTATATTCAACGACGGGCGGTAGTGCGTGAAGCCAGAGACCCAACTCTCACTCCCCCACAGTCAGCAGGCGCTCATGTTCCGAAGGAGCAGTAGATCTGATATGTCTCAATCAGATTTTCCTGAACTACTTTGCAGAGCAGCTCATTCCATCGTCTTTGGGAAGATGGTTCGTCGGGCGGATTAGAATATAATAGTTGGATTAATTTTAAATGTCTACTAACTTGAATTATGCCGGTAAAGCGACTACATAGAATCTATTTGGTCTTATGTGTTAACACGCAAAATCTGTAAGGGTTCTGTTTCCATAACTACCTCGATATGCACAACATGACGTTTACTCCCTAGTAGATCATATATTGTATATCAAATCGATAGTTTATCCATGCATATGTGTATTGACATTTGTAAAAAGTGAGATAGGCTTAGTTTATCAAAGGTCTGATAAAATTCACGGTCGTCTTGTCAGTACAGTCTGCCCTAGTCTAATTTAGTATTGAAATTATAATTAGATATTGAAGTAGCGTATTGTTTTGGAATGATAGTAATGGTACATTAAATTCTCTTCTCGATGTATTCTCGATAAAAGAAAGTTAGGAATTATATAACGGATAGAAAGATTAACATGCATCAGTAGGTAAATGATAAGATATCACACAGAGTAAATAAAACAAAACGTAAAAAAAGTTTGATTACCTCCATCTCTCCTTTTTCACAAACAGCTATATCCACTCCCAGGTCAACTGTACAGGCTGTTTGCAAATAGAAATTCTGTAGCGAAGTTTGACCTAGATTGATGGCTATCATGGCACCTACGAGGGCTGGCTCGAGTAGAATACGGTACTTTTGTGGTGGATTTTCCACACATGATGCCTTTCTTGATTTATTATCTTCATTTTCTTCGGGCGGCCCTCTATTCAAAGAGAAATGATTCGAGTTATCTTCACTGAATGCAAAATGATACTTAGATACGTGACTTTGGCGACACTTTCTACTGCTGTATAGGTACTTATTCCATAAGTGAATTTAATTAGGGCTGCGTTTGATGTGGTAACGTGTGGAGGACAGGTTTGTCTTTGACAGCTTGTAATTGATTGCATTATCTAGTACACTGTCGTTATGTGTTAGTGACATTAAAAACAAGTATCTAATGATTTCATAAAACGATATCATACCACATGATGTTCATCAATATAGGTACTTATTATTAGTATTTAACATTAAAGTGTTCAACATATTATTTATTAATAAACCAATCACTTAGTCACAGAGAAAACAAGGACGAATCTTTTTATACAACGATAAAATGATTATACACACATTAATATTATCAACAAAATAAAAACCTTAATTTCTCCAATTCACTTTGGATATCAACCGTGCCTTCATTCATCGTTACTAAACTTTCTTTCAACACGCTCTAAACGGTAGAAAACAAAACACAAAGATCACGAACACATGAGAGTTCACATCACAGTTTTAGCTCAGTATCACCGGCGCGTGTGCTCATGTACAAACTCCTACTAATGTGAGCCGATAAGATAGCCGTCTGTTTGCAAATTCGAAACAAAGTGCCTAGTCAAACAGAAAGATAACTTTCTGAACTGAATACGATGCATTATTATAAATACACAATGCGCGTTTACCAGCTTAACTGACTGGCTCCGACCGGCGCGCGTAACCGCTACGGTTTCAGACCAAATTGGTTCGATTACAGCAATTGGCCGACGCTCTCACAGATATCTACCGATAGGGTTATGATAATGTTAAAACTATACGCTGTAACTGATATAGGTTTTGAACACTGTTTCTTTCTGCAATTCTATGCAAGCTACCGAAAATTTACACTGGACTGCAAAAATCGGGTCGCTATTAAAACGTGTGACAGTTTCTTAAATAGGTACATTAGATGAATTTGTCAGACTGTAGTATGTTGTAGGTTACTGATTAACTCGAATACGAATACTTAACGCAAAGAAAGTACATTATACATTTTGTACACTATTCAACTTTAATTAAATACAAAATCAATCAAAGTTAAAAATCAACTTATGACAGCAAAACACACGCATTTATATTTTCAGATTTTCATAGTTGAAGCTATAGAATAATGTATAATGCATCTTCCAACCTCATTCCAAGCGTGCTCTATAGAATTTAAGTCTGGGTTGTGAACCGTGTAGGTAATACTAACGTCTTGAATGTGCGCACCGACCAAATCAGTACTATGTGACTGCGCATTATTTTGTATTAAAATGAAATTCACACCTGTAATCACTAAGAAAGAACATCATGCTCATTTAAAATTTCTTCTACGTGTTTAATAGTAGTCAGAAAGTTCGAAACAAAAGTGAAAATTATTCTTTCCCTTTCCAATTTGAATTGTTATTTTTCAAAATTCAGATGATCTTTTTCTTGTACAGCTGAAGCCGGTTTTAAGATTTGTAATAATTATGACTCTACCTGCTTAAACTTAAATTTGGAATACATATACGCAGTTTTTCTATATGAACCGCTATTTTTGCAGCCCAGTGTATTCTGATATAGGTCAAGATTGTACCATTTTGTATTACAATTTTTAAAAGTAACCATAAAATTGAAGATAAGGAGATAAACGAATTAAAACTACTGTCGGGTGAAAAATATTTGACAATAATAAAATAAAATCTTGAATAAATTAAATATTTTATGCTTGTTTATTTCCTTGTACGTTTATATAGTTTCTCTGAAGTTATCAGATGTCTATCTGTTTAATGACTTCTTGACTGTCCTTTGCGTCCGATTTCCTTTTTTGTAAATTTAGGCCAAGGTCCAAAATAGTCTGCAAGCACGTGCATGCCCTAATGAAGTCATTGTATATCAGTATACGTTATACGATGATTCGCATATAATAAATAATCTTTCGTATCTTTCCTTATGTCATTAAATTCGTATGTATCTACGTGATAGAGTCCACATACGCAACTTTGTTCATTGAAAGTACTGACACAGTTAGTTACTTCCATAATTAGATGCAGATACTATTTTCTTGTTGATTCTAGTTTTAGATAATGATCTTAAGGTGTTAATGGAAAATATGTTACGAGTTCATGGCGCAATCAAGTGTCTAGGTTGAAATTCATATTCTGTTTGAGAGAAAATCATTCACATTTTCCAACGGCCTCAAATAGAGACGTACCGTGTTAAGCGATTTCATGCTTCGATTGTTCAAAAAATAAATAACTTTGGCGATTAACAATGCACGAGACAGCGCTCTTGTTTCTCAGTCAATGAACGACATTGTGTATTGCTCATCAGTTTAGTACTGAGTGTGAGCTACACCTTTGCAATATTTTTCACGGCCAAATGTGCGAGCCAGCTTTAAAATAAAACAGTTGAGAATCTCGCTCTGCGGTCGGCACGCGTTCCGACGAGTACGACGGTTACGCGATCATTACATGCACAATTATAGCATTATTATAACATAGATCGGAGGTCAATTCCGCGAGGTGTTCGAAAACGTAAGCAAACGCATCGATCAACCGCTAAAGCAACTGTTACGTGTTGTGTTTTCATTTTCAAGTGGCATGAATCCAAGTGCTTCCTGATATACAGTGTGTTAATCTTCTTTATCGCTTTTTAGTACTGTTTTATTTATGAGTTTGTAAATTCAGCGTTTCTACAATCCTAAATATGTTATTTGTTCCTATATTTGTGTAGTTTTAGAATCTCTATGATCAATCCTATGGAATCCGATATAAACTCGCTTTTTTTCGGGTGGGAAATAACTTTACGCCTGAGTGGAGCGAGGGGAAGTGTTAGACATTTATTGACTAAAAACTACCTATGTTCCTTTAGTTGCTCTTTGCATTCCAAGGCCCTGGTAACTTTTTCGACTAATCCTGCAACCCTAAGTTCTTGCTTGTAATAGCATTTCAGATAAATAAAGTTAGCGTTAAGACCTGAAAACTAAACGAACGATGACGAACACAACGATTATTTTGCTCATTACTTATAATTATCTCGATAGCCTACTTATTTTATAATAACTTAAAAAAATTCTTAATTGGTATCCAGAACACTTTTTGATGTGCTAAATACTATGTATTTTGGCAATATTACAAGCATGGTTCATTAAAAATAGGTACTAAGGATGTAGACGAGACTCACAGTGGAACAAATAGATAATGCACTTGATAGGAATGTACAAAGTTTGCTAAATTAACGAATACTAGTTGATGTTAATTAAATGCTATCTGTTTCTGCTAAACAAGTTTGGAATCACCTACGTTTCAGGCGGAAACAAATGTTCGAGGCAAACTCACTTTTAACTGGATGATGTTATGAAACATTTTACTTTGAAAGTAGAGTTATTTCAAAGTCTTACAAAACGTCCTTAATCAGTCAGTCGGTTGGAATTGTTCGTTGTTATACACGGTAGTTATTTTGTTCATAAAAGTTCACAATTTTACATTAAGACGAAGATATTATTGTGCATCATAAGTGAGTTAGTGGTCATTAACTGTTGAATATTGAATAGTCGTGAAAATCACTGCAAGTCACAAGTGCATTCACCTGTTATTACAATTTCTTCATTAATTTACCAGTTTCACTTTGGGTGGATGAGTATGTTATTTTTAATACCTGTTGCATTTGAACAAAGAAAAAATGTATTTGCTTTCTGGAACGGTTTTGCTCTATATGCCACAAAACATTTAAAATGGTTAAAATGACACGTTTACATCATCCATAGGAAAATAACCTATATCTGGTCCATATTAATTGAAGGAAATAGGGTAACTATACTAACTATAATGTATAATTGTTCTTATAAGAAGGGAGCGTGGGCTTAACATTTTGACGAAACAGACAAGGTACAATGATATGCAATGCAAACGTGCTATGTAATCTACAATAAAAAAAATGTATAACATTTCTGTCTTTTATCGTTCATTGATTGTTATTTTAGATTAAGGTATAGTTTTTATAATCATGAAAATTTATAAAAAATATTATTATATATAACATATAATTTATACACTTTAATACCTATGTACATAATGTACAGAAATATATAATATTTATATAATATATAATATTTTATAATCTATTCTTTAACACTAGTAAATGTAGGTAATCTAATCAAACGTCTAATAAAATCCACAGGTCATTTCGTTTTTTCTCAGAACAGCCTTTGAATAACAATATGTACAAAGATAAAGTAGGTCGTCTTCAGTACATTCGGAATTGAAATTAATAGCTTGATTAGATATTAATTAGACGAAGTAAGGCCACACAAGCTTACCTGCTGATTGTTATAATAACCAAACATTGTTGTACCTACTTGGGTTCCTGTATGAGAAAAGATTTCCGGTTGTCCGGTAACTGTCCCTTGAGCCAGTATCGTCGACGGCGCGTATTGTTCCACGCCCGCCTCAAGGAAATGTTAGCAAAACCGTAGGGGCCCAGCAGGGTCGAACCTACTGAGGCCTAGGGTTAGCACCTGAAGGGAAAACCCGGGGCCCTGGAACGCAAAGCAAGGAAGGAACATATGAGTGGGTTTTAGTCAGCAAAGGTCTCATCATTGGATAATTCCTCATCTAAAAAAAAGAGAATAGATTTTCTTACGGGTTGTTACCAGTCAATGTTATCGGTTGATTGACGGCAGAAACGAGATCTGGAACATGATTCGGACGGAATTATAACGCGGATGTCACATCGTCGTCAGCCTCTCAAGTGACACCAAAACGTCGTAAAAAACTCATGACCTATAAAGGCAAAACTGTCACTAAGTCCGCCTCTGTACTCATTTGTGCATAAAGTATTAAATAAATAAACTGTTTAATTTTTTGAAGTAACTAGTTTCTGCAAACGGCTTCTATCACGTGAAAGAAGAAAATTATCCCGAGGGAAAATATAATATAATTCCAAGACTTGGTTTAGGTACATGTGTGCCCAATTTCATCTAAATATGTTCTGCCGTTTAAGCGTGATTGAGTGAAAAACATGTGACAAACGTGTGTGTTTGTAAATGTACACAAAAGTAAAGGCAAAGTATGTATTTGTCTATCTGTGTATATTTACACCTAAATACAAACTTTCGCATAATAATATTTATAGTGTGACGAGTAAGATAATCAATCGAGAACTAGTTCTAGTATTTTCACATGTTTCATCATAAAAATATTACGAACTAAATATTGGAATATCGATAACGATTAAATTGTTGATCCAGAATCGTGTGTAAGCAACAGATTGATATTGATACTATGTCAACAACTGAATCATTGTAATGAATCAACATTTTGTCAAGATATAAAAAAAAACTTGTCCTTTCCCGCGGTATTATCTTCTCTATCTACATATTAAAAGAAAAACTGACTGACAGACATATTAAAGCACAGCCAAAACTACTGGGACTTTTGAGTGTGAAATTTTGCACAAAGTTTCTTTTTATGGCGTAGACAATCACTTAGAAGGGATTTTCCAAAATTCACCCTTAAGCGTATGAAACAGAGGTCCAAGTTTGTATGAAGAAACCTACTTTCACGCGGGCGAAGCCGCTGCTAGAAGTTAGTCTATATATATGAAGGAGAAACTGACAGACTGACATATCAACGCACAGCTGGAACTGCTTTTTTTTACGGCGGGAAAAATCATCCGATGACAACCCCCCCTCTTGGGTGGAGCGGGAGATAGTGTCAGACTCTTACTGACTAAAAGCCCACCCCTTCTAGCCTTCATACCGGGGTTCGAGTTTCCTTTCGAATAACCCTGGCCCCAATAGGCTTCGGCCCGGCTGGGCCCCTGCTATTGCTGACAACTCCTTGAGGCACAACTCGAGTGTGCTCCAGGCATTCCGCACAGTGGTGACACCCGGGTGTCACTTCCGCACGAATCCGGTGCAGGAACCTCCCGAACGTGCCATGTCCGGTGAGGACCTGCGTCATACGGAAGGCAAGGACGCCGTGAGGCCTTTTGCAGCCACGCCTCAAAGAGGGGGCTTACCGCCATCAACAGCTGAAACTGCTTGGACTATGATTGTGAAATTTTGCTCTCGGCATCATTTTATGACAAATGAGCACTAAGAGAAGAATTTATAAAAAAATTGCTCCTAATTGGATGAAATAGGGGTCCAAAGTATGTATGAAAAAACCTACTTCCACGCGGGCGAAGCCGCTGGCAGAGGCTAGTCTCTTTGTAAATATCTAAAAGGAGAAACTGACATATCGGCACAGCCGAAACTAATGGGATAAGTACTGTGAAATTTTGCATAAGTCTTCCTTTTTTGTCGTACGCGTGCACTAAGAAAAGACTTTTTTAAACTCGGCCACTGAAGGGATGAAAAGGGAAATGGAAAACAAAATCAAAATCAAAGTATTTATTTCAAATAGACCATTTACAGGCACTTGAATAGTAGGCAGGTCAGTCCAAGAAAAGTGAAGCTAAATTGAAACACTATCTGAAATAAAATGTACGTGGCCTCAATGAGATTTAAACTTATAAGATTTTTTTCCGATCAAATTATTCAAATCAGTATTTAAAGAGATGAGTTTTTACCAACATTATGCAAAAAAAACCAAAATAAATTTAAAAACAAACGGATCGTCTTACATTTTTACAATATCATATCGTTTAGTTATGGAGCATCAAATATACGTAGAGTCTATAATTTATTCTTTTTTATAGCATCAAATAAGTCTTGTACAAGGTTCAGTCCTCCCGGGTCAATTGTTTGTAATCCCAGTCCCGTCGCCCATTGTACTTAATTGAATGACGATGATATCCATATGTGGAGTCGACTGGCTAACCTTGAAGGAGCCTTCAATACCCAGCGATTGAAACGCGCATCCATTTGACGCAAGCTTGCTTGAGAGTTGAGACTCGAGTATTGTTGGACGCCTACACAAAAACGTTTCTTTCTCACCGCTTGTCGTTTTTTTTTTAAAGTGCTAGTATCAGACAGGAGCAGTAGAGTGGAAACTTATTTTGTGTAAATGTCTGAAATAGACTTTGATTAATGCTTCCTAAATCCTGTGGAACTAAAAACTTTTGGTCTAAAGTAATTTCAAAAAAGCTTATTTTTATTTTTAATGAATAAACTCGAAAACTACTCGACCGATTTTATTTAAAATAGTTCGCTAGTAAAATCCTACTTTATCTCTAACATAGGCAAACATTCAAATAGGCAAAGTCATTCGCAGAAGCTAGCATTTACATAAAAACCATTTTATTATTTCCAACAGTAAAATATATAATAGGTACATCATAAATATGAGTCTAAAGGTATGGTACTTTTTTCTGGAGAATTTTGCAAAGAAGACCTGCTAAAGGAGAGAAATTTAGACAATAATGCGTAAAAAGTCAAGATAAAAAAAATAGAATATTGTAATCATATTATTGTAAAGTATTGTTATTATACTATTTAAATAAGCTAGGCACATTATTATCACGACTTAATGATGTTTCAAATAAAACTGACAGTAAAATTAGCACCGTGAGTATGAAATTATAGTGCTTATTTCACTCAAGGTTTTACTTTTCATTAATAGGCATACATAAGCCCGTTCACTGAAAAAGGAAAGTTTAAGTATAAAAGTCAAAACAAAAATAGACTAAGAAACGAAAGATAAATTGGTGATACTTATGTATCGTACTTATTTTTAGCCATTACACGCCTATTCCCGTTCCAAAAGTGCACTACCATATTATAGCAGGCTTCTGAATGGTGTGACGTCATTTTATCGATCTCCTACCCTGCAAGTACTTCTGTCAATGCGCCATGAGCATACGTCATCAGTTCAGAACACAGAACATAGTCAACAGAAAAATATATAAAATTAATTTAGGTATATTTAATCATCAAATAAAGTAAGATTAATTCTTGATTATAAAACAACATCTCATGATTTTCTGGAAAATCTGATTTTTCCTAACTGGCAACACTGTTAATACGTAATACAGTATTTAGTGATTACCCCTAGGGGTGACATGGCGCATGCGCGAAAAATATGGCGAAGCGGCGACGACCTCTCTGCAGGGCGGTAGTTGCCGCTCTATGCAGGCACGAACTTAGCTATCCTGAGGGAAAATTATTTTTTTTATATCAGACAATCTTAAGTATTCTTTAAAACGATAAACAAAGAAATGTCATAGTTTTGGGTTGAGCTATTGTAACTTTCATAGCAGTAGCAACAAACCATCGGTGATTTTTTTATACTTTCTTTTCTAAAGGGGTCAGTGCTGTTTAGATTCTTCCCTGTACAACATTTGCATTCGGGTACCATCGTAGGAGTTCGTGCATTTCCGTAAGATTCGCCTTCCAACCCTCGACGACATGGCTCTATCGCAATCTGAAAAATCTTTACAACATTTCCTTCTGTTTTCCCAAAAATATTAAGTTTTAAGTGAAAATGTGGTTATTATTACGTAGCATAAATGAAGTTGATGTAGTATATTGTTAAATAGTGAGTTTGTATTGTTTTGTTTGGTGTCAGTGGTAGTTAATTGTTGTGCTTACACATTGTGCTACAAGGGGTGAACGCAGTTCGATACTAAGGTAAAGATTGTAGCAAAAAATCCAAGCTTTTTAAATTCTCGACTAATCAAAGAATATGTCTGATATTTCCTATGACTTAACTTTAAATATTCCCCTTTTGAAGAAAGTCTTTTTTTAAGTTTTTAAAACAAACAAAATTTAAATAAAATTTAATCATATTCGAGTGCATAAATCAATTTTTTTTTCTACTTACAGTTTCGAAGCCATGAAAGGCGTTGACGACGACTATGACTGAAAGGGGAGACATCAATAGGATGCTGGGTAAGTCATAATTTACTTATAATATAATACTTATAGAATCATTGTACACAATCCTTGAACAACATACTAAATGCGCTAATAAGGATGTGATGATTTATTCAAAGGGCAGGCATGTTAACATGAATGGCTAAATACGAGTACATAAGTTACATCAACGGTTTAATGTATTGTTCCAGTAGACTTACTTTTACCTGTCTATAAATGTCAGTACTAATAACACATAATACATTACGTATTCATATTTAATTTCGGCCAGTGATGACTCATAGTATTGCCTAAATGCTGAGACTTTACGAATCATGTTGGCTCTTTACGTCTATTTTATTTGATTCTATATAACGTTTCTTACCGAAAATGGGAATTACGTACCAATCAAATTTATGAACACATTATTGACCAAATTCTCATGCAAAAACTATTTACCATGTAGTCAGAAACATACGTTAATGTTTAGTTATTTTAGTAGTAACTTTAGACTTCATGCAACAAGGCATTCTCTCACCCTTTGGATTAAAAAAGAGTACGCTGTGTTAGGTGTTAACAATAATGAAATATTCAGCCATTACGGAAAATTGTTGTCCAGAAAACAAAATTTTTCTACCGTAGTTTTCATGAATAATGGGACCGCTCTTGACCTCATTATCGCTTGATGGAAAACGATGAACGGAACCTTAAATGGAACAAACCAAAACGCCTGTCGAAAAGTCTAAAATTGTATTTCACGGGCATTCTTTTTCAATGTTTTTATGTGTTCCACTTCCAAACAAGATCAAAACATAAATCAGAATTACGTAGATATTCAATTAACGAGTGCCAACAGCAAAATAAAACTCATTATTATTTTAATCAGTTTAAAATCAGCTTTAAATGACACTGGCATATCCAGTACGGATGTCACGATGACTATTTCCGCGTCGTCATGAAACGTGGTCAGAATTAAGCATTTTACATTAATTTTTGTTTTTCTTAAATTACTCTGACTGACGAGAAATGAGCTGGTAGATTAGAACTTTTGTTATTTTTTAATCATACACACTTGAGAGTGCTTTGGAATATTAATTTATGTATATCAATGACTCGTACATGTACGTAACGGAATGTGAATAATAATTATATTAGTATAGGTAGATATTGTGTGGGCAGATTTTTTTAAATACATAATCTTCGTTCGTATTTTCATTGTTATAGCCAAAGTATCTAATATTAAACATAATGATTGCTTTTTAGAACTAATCGTAAACCTTTTGTAACTATACATAAACCTTTTGTAATTAAACATAAACATATTGTAACGAAACGTAAACCTTTTGTAACTGTCATGGTTAACGCAGAACAGGGTCATAACTTCTTTTACTTACATCTTTACATCATCACCTGTTTTCTGTTTTTTCTTGTTCAAAGTAAACATCATTGCTAAAATCTTTAAAAACATTAAAAATTTAATGCTCCACTGTATTCTCCAGGCTATCCGCATAATGTTGATACCCAAGCATTTTTTTTGCCTTTCCGACATTTGAAACTTAAATTGGACTGCAGATTTCGTAACCACTGGAGTAAAATTGGTCCTCAATTTCAGCGTAACTTAATATACCCATTTATTTCGCGGTATCTTAATGTAAAAGTGATGTAATTAGGCACCCCGAGAATTAAAGCCAATTGATCTGTGGGGAAAATAACCACGGCTTGTGATTTCAACCATGCTATCCTCAATTAGTTCAATTAATAACTTTGTCTTGTGCTAAAATATTTGTATACTTCTCGGCAATTATTTAGTTCACAAATAATAATTTACGTACGGTTTTGCTTGAGTGGTTTAGACTTCAGGGTAATGACGTAACGCCTAGTTGAACATAGTTAATTGCTCTTCTCTGTAGAATTAATCTTTACAGCGAGCAGTGAAGTTTGAAGGCCTCAGTTACAAGCTAGAACGTTCAAATGAAGTCATTTTCAAGACAAAACGAAAACATTTGCTAAATAAACCAGGAAACTATATAAAATTTGTAGAACTGCAATAACATAAATATTTAAATAACTGCTTTCTACAATACCTACTGTGTTGAACTGTCTTAATTATTCATAGAAAAATTTGTTTGCTCCATTTTCATTCGGATATGTATGCTTCTGTTTCCGAGAGACTTGGAAAACTCATACATTTTTGTAGCTGGAAATGCAGAGGGTATGTTTTTCACAGCAGGTTTATGTGAAACAGGCAAACTACGCAAACAGAAGTTTAATATTAAATAGCAAAGCTTGTGGTGTTTAAAATCACAGAGTAGAGTCCATTAAAAATATAAAGCTTTTCATAAAACTACAAAACTGTTTCAGTTAAAGTCGTTTAAAATACACTAGAGTAGTTAAAAAGCTTTTTGCTAATCGGTTTTTTGCTCTGCAAGATAGTACCTATCGTTTTAATACTTCTGTCGAATGATGACGCCGTTGTATCAATGTTTATTATAATTGAATACGCAAAGCACATCTGAATAGAAAGCACGTATGGCCTGCAGTGATTACCGCTACGCCTCGCCACCTTGGTGCATAGCAGCATTTCACAATAATCCTTTGAAAGAACAAGTACATAGTAATATCGATTAACTGCTTCTGACGTTTTATAAGTGCACATGTAAGCCTGTGGCCTATGTGAATTAAAACATTTTGAATCTTTGAACTAACGTCCTAATTCTTTCGGAATATGGAAAAATATTTCGGTGCTTTAGGAAAAAACTTGTTTGAAAATTATTTTCTAAAAAGAATATACCTAGCGGAGAGCAGTCGGCGACAACGTATTAAAAATGATTGAACGTGTGTGGCGTTTATTTTTAGCCTTATATAGAAATCACGCCAAGGCTCCCAGAGAGTCGCGAGATGCTACCAAGCTGTCATATGTTTGTGTCTTGTCACTGTAGAACAGTGATAACCTCTCGATAAACACTTACTCTCACACAAGAGATAAACCTGGAGAGCATTCAAGAACTATCAACATTAGTGCAGTGCTAAAGACTCAAGCAGCTAAGGTTATGTGTTATTCAACAAAAACCGTACAAAAAATCAAATCAAAACTTGTTTTAAAAAACAATAACAGCGAACGGCAAAGTAACAAACAACTTGTGCATGAATTGAAGATAAACAAAAGAAAGAAAAAAACAGTGCCTCAAAGATAACGTCTAGTAAAGGTGTTAGATAAAGATACACTAGTCTAAAGTTTATAGTGAGTGTACAAAATGATTGCATTGGTGTTGTGCTTGGTTGGCAAAATAATTGAAATGGCAAAAAGTGCTTACAACGGTCGTGAATTAGAACAGTTTGCACCGAGGAAGAGAAAAACTCGGAAGCAAAGAAAAAGGTGCCGGAAACGACGGAGACAGAAAGGTAAAGTTTTAGGTTCCGTAATTACCAATTTGGTCTTCTACCTGAAACTTCCTGTTTACTCGAGAAACTTTTGCAATTTCAGTAATTGATTTAATCGAATCCTCATCGTTTATATTAGCGAAAGTAATCATTTCAGGTGTTACAGTCTCGTTAATTGCTCTAGTGGTTTTCTCATTTGCTTGTTATTTATTCTAAACGCCCTCGTTACCATGTTTATTAGGACTGCATAATATATTATTTACGTTTCCAAGTAACCAAGGTCATGCCTTTATAAATGATGTAACCACACGTGGGATGCCAAGTGGTACGACAGTGTCATGTTTCAAAACAAAAAGAGAATCTTGATCAACGACATCTGTGTGATCGTGGGGCAACTAATTGGTAGTGAATCGAGTGACTCTGATGCAAACAACAATAGTATCGATCAAAGGCAAGCTGGCGATGAAACAGTTAGTACCACTGAATCTGCTAGGTGGCGTTAGTGGGTCAATACAGTTGATCAACAATTTGATCCAAAGTAGTTTTGAAATTCAAGCAGTAGCTAGAATAGCTATAGCATTAAATATTATTTGCTTAACTATTAATGAATATACAAGACTTAACTTGAAAGCGGAAGGTGAATGACAGAATTCAATGAAAGATTTTATTATTCTTTTCACAATGTGCAAATCTCTTTCGCAATTCATTGGTGTGTCCGGCTTTCATGCCTTTGTCTGTAACTAAAAGGATGTATGACGAATACTTGGCCGAATGAGCTAAGTGTAATTGCCGGTTCGTGGTGCCACTAAACTGTCAGGGTCGTTTTGAAAATTTACTTGTTGATGTCACTCGTTATCCTCAAAAAGCGTTAGAATTTCATAAAATTGGTCGGTATTGTCCAGATCATGCATTTTAGATTTCTCAGGATTATTATTTGCTTTATTTCTTGGTATGAGTCTAAATGGTTTTTATTTGGACTCATCATCATCTCCGTAGTCGGTTTTACAGTCTAACCAGTTGAATACCCGTGTTTTATATGGAGCGACTGTCTAGCAGACCTCCACAATCCATGTCTAAACTGGGAGTAAAAATGTTTTAGTCTTACTGTTTTATTTTGGCTACTGTCTTCTAAATGATATGAAACACAGTGGTATTACCGTCGGACACAGCTTTACTTACAATTAACTGTATAATGGACGGTCGTAGTTGTAGACGAAGCATGGGAATGAGGAACCAGCAATCCGCATTAGCGTCTCAATTTGTGAGGTCGTTCACTTAGCTTTGTGTTATGACTGATTTGGCAAACATGCCGTTACATTTTTAGCTATCCGGTGTTACTCCGTCTAGTACAAATAAAAGCCTACACTATGTATTTTACTTTATGTCTTGTTTGTAGAAATTTTCAAGGTATGCAGATAGTAGTGTTTATTTTAGACACTATGTTTTGAGAAGTTCCTCAGTAATTTCTAGTTACTTGAAGCGTTAACAAGGATACAGTCCATTGGACACTTGGTATAACAAAATTAACGCATTCAGAATCTAAAAGGTAGTTAGATAAGTCACTTAAAAACTTTGTTAATACCTACTACAGTTTTTCATTCATGAGAACTAACAAGGCACCTAAATATTTATTATTGGATGAGAGTACTACAAAAACATATTATATTATAAAAATTGTATCACATTCCAGTTATTAATTAATTAAAAACGCACTCAGTTAATTAAGCACATTTTAATCATTTAAATTAATGCTACATACACGTGCCTGATGTGCCGGTGTTGGCTACATAACATCTGCTTAAAATTTATTTATACAAGAGCACAATAACAGTGTTTGACCATTATTTCGATTAGTTATGCACCCTACTACCTTTTGAGAGGCTGTCTGTGAATAGTGACGTATCTGTGGTATGAAGTTGGCGCGAATGCGTACGTCAGTTACGGGCTCTGCGCCTGCGCGTTTGACGCTTTTACACGGCGGTGCTGTAGTCGTGATCCGATTAACAACGTCAGTTTTATTTTTATTTTACCTTACAATACTATGATTATTACATTAACTAGTGCATCATACTGCTTGATCTGATTAATGCGAGCATTATCACTTGATTCAATACGTTTCTTATCGAAATTCAATGTAGTGCAATCAGCTACTATAGTTTCACTCATTGCGAGTGTATAAAAATGAATATTTGTGATACGATTACACATTCCTTAATTCCTGCATTAATTTTCCTGTTTGCATTTGTTTCAATATCCTAAGTGTTAAAACTCATCGGTCGCAGTATACTCCAATTAATCCCGATCTATTTGTATCCCGTCCCGTTCCCGACGCGTTCCTGTCACTTGTAGCTGTGTTCACTACATTCGCTGTCTCGTTCCCGCACCCCGCGCTCATTCACGCAATTCATCCAATATTCCGACCGGGAATTCGGGATAGCGCGCTCGCAGCTGTCAAATCAAGCGATACGCGGTACAACTGGAGTAGTAACAATAGTATTGTAATCTTGTTTTTTTTTCACTTGCAGTGTCTTTACTTGTGTTTGTCACGTGCAAAAACAATGTGAAAAGTGGTTGTTAATATTATTTTCTAAGTAACTTGTATCCTTTCTGACTTGTAAAATAAAATCGATCGTAGACGCGAAATATGAGGTGTTTTAACCCTCGATGTGTCGAAGTGTATAGTGATGAAGGTGCCTGAATTACGATAGTGTACCTAACTCGAACACTACAAAAAGGATACATTGAGAAAAGAAAATGCGGATCAAGACACACTCAGATTTTCGCCCGAATGGTAAATATTGTAAACTAGTTGTATTAACTAATCCAATAAGATTAACATACTGACAGATGAGACCAATACAACGTACTTACTAAAGGTTGATCAATTAACCCTTACGATTTGCTTATCGAATAATACATTAATGTTATTGTTTGTCTTTGAGTACACGATCAATGTAACCTATCAAATACAACCCTCTTGAATCGATACTATTATTATGTGTAGATAACTGAATAACATGATAAACAATATTTAAGGGTTAAATGAAACTGATGCACTGAACAATTGTGCACCAAAGCATGCGGGTAGATATTATGGAGCAAGACAATGATATCCACGTCGTTGGTCGCAAATTTAGACGCATTATGTACGGCTAATAATATTGTTATGAAAATGTTCTAACATGCTATTGTTATTAACTGAGAAAGTTAAATTTCACTAGCTTACGGTTTGTTCTTATGTAAAACTTTTGTAACTTTCGTTAGAATTGTTTTACACTAGTGCTAAATTTAGCTATTGTCATCTGTGAATTAGTAATATGTTATATTGTCTGACTATGCTATTTCACATACTTAATTTTCAAATTTTTCTTTTTTGTTACATAAATATGTATACGTTTTGTACCATCTGCATGTACAAACAGACTGTGTTTGTGTTAAAATCTCTGGCATGCCAAAATATTGCTTAAACACGTAATGCACTTAAAGGTTCTCAACAAACAAGAAGACAAAACAAATAAATGGTTCCATGACAAACAGACATATTTCTATACTTCAGATATATTTCTCAAACTAAAGGCTGATTCCGATAAAAATAAAAATATAGAAGAGACAAAAGAGAAAAAGAAATGAACAGAGATCAGTAGAAAGTTGCAATTGTTTGAAGCCTCTAATCATTGCATGCAAGTCAGCAAGCGATAGTTTATCATTTCTATCATAGTGGCGATCTTTAGCACGTTAGTGTCGTATGTACCAGACAATTTTATGGAAGCTTAAAATCTCAGTAAAAATGCTACTACAGTAGAACTCAAAGAATTTTTCTCAGTATCTAATCAAAGGTATCTAATGAAGGAAGCTAGAAACGCCGAAGACTAATATGCAAAAAAAATAATATTTGAAGGTCTTGGAGCAACATATTTACCAAAACAATTAAATACGGTTCATAAAGTCAATAAATCATTAAACTAGTCACAGGTTTATACTTTTCGCTACATTAAAAAGAAAATGCGTATATCAAGCTATACATATGCATTTCCATACATCTCATATTTTTATTTTTACCCCAGGCAAGGGCAAAGGAGAGTAGAACCAACTTTGATGGTAATACAATTTATTATCGACGAGGTCTCTTAAGTGCTCTCTGGTTTTCAATTTTCTCTCCACGAAAAAGAAAATGCGTACGTTATAGATAGAACAAGTTATAAAAAAACCCTGAATTTATTTGTTTTAAAAATAGTTACCTACTGTAATTCTTAAAAGTTGCAGTGTTATCTAAATAAAAAAGGTAATGCATAGTTTATAGGTAGTTTTAAACGTCAAGGGTATAGAACACGGCATCCACTCGCTATAAATGTGTTAAGATTAGCACAATCATTACTCGCGTCGCATTATAGCTCTCAATTCAGGCTCAAAGCGTTCTAATGATTTAAATTACGATGACTTGTGCTGTCCTCTCGTTGGCGCAATTGTCGGACGAGGTCGGGCGCGGTTTCATCACGAACACAAATACTTACAATAAAACATCTTCCATATGGCGCATATATACTGGCCCGAAAGAAATATTTACCATGTGAAACTGAATGCATTGGCTTTTGTATGCACATGTTACGTCCCTTCTAGTTTATCACTGCAGACGACGAGCAAACCCCAATTCATGCTTGTGGTATACACATTAAATGTAGGTCAAGCCAAGAGATTGACGACTGACGTCACGCTAGTTGCCCTTCCACCGTGCTCTCGACCAGACGTCACTCTTTGGGTATTTGCCTGCTTACTGACAATATCGTTGTTTAATTTACTATAAACCTAAATCCCTAACAAGTGATTTTAGTGAACACCACATTGGCGACGAGTAAAAGCGCAGTAAGTAAAGTGATCTTACCCCCAAATAATGTACTACTTACGGACATTGGTCAGCAACAACATTAATTTTATACAGCAGTGTTAAAAAAAAAAAAATAAAAAAAAAATAAGTGACCGATACCTGAGTGAAATTCTGTAAATATTTCATATATTGGTCAGCAAGAAAAGTAAAATTTTACAGCACAAAGTGTTTTGAAAGAAAAAATAAAAATAAGTGACCGTTTTCTACATTAAATTGAAATTCAGTAAATCTTAGTTTCATAAAATGTCCATATTTTGGTCGTTACTTAGCTATGTATGAGCGATCTGCGTCAGTGATTAGTTGAGAGATGCGCAATATAAATCGATGAAATCGTTTCGTCATTTAATACATAAACGGTACCGTATACTTTATCGGAATGTGATTAAGGCATACAAAATGTCCCTACATTTCGAAAATAAATAAAAATTCCAAATACAATGTTTGTTGACCAAATTCGTTTGTGGCTACATAATATCGAAATAAAAGTGCCAACGAGAGTCGTTAAATGATCAGTACCAACGAGTGTTCGTTAAATGATCGAAACAAAATAAAAATATTCGATCTAAATTTCCAGCGATAACACGTTTACTTATGATGCTAATCTTATCGAAAGATATTATTAGATCCAAAAATGAAATGTGCCAACGTGATTATCGTCAAGTACCAGTTTTAACGCCAATTACCACTTCGATACTTCGAAGCAATATGATGCCTGGCTAGGTATCACTTTATAGTTAAAACTAAAGTGTCCTAAAATCCTTAAGGCTAATTAAATAAAATACATTTTGCACTGGCTTTATCCACCAAACAAAGAATTTGTCACACGCGTTATAACGCCCGATGTGGTTGGTTCTTCAATCTCTATTTCAAGTGGCCGTTTTGCTGAGTAGCATGGCGCGGCACTCCGGCGCAGGTACCTATTAATGGACCCTTGTGCGACTTGCTAGCTAAAGTTGTTTATTTAAATGTATAGGAACAGTGCCCATAGAGCTCTTATCTTAGCTGGCTACAATCAATTCAGGGTTATAAATAAATTAATGATGTGTTGTGTACCTACATATATTATTCTTGCATTTTAGTTGAAAACAAGAATAAGAAAAAAAAAACTTATTTGAATTGTGGGTATAATTCTTGATTCTAGTTCAAATATGATTTTGAATTGTAGATTTAGTTCTGGATTCAATTCCATAAAGAATATGGAAGATTATCACAATGAAAAATCATAACCCTTTAAAAACAGCAATCCCGCCATTGAGCTAATCCACGATAGCCAGAGTCAAAGTGCAATAAGTACCTGCCATAATGGAGTTGACACTGAACAAAAAACTGTTGCCCATGCGGCAACTAAAATCACAAACGTGATAAAAGTACCTTTCTTGTAAATCTATTGCTAACGTGTTTTCAAATTATATTTCCAGAAACACTGCAAAACAAGGACAAATAAGGAAAAAATGGCACTAACTTCGTGTCAAATAATAACAATGAGTTGTATGCTATCACGCAAGTCATGAAAATTGGTAATCACAAAAGTGATTACTTAAAGTTCGAGCAATTAATGAAAATTCAGTTATGCCCGCCCTATAATTAACGCAAATGGCATAAAGAGACTCGTACCAACCTCTTGTCACATAACAACAATGAATTTGGTTGCTATCATGCAAATCATGTAAATTGTTGCAATCACAAAAATGATTATAAGTTCGAGCAATTGATGAAAATTCAGTTAATGCCCTATAATTAATGCAAATGGCATAAATAGGTTTTTGAGTATTATTTGCAGAATAACACGAAACGAGAGTCAATAAAAGAGAAAATAATAAGTCTGCCTCTCGTCAAATGATAACAATAAAGTAAAAATATATAAAAAAAAAAAACAAAGTACTAAACAAAACATCTAGCACTTATTTACTGGTAGGTTCAAACCTATTTAACTAATTTGCCACGTTGCGTCGATGAAAATTTAACAATTGGTCACGTGCTATACAATAATAAAGTGCAAGGGTTATTTGATATACAGATATAAAAAAATAGCTCTAAAGTATTACTAGCAAAGCCTATGGTCACAAAAATGTTTTAAGAAATCTATTATAAAATTTAAAAAAGGCTCTGATCTGAATTCAATTGCGAACTTAAAGATCTTTATTAAAAAAAAAAAAAAAGTCCAACGACTATTTGATTCCTAATAGCTTAAAAAAAATAATAGCAAAAAGACGAGCTAGTCAAACTGTATAGGACCTGGCTTGTAAATAAAACAATATTTCATCTTTTTGGGTACCTCTGGTGATTCCGGATGCCTGATGATCAATAATATTATACTAAAATATCAATGCTGATGATGGTATACATATTTATCTGTAGATACGTGAGACCTAGATAAATATAATAAGTACTAGCGTAGTATTATTTAAAACGCTATGTACATGAATTAATTCAGAGTTCATGAATAGTTAAGAAGTCAATCAGTAAATGCTATAGGTACATCCAACAAAAAATAAAAAAAAATAAATAAAAAAAAACGTTGAAAAAGATATAGTGCCATAGCAAAGGAATTGTTGACTTTACTTACAATATAGTGATATAACATAAAAAAAAAAGACTGGAAGAATTAGAAATAAACACTCGCAGCACTTTTAAGTTAATTTGTGATGCGTTGTTAAATAATTTCCAGAAACCCGTAAGTATTTAAACAACTATAAAGTTACAATAAACAAAAATGAAATATTTTATATCAATTGGAACTTCAGTGTCATCAGGTTTCAAACTAGTTAATAATAAGTCAGTCTGACTTTCACATGGAAATGTTGATGAAATTCAATGTTTTCTGGATCAATTTAATTGAATAATTTAACTCCAACTTTCAACCCTAAAAATCAATGGGTTTAAAAAAATCTTATCCCTTGGCTATAATGACAAGAGATCGTACATTCGTACCCAACTAGAACTAACTATAGTTCTGTTAACTTTAGAGACAGATTGAATCTGACAGATGTAAAAAAATGAAACTGTCAGACTAAAACAAAGTATAGTTCGTGTATCTAATTGAATTCATGAATTGATTTGAATTCAATACAAATTTGCATTTTGAACAAACAAGAAGCTCTACGGACACTTACACTTACTCACTACGGGCCTAATTTCGAGATGACCTGTCCTAACTATGACTCGTGTACTAGCACAATTCAGCTCAACTCTTCTGAAAGAAACCGAGTCATCATCATCAAATATGTGAGCATGCATGACATTCTAACTGCCAGAACACATCCAAGATTCTAACTGCCAGATCACATCCAAGTCAAAGGCCAGCCAGTAATACTAATTGATGTACCTAGTACTCACTTATTTCGAAATTCAACTAACTAATAAAAGAAAAAAACTAATAAAGCTTAGGTCATATACTGATTCCTTAGCCACAGGAACAAAAACCTAAGAACTAAAAAATAAAAAAAATAAAAAAATAAAATAGGCACTAACATAAGTTCATTGAATATTAAATTTAGGCCAAATAACATAATTGCGTCATATTAAGGTAAAATAAACCAATAGCTGATTCTTATAACTCACAAGTGGAATCGTAAAACTTCTAGATAGAACAAAATACCTAATAGAGTTAAAATGTATTGTATCTCGAAGGCGCAAATCTTAAATTGGCTTACAGATGTGTTCTGAGTCTGAGTGTCATGTGCATGAAAATTTACATTTCTGTAAACACAATACAAGAGTAACTCATAATGTGGAGCAAAGAAAAAAGAACATCTGATAACGGTAGTCAACCTGTAATCAAGGTATACAGTATTAAACGAGAAATAATAGCGTTTTAATAAGTACCTACTGAATTCCAAATCCGGAATTAAAAAACAGTCAAAGCAAAAATAAATGGACATCAATATCCAAGTCGAGATATTAAAGAAGCCTACAAGAAAATTAATCGATTTATGTTACCTTTGTACCATATTTCCAAAATAAGCGTTTAGGCACCAAAAAATAAATAATAATAATCAAAACATAAAAATAAAACAACGATACGCCTCACCCCTTTGAAACTGGACAAAAGAACATGAGGAACATCAGACTAATAGAGACCACCATAAGACCACCGAGTATGAAGCATCACCTTCAATTTAAATCAATCTAAATCAATTTAAAGCATATAGAAAGTAGAAGCATTGGATACGCTTCTTCAAAAAATTAAATAATACTATCACATTATTAAAGGCTTATTTGTAAGCTTAATACAAATGATAAATGTACTCAAATCTGTGTGGTTCTTTATACAAAAGATCATCTCAGACACTACAAAATTGTGTAGATACACAAATCTAATGATTAGATCATTACATTACAGTGGATTTTAAAAGAGACTTTGACCTCTGAGTTTGTTTCTGTGTTTCTTCTCAGAGCAGTCAGCTAGGAAACACAGGCCTCATCTAGAAAACTAACAAAATAAAAAAAATAAAAATCGAGTAAAAGTAAAAAAAAATGCTAAATAAATGTCTTCATTTTGAAATTAATAATTTGGGTCGTTTTAAAACTTCTCAAATTGCGCTACAAAACATAGTAAAATGTGTTAAACGCAATTCATTTCAAAATCTAAATATTATAATTGCACTTAAAATCTAAATAAATTTATAAAAAGGTAGACATGTGGGATACACATTAAAAATCCTAAATATATAATTGTACTAACTAGCGATTTTCGTAAATTATAATCTAAGTGTGATAAATATTGTAATATAATTATTGTACTTCAAAAACCAAACTAGCGATTTTTGTAAATTATAATCTAAGTGCTAAATATTGTAACTATGCTTGAAATGTAAATCATTTTACAAAAAGGAAGAGATGTGGTATACACATTAAATGTAGGTCAAGCCAAGAGATTGACGACTGACGTCACGCTAGTTGCCCTTCCACCGTGCTCTCGACCAGACGTCACTCTTTGGGTATTTGCCTGCTTACTGACAATATCGTTGTTTAATTTACTATAAACCTAAATCCCTAACAAGTGATTTTAGTGAACACCACAATGCTTATTTGGAAATAGTGTTTGTTTTAACAATATGAATGATTCTCCCGCTATTGAGACAGTTTTAAGAGTCATGGCCATTAGGTTCATTGTTCTTGTCCCTGCCAAAATTCTGATTTTACATATGTCATTACATGTTATTGCTTCGTGGTGAGCCTGCATTACGCCCCAAGTCAATTACTGTAATTGCACTTAAGTCGAATTCGAACATAATGGGCAGTTTTAGTGCTTGTCTTTTTATTTTGTAAGTTAATTGGTCGGTATCAGTCAACCTTTAGGAAATCAACAATCTCCCAATTCGTACTCAAGTCCAATCTGTGCTTGATTTAGCTGCGGAATATTCATTAACAGGTTGGTATTGTCATCAGAGAACTCAGAGCGTACCTAAAGTAGACTTCTGGTTAACCCATCAGGAAATAAAAACATGGATGATTCAGCAGTAGTTAGTATTCAGATAGCTCTTGCGTGTAGCTATATTAACATGACAAAATAACCGAATTATGCCTCGACATTGTGTAGCACAACAATACCAAGAAACGATTCATAATGTATGAATACTTACTCTACAAAGTAGCTATTTACTAAAGCCATCAGAATTGTGACATTACACGAACAATATTTACAATAAAATTAAACATAACTACTTACTTCGATGAAGGTTTTTTAAACTTTGTTCAACAACCTCCCATTGTTCTTTTAAACAGCTAGTTATCACGACTCTGTTCATTATGGCGTTATATTGTTATAGTGAACATGTTTCTTAACTATAATTTTCTTTTGTAATCTTTAATTATACGGGTAATTCAGGCTACTGTTAAACAGCCTTTCAATCGCTCCGAATAACTAACGAGCACGCGAGCAAACATTTCCTATTGTCTTGCAAATTATTACTTTTTACAATGTGACGTAATTTTTATGTAAGCCGTAGACTATTTCATAAAAACATATAAAATAAAACGTGTGTCACCTACATTTTATAAATGTAAACATTAGCATATCGTGCAAAAGAATATCTATGAATATAAAGTAGCAAAAGGTCGAGAAAAGCAAATATTTTTTACTTGTTCTACATGTGATATTTAAGAAATTAATCATAGCAAACAGACATTTTCATATTTCATAAATTTTCCTTTTGACCTCGTGACACGCGACCATGAAAATTAACAAAAAAAAAAAATTGTTTCATCTCATGGTTATGACAAGTATTTGATCAACGATAAGACTCACATTCTTCATTAAGATGGGTGAGATAAGGAACGTCAGACTACTCGAGGCTGTCTGCGAGCTACCCTTGACACCCTCTAGGGGAAGAAGCTTCCTTATTCAATCGATCCGTGATCCACCCTCACCGTTGAACGCGACACAAATATCTATTGACTCAGGTGACTCGACCCCATCGTGACATTGCAAAGTTATCTCTATCTACAAACGTAGTATAAGACCTCTTGATTTTTTATCCGCTGCATCCGTTTCATTTTTTTTTTTTTTGAGGAAACGTGTTCAATCCTAATGTGTAGTCAATATCTCTAAAGTTGCACAGCCTATTGTCAGTAGACACGTTTAGTTTCATATTACAAATTATCCGTTGCTATTGGACTGAATCCATCATTCCAGTCCAGAACTAGACCGACGCTCTATTGAATACAATGAATGTAGGTGATGTTTCCTTAGATAGCTTCGCGATATTCACAATAGAGCGCGTTTTCAGACAGTTCGCGTATATCTTTGCTGTGTATATGTATAGCGGGGGCGTATCGCAGCAGTTTAACAAAAGACTCTGAACTCGTTTCACCCTTGCTAATGACGCGTGTATTCTCGATACTGTATATCATATGTGCGTAAATTTTCTCATCAATCGAGAATAAGATAGCCATCTTAATGGCAGCAAGCTCGTCAAGTCGCGTGAGATACGCGATCGGAGATACGTACACGTATGTAGATATGCAAGTACCTTTACCAGGGAAAGTGCAGGCTTTATCTATCTTCACTAACATTATTGTTACGACATCAGTAAGGTAGTATTTATTACGTGTTTTTTTAAGTGTTTGATGATAGTTGTGTAAGTGAGAGTACCATATTGAATTGTAGCTAGTCTAGTGGAGAAGTACCAGGAAAATAATTGGTTTTAAAAATAGGGTTAATGCATGTTCAGCTTTCCTGTTCACTGTTCTAAATATTCATACGGTATAGTCTTTCTGTTCTAAATGGTTTAAATTTAATACAATATCAAAAACCATTATGCCAATAGGCAAGAATTTGTATATATATAAAAGTAGCCAATCACATGTATCTATGATAGAAGCATGAATTTGCCCAGTTGAGGCGCGCAAATATAAATTTAGCGCATACCACATTATTAGCACATTATTTTAATTTCGAGTTTCCCGTACTCAGCTAGTTCTCCACATCGTGGTTACGGGCTGTTGAATTTGATTATAATTTTAGTTTCCTTATTATGTTTATATAGCAGTTCTACGCACTTGACTTGAACATTTATTCTATTCTCAGTAGCATTTGCAGACGTTAGCTAGACGATCCAGAGTGAAGCGAAGCTTTTGATCAGAATTATCACTTAGATCGTTCTGTTAGAACCACTGGTGTTGTAACATTGCCATTCAATAAAACACAGTTGTGTTATTAACCTATATTATGATTTAGTATAAGTATGCAATCGTCACCTTGCAAGTAATAATATCGATTAGTATCACGACTTCCTGACAAATGTATCAACGACATGTCGGAAAAGATTGAAAGTCGACCTATTAGAGATGATGAACGAGAACACTTCCTGTAAAGAAAAGCTAAGTACACAACTTATATTCCATTAAAAAGCCAAGATATAAAGAAGCACAAATGACACCTTTATTCTATAGACTTCGAAATAAATAACATCAGGTAGTTCCTTATTTAGTAAGAGCGTAATAATGACGCACGTATTTCGCGAAGTTTCGCTATATTTGAATCTCTATAGCTATGAACCATCGACTTTTAAAGGTGAAGTTCAGCCAAAAGTTCACGTGTATAAAGTACAGCTTTTCATGGCTGAGTGGATATAATTGTTTGGCAAGACTATGCTAAATGATCCATACAAAGCCAGACACGTGAAGATTGTTATTGAAGAATGCGAATTTAAGTGGGAAAAACTGTTGTCAGTTGTCAATGTTTATTGAAGTAGCAGGTGGTTAGAGAGAGAATATATAAATAAATTCGGTCAATGTTTTTACTAGATTTAATTTTAACTGAGTAGGTATCACAAGTGGCTTAGTCTAGGAATGTTAGATTCGCGAAATGACTAAGTATATAATTGACAGATTTTCAGAGACACCAATCTATAAATGACAGATTCTACAAATGACTGATTCTCAAATTGACTGATTCTTCAATTGTATTGATTCAATAATTCCAAGATTAAACCTCATGACCAAGTATTACAAGCATTTATTACATATTCTTTTTACATTTCAAACAGCGAACTGCTCATAAAATAATTACCGAAGTAATTGAATTATCTTACGCATTCTTAATCGGATAAAATGTCAGGGATCAAGATAAGGCGAACATGAAATGTGTCCAGTAACAAAAATGGTTTCGTAAGAGATGCATTTTAACTTACACAAGGTGCGTTCAGAACCAGGTGAAAAATGATACGATTATCGCATCTGCCGTGTTTGTTTATTTTATTGAATATCTTAAATTAAATTTAAATTAAATTAAATTTCTCTTAAATTAAATTTTAGAGATTTTTCAGTTACAATGGAATCACAGAGCGAAACAGCTGTTTGTACCTGTAATACATTGTATGCCTTTTATTTTGTCCGATAGATTCATTTTCTTCTTTCTTTTTTTCATTATTCAGATTCAGATTCAGATTTACATCTCTGAATTCCTGCTTCGATTTTCCAAAAAGAATAAAAAAAGTGTAATTGACAGTTGTCTATTTTTATTTCTTTCGATTCGATGTTCATTTATTAGGTCAAAAATAAATTCTTAACTCAACAGGTTTCATTATTATTCAAGAATGCAAATTAAATTAAGATTACGAATGTACTCATTTCGTTTTGATCATCATTTTAATCGGATTTCACTGCATGTATTAAGCATTCATGCATTGAAATACGGTTAACATGTAAATCAATATACGGACATGCATTGCATAAGTCGTGTTTCTGTCTGATCTAATTTAAACTTAATCTAATACACAGGTCAACTAGTTTGTTAGTTTGTTGGTAGAAGGTAAAGGTGGGTCTACTCCAGAGGAGCCGAGTACGAGCGGAGCACGAGTTGCTGACGATTCGGACACAGTGTCCGAATTGTCACATTATTATTTCAATACTTTTTTCATTGACACACACTGTTTAATATAGTCAGATAAAAAAAAGACCAAAAGGCGGGAACTCGGGTGAATTCAAGTGATCAATTTCTTTATAATAAATTATAAGTCTTTTTTATCTGACCTTACTAAACAGCGTCCATGTCCGAATCAGTCAGTGAAAATATAGTGAAAATAAAATGCGTCGATTCGGACACTGTAGGAATATATTGTGTCCGAATCGTCAATAAACTCGAGTTGTGCTCAATTTCGTATAGGTCGCTCGTGCTCGTATTCTCTAGAGTTACTTCACATTACACTAATTTGAGCTCACCTCGTGCTCCGCTTGTGCTCCGTTCCTGCTCGGCTCCTCAAGCGAAGACCCACCTTTAGGCAAGTACTGATCCAATCAATCAATCTAGCCTTTTGCCAAGTTGGGGTCGACTTCTAGTCTAACTGGAAGCATATGGATACCAGTATTTTACACGGAGCTACTGCCTATCTGACCTCTACAACCCAGTGATTAGATAACACGATGCCCTTTAGTAGGACTGATGTCAGATTTCTTAACTTCTGACTACCCACCTGTAACGACTGCCTAAGATCTATTCGTACAAATGTAAAGTAGCCAAGATCGACGGTGTAACATGCTTTACGGGACACGGAAGAATCTCGATATGTTAAAATGGTCACCCATCCTCAAACCGACCTCGGCTAGTGTTGCTTAACATTAAAGATAAACTCGTGAGATTTTTTGTTTAGTAATTATTGATCGGATTAAAAAAATTCTTTCAGTGTTAAAAAACAGTGTAAATTGTGTGTGGTAAATGTTATAGGTCACACAGATGAAGCCACTGGAATAAGCTAGTTCAAATTAACGTAGCCATGATAGGTACACTGGTTGAGCAATTGGCTACTGCGCTGTATGTCGCAGGGCCCGGTCGATTCCAGCACAGAACAAATATTTTAAATGACCTGCATATTACAGTTTTTCGAGTCTGGATATATAATATTTATGAGTTTTGATGTTTGTAAACTTACTTACGAAAGTAATTTCTAGTGTGAAGTGATGTTTTAAAAAGAAAAAATCCAACATACAAATGATAAATGAAATTTATTATCTAAATAGGTTTTTAAACAACACTTTTCACGTCAATTTTTTTATGTCAGTTTAAACTAGATGAGGCCGGTGTTTCCTAGCTGACTACCCTGAAAAGAAACACCGAAACCAACTCAGGGGTCAAAGTCTCTTTTAAAGTCCATACAGTAAATATGTATTGGACAAAATCACATGAAAACCATTCAGATTTATCTGAGATAGTCTTTTTAGAAAGAACCGTACAGATTTGAGTGGACCTGTCCAGTCAGTGCAAGCGTTTGTCAGTTTTCGCAAAGCTCAACTCAAGATTGCTAAGGAGCTCAATGACTTGACGAATAATACAAAGGAAAGGATAAGCAAATACTCTACAAAATGCTAAACAGAAACAAAAAGTCGAAATGTTAACACCCAGGTAAAAAATACTTTACAAAATAATGTAGCAACGTAAATTAATTTTTGCTGTTCAAGTAAATGTAATAACTGAAATAAACGGTCCATGTGTACACTGAGCTGAAATTAACTGATTTCATTAGATGTAACGCTTTCAAGCATGCTCTTCAACGTTGGAACAACGCATTACGTAAATGTAAACGTAATTTTATGGGTACTTTTACGAAGAGAACATTCACATAATGTTTGGAGATGATTTTATTGATTTTTCTTTATGTTACATAATATTTAGTATGTACTAGCTTATTCCTGCGGCTATGCTTTCCACATCTCCACATCAACTATATTTTTCACAATAAATAACAGTTCTAAATCCTTAAAATACCACGATCCATAAAGTGTCTAAGAGGCCTTTGTGAGTTTTCTTCGGCCCCTCGTACACTTACCAAAGGTCTTGGACACCACAGTCCTGAGATGTTTATAAAGACATAAAAAATAAATAATCCTAGCAACCGAATTCCGATCACGATTGGCCATTTTAACGGAGATTAGCCAAGTAGGCGGGAGATATTATAGAGCACAAGCATTGATCAGATGTATTCTCTGTTCTTTTACTTACAATGCGATAATACGGTAATCCTATACGACTAGCGAGAGATCAGACGCAAAACTGTCGGCTTTAGACTAGCTACTGCCCACAGCTTCGCCCGCATGAAAGTAGGTATTTCTAACCAGACAGTAAAACAGGAGGTAAGTTTTAGATAATCCTCTCATAGTGCTCGCTTAAGGGCCAAGCGCCCGAAAAAAGCCATAAAACAGTGATTTTCTGAGGCCTACTACTCCGTAACGGCTAGGTCAATTGGTTTGAAAAAAATATATGTTTATTATAGATTTATGGACAATAATATCAACGTTTGATTTTTCCGTGCAATTAATATATTTGTAAAAAAAAAAATAGTAATTTCGCAACTTTTCGCAACTTTTCCCTACTCCTTCTAAACGGCTTGGACCTTTAGAAACATTTTTACACATAAAAGTTGGTGATTAAATATCCTTCAAAGTGAACATTGCATATGTAAATCAATCAATATCTCGCAGAGAAAATGGATTTAAAGCGCTTTCCGGGCGCTGCTATAAATGCACAGATTTGCGTACTGCCGCCTAGGCGAGTGCGAGAGTTGCGTTCACATAATTTCGGTCCGATGGTTCAAGGGACTATACGCCTTAAGTAACAAAATAAAACCTCGTTCAAAATGTCACGCTCCCTGTCCCAGTAGAATTCAGCTGTTTGTTGATACAAGAGTCAGTTTTTTCCTTTTAGGTATACATTACTTGCGGCCCATCCCGGCTTCGCACGGGCAATAAATATAGCCTATGTTACTCAGGGTGAATGTAACTTTCCAATGGCGAAAGTATTTTTGAAATCGGCACTGTAGTTTTTGAATTTATTCATTGCAAACATACACACAAAAATACAATTCTCCCTCTTTATAATATTAGTATATAGATAATAGTGTAAAGTTTCATCGAAATCCGTTCAGACATTTAACCATGAAGGAGTAATAAACGCAAATGCACTTATATACATACTTTCGCCTCTATAATAATAATTTGAGCATTGTTATACAATTCCTTTTGACCCACACTTCAAAGAGCAGCATAGGTCAAAAAAAATTTGAATAGCGTTTATGTTAACGAATACGTTGATTAAATATTCTGTATATTTAGGATTCCGTGCCTCAACCAAATTTAAAACTAATACTTACGACTGTCACTTGAAGCTGTGAAAAAATTACATAGCATATATACGTATAGAAAAAAACTCTGAAAACTGTAAAGTCGTAATTACTTCCCAAAAAAAAACTGTGAATTGCTAATTAGCCCTTCCTCTCTCCTACATTTTGCTGTGCCCGACAGGGTCCATTTTGTTCTATGAAAATTTTCAAAACCATCTATGTATACATCTTCTTCTTCTTCTTCTTCTTCTTCCTGCCCTTATCCCATATTACTTGGGGTCGGCGCAACACGTTTTCTTCTTCCATTCTGTCCTGTCACCCGTCAAACTATCACTAACTCCCTTTTCTTCCATATCATTTTTCACAAAATCCATCCATCTTTTTTTCGGCCTTCCTCTCCCTCTCCATCCATCTACATGTATACTCAGAACTCTCTTAGTAATATGCGCTTCATCCCTCCTCTTCACATGACCATACCAAGACAACCGATTACCTTTCAACTTCTCAGTCACTGGCGCCACTTTCAAACTTCCTCTAATATACTCATTTCTCCCTTTATCCATTCTCGTCACACCACACATCCATCTCAACATTCTCATCTCCGCTACATGCAATCTTTTTTCATCCTTCTTTTTTACAGCTCAACATTCTGATCCATACAGTATGACAGGTCTTATGACGGACTTGTAGATTTTACCCTTCAACTTATGTATACATATGGATTGCAATAAAGTATGAGTATTGAAAAACGTTATTGCGTTTCGGAAAAATCTTCGTAACTCAATGCGGGAATTGTACTGTTTTCATATAAGTTTGTACAATACAGTCAACGTATAAATAGACTCGCACTTGCCCGGTTTTTTTCTAAATACTTAATCCACATGGGTGCAAAGTTTGTACTTCCAACTTTTCAACCCTTTTTTATGGGGTTGATTCAGCTCAAGCCCCCCTTCACGTTAGTACCTCTTGTCACTTACTTACATGTTCATACTGTTAAGTGTCTCGCACACCCTGTAATGGTTTAAATCACGAGATGTAGCGTTTTTATAAGAAATGATATTGAGCGTAACTACGTTCTCAGTATCATGTATAATCTAATTACTGAGAAAACTTCGACTAGAGAAACTAGTACCACTACTAAGCGATTAGATGAGACATGAATAGGCCTACTATGTTTCGATGACTTTACAATAAAACACACTGACGACATGACATTAAGTTTTCCTTTTCCTTAAATGAAAGGAAAACCCCAAAACGTATTCCTTAGCAGGAAGTCGAAGGGTAACTTATTGGGGGCGAGCCTAATAGGAACCCTTTAGACGACGCATTCGGAATTGTAAACAGTTACGACAATCCCCTCGAACAAAACACACTTTCCAATATTCTTAACCAACCCACGCTAGATTGTAGAACTGATTGGCTCCGAGGTCAATGAGACGATTTTACAAGAAAAGAAGTTAATATAGATCATATTAAAATATTGCAAATAAGGTCTCTCGCTATAAGAATAGAGCCGCCCAACATAAAATCGCCCGATGAATCACGCATTGCGTGTTTCGCTGGAAAAACTCAGTTACGAGCTTGAAGGATTAACAGCCTGAGGGGCTAGGGGGCACGACGTATAACATTATGCTAGGAATTTATTAGATTGCTTTTCCCTCGCTTATTTATAGACACATATAACTACATGACCTTTATTGTCACTTACAATCGATCTAGCATACCTAAATAAAATAATCTAATTTCAAAGTGGTCCAACTTATCCGCTTATTTCTGAGGTATAAGAAGGTTGCGTGTCGATTAGGTCTTGTTTTCACCATTATGGCAGTTCAAGGCTATGCTTATTTAGCCATGCCTGGTATGATCGTTAGGTAAATGTTAGCATCGAGCGTCCAAGGCCAAGCGCTTTGATTTATTAAAGTGAGTCATGATTATCTGGAAGAGAGACGCGGTAAGTTATCTGAATTAGTTTTGCCGCCGATTTTCCAGGAATTCAGGGGTGAGGGTAGTTCAGTGCGGCGACCCCTCTTTCCCTCGCCGTCTGCAACGTAGATGCCTATCTACATGTAGGTAGGTATGGTTAGTGAGGCAAAACTTTTCGGGGTACATATCTAACGATTTTTATTGCTTTCTTCCATTGCAGGAAAACCATAAAATCGACTGCTTTCTAGATTTGAAATGCGAAATCTTTTGCAGAGTTTAGTGTCTCTGGTTGCATCATTTCCAAATAAAGAACACGGATACGATGCCGACAACCGTTATTTCAAAATTTAAACTTACGTTTTGAAATGCGAACGATTTATTAAATTTTAAAACGACTGTCGAGAACATCGGAGAACCCTTCACTGATGAGATGGGTGGCAGGAGTCACGTCAGCGCGGGCTGCGGGACGAGACGGGCTCGTGCGTGCCTAACAGCAAAATTAATTTCATTCCCTTCCCTTACACCCATTAAAACGTCTAAGTAATGACGCATTAACTTGAATTACTATACTTTTTGATATGAAACTCCCGTCGTTTTAGGTTTTAGATTATATTTTGTGCAACGATGTTTATTGCTTGCGCTAAGCTTTTTATTACAAAAGGGTGGTGTATTAGTTGTTGAAATCGAAAGTTATACAAATACGATGATGTTGAATGTTGTGTTCTTACATTTGCAAAAAATTTCTGCCTCATCATGAAATGATTCTCTTGAAGGTTTCTATCACTGTACCTCAGAGATAAACAATAGTAACTCCACTTTTTTGAAAATATATTTTTTTGCACTGTTAAAATAGTAAGAACCAGTTCTACGTAATGGTATAGGGCATCAAGTCTTACGACATCTAGGAAGAGAAATATCCAATCGTATATGACAAAAACATATCGGGTATAGGACTTAAAATAATGATAAGATTGTTTACTTCTCAGCTTTACGCGCACTTAACGTTGTTCTAAACTTTATTGTAATTATGTGTAATACATAATAATTCTATCTAAAAATTATAAAATACAATTAAGTTTGTTTCAATATCTTTAAAGCCTATTCATTGCATTATGTCAAAAATACATTTAAAGTTTCTTACCGCGCGTTTTTGCCTCTCCTGTAAAATATACTTTTTGGCACATACTGTTGTTTACCTTTGAGGTACAGTCAACTTGTTACCATACCCAACTCACTTTATAAACATGAAATTGTACGCGTACCAACACACAACACTAAGTTGATGTTATTTTCCAATATCCTCTCTCGTACATCATTCCGTTACCAATGCTATCTTCACATATTGAAGCACAACAATGTTAACCGTGTGTTTGCACTAACACGAACCAAGCGAGTCCGATATCACTTTCAATCGAAGTGTTGTCTACATGAATAAGAAATAAGAGTTTCCTTTCTGCAGACAATAAATCGTGGACGGCGACGCGCCGCTGTACGCACGGCTGGCGACCCGCCAACTTTTCCTTGCAATTTTACTGCTCGACCGTTCGATACACGGACATTTTGCAGTCGGCATTCTAGACGAAGATGGCAATAACCTATCAGTTTTATTGCTTCTATCACTGAGATTTACTCGTCCTCTACAAGAGTCGTTATTTCTTCCTCAGCTGATCCTTTGAAGTCAACATCTGATTAAAAAAGCATTTCTATTTGCTATTCAAATGCCGTTTGATGGATGACTTCTTTGCGACGTTCGTGAGAGTACTTAGCATATAAAATTCATAGACGGACTTCTTCGTAACACTTGGAATTGAATGTTTATTCAAAAGGTATTAATACTAGAATATGCATATTGTTATTCCGAAGCAATAATAAACGAGCTTGGAGTTCACGACCTAGTTCGGTTATATGAAAAGCCTTTTAAAATGTGTTGTAATGTGGAGCAAGGCTTAATTAATATGTGGACGTACTCATATGTAAACACACACATATTGTGGGAAGAGCTGAGACTAGTGAATGTTGTTAATACTGATGAAGCTTTATGCCTTCGCGGAACGCACTTATGTATGTGGAAAGTGATCGTTTTGATGACTGATAAGTCGGCTGCTTCGTAAAAACCAAGGCATTGTGTTGTCAACGTTCTGCATCGTAATGCGCACTAGAGCGCAAACACAATGCTATGTAAATTACTTTATTATTAGACCTCCATAATTACAGTCTGACTTATGGTTAATCTAAGTAAAAAATATTTGTCAGTGAGGCAAGGTTCATTATGAAAATATGATAAATAACAGTAGCTTAAGGTCTGAAACATAATCTATTTAAGCGTCAAGTGATTTAGAAATTCATTGTACTTAGTAAGTTAACTGGATTAGAGCGGCCTTTACAGTTAAAGGTTAATAGCGGGGTATTGAATTCTAGTCGACGTAAAAAATGGGTTGAAGCTCAAATGCGAATAAGAGACTGCAAAAAATATAAGCTAACATTCCTAAATCATATTTATAACGTGAGTGTAGGTATATAGTGAGTACTAGTCTAATAATATCGCTAAAGAATTCGATGCTCTCCGTTCAGGTTCAGCGTAATGATGGAAAACAGATTGTGTTGGTGTTGAGTGTCAGACAGTTCTTATTATTAGGTGCGAACCTCTTGAGTGGGTTCGGAAACCGTAATGCGAGAAGCAAAAAATGTATGGCTACAAGTTGCCCGGAGGCCCACCGGGCTGTTGTAACTTTTCCAACTAGCCGATATAATGATACTGCTGGAACTGTGCAGTCTGTAGCAACTTCTAATTTACTGTTGCGAAGCAATGCCGGTTGACAACCACTTGGAGGTATATTTAGCATTATACGAGTAATAATCAATGTAGTGCTTCATTTATTTACTGGAAGTAGCGAAAAATACTCAAAGGAGTCTTCTTGATTTAATGAACACTATAACTTCGTCATTTGATTTAAAAAAATCAATCTTTATCTATAGATAAAGATATCTATAGTTAATTTTCAAAATCAACGGGATCTTTTCCTGTTGATTTTGAAAAAAAATCACATATTGTATTACCGTGTTATCAAAGAGTGTTTTATTTTTCTCCGTTATTGATAGGTTCGCGTTTGCCCATTGTCTTGCCTGATGGTAAGTTGAGATGGAGCCAGTTTCCCTATTCAATTTTGAAATAAAGACACCCCGGTTATAGCTACCAAGAAACAATATGAACTCCGACAGGGACATCCACTCCTTTACTGTACACACAATGAATGTGTTCCCAAAATCTTTTGTGCTTATAGGGATGTTCACCATATAGGTACGCATTGCCCATCGCCGTATGTCTAATAATCCGATGTTGGTACAGGCTTGGCGGAATTACATACATTATTCAACAATTATGATAAAATACTTGAAAGTAATGACATGTGTCAGACTTAAGTATAACAATTTTTAAATCCTTTCATGATATGAAATGCACGATGTTTGATAACATTATAGATATACTTTAAATTAATTAATTATCTATACTTATAAACAACTTAACCATTCAATCGTGATAATTACAGACACAATTGAAAGACAATAGGTGCGCGAACGCCGGCGTTCGCTTGGGGTTTAATGAATTAATAACTATAATTTTATTATAGTAAATTAAAAATAATTAATAAAACCCAACGCTAAAATACAGTAACTAAAATACGGCGTCAAAAACCTCTTCCAAATCGCTGTCGACTGGTAATGTGCCCAAAAGGCAGGCGGCATTGCCACGCTGTATAGCAATGATTATCCTTTGTCCAAGGTAAAAGCCAGCCTTTGGGTCACGCGAAGTGTCAACTAGACGTTTCGACAGATCTTCAACAACTTGTGAGCACTCGGACCCCACGATCAGAGAGTTTCAACTACAAACGGCTCGAAAATACAACTTCCAACAAGGTTGTTATATTTCCGCCGCTTGAGGTTCATTGCAGCCGCAGCGGCAGCATCAGCACGACACGACGAGCTATACTTTAACTGAACATAATAAACATATGACACATTCTACATTCCAGTTAACATTCCTAATTGTGTCAACTGAACGTCTGGCAGTCACAAAGTGCAGACAATTTTCCTCGTGTAGTTTAGTTCAGATAGTATACATATACCGTAAGTACCTCACAGCTATATCTGTTAATATGGTGTCAGGGACAGACAAGCGCCAACGAATAGAGATTGATTCATAAACCAACGGACATTAGCAAGATGAGAATAAAACACGCTAAGATGATTTACAATAACCTGTAAGATGTATAATGAAAGCAACTCAATTCGTAGAAGATCTAGATATGGACTACATCTATAAAACAATCGAAGAACTTCTGAAGTAGATAACAATTTTTGCTCACTTACGCTATTTATAAAATGTTCTGCTGATTATAGATACTTAAATTGTAGTCATTCTAACAACTATTACAGAAAACTTCATTCTATCTGTCATCGTTATTAAAATTTTACACACATAGTAGGTGTACTGTATTCGCAATCAATAGTCTACTAACAAAGGTTGCTAACATAAATAATGTTAAAGAAACATCTTATATTCTTATTTCCGCAACAATATATCCTTTCCAAGTTCAAGAGCATTACATCGATAAAGCTTGAGAAGTGGCAGCGCTGTGACAGTCCTCTTCAATAATAAAATATCCGTCGCTGCTATCAGTTCCGGCTTCGCAGCGATTTCTCTACCGCTGCCGTGAGCACTGAGTCTAACTTATTTTCCTGTCTGCAGATTATAAGAGAACAATACTGGTTTCAGGGTTGATCCACATTCAGGAGATACGATCGGTACGGATGTTAAAACTGTTGGCAGTTGCGGAAACGGACAGTAAATGGACTTAAAAAAATAAATTGCAATGTTGTTTTATATTATTAAATTTTTCATGCTATAGAAAACATGCCAAACATACATCGAATCAACGTATGAATTTATTTCCAACAGGATTTCAATTAGTGCCAGCACAGTTCTCGAAACCAGTTAACGAAATTCGCAGCTGCAGCACTTTTTAATTATTGCATCCCTATCAAAGCGTTCCATTTAAAAAAGCAATGAAATAAATCTGATCACTACTTCCTAGAAGTGGCACTACGCTATGCTGTAGTACAAACTACAAAGAGTGTCATAATACACCTGGTCCTTGTACAATAGTTGCGGATGCCAAACGGTGGCGGTGGTCTGCCAACCGGTGACGCCGCGGGGCGCCAATGTGCCAGGCTTATTGTAGAATACAATTGCTGCCCAATGTTAGAACATTTGTGACAGCAGGAACATTGTTGTTGTTTAGGGGAAAACAATACAGAATACACTATAAGGGTATATATCGTTTGTCTGTAAATGTTTAATTTAAAATAGATTGTAATCCTTATTGTTGTGAATTTATTAATAATTGGATGAAAATATGACTCTACCGATTGATATTATTAACACAATAGCAAATCAGCCTTATATTAGCCTCACAGCTGGGACTCAGGCTTATTACTCTCATAGATGCTTATCGCTCTCCTAGAGAAGATTCTAGGAGATTGAGGGTAATCCACCACGTGGGCGAGTTAAGGTTGGTGGATGTATGTCTTCGATTTTTTTTCTCATACCATTTGAACTACAACATACAACAACTCGTAAGCCAGGACGTCACTGGGCCACCACTGCTCACCAAATTATTGATAAAATTAACATAAACTTTTTAAGGAGGTTACTGAAAACATTCACACGTTCACAGCGCCTTTTAGTATTAACAACATTGTACCAAATTCCCAAAATATTCCACATGTGAAATATGTCTGGCGGTCTATTTATAAATCCAATTTGCGGAAATTTGGCGCCCCAGACCGACAGAGGAATGCGTGTCCAAAACGGTGTTTTTTTATAGTGACATGTAGCTCAAACGTTTATCCTATTAAACTAACAGTAGAATACTTCTATTAATGTATGCCATATATGCCATATGGTCCGAATCATAAATAAGTTGACATACCATTTATGACGGGACGTTATTCAGCCGCTATAAGCGGACAGCTGAATCACCAGAAATGAGATCAGTGTCTAATCGTATACTTATCATAAATTACGGCTTACATTTAGGGCAATTTCCTTATATGGAAACAAGATTGTAATCAAAAGGGAAGAAATTTGTATCACTGTTGAGTGCCACTTTTCCTCAGTTTGTAAAAAGTATATTCAAATTCATACTTACCTTATTTAGATCACAAGATAATTGGACTAGAAAATCTGAAAACATTTCTGCAAAAACATTAACTGGTTTAGAACACACTACTTTAAAAAGTTAGCTGCTAAAAGTGGAACAAAGATCCCGAACATGTTCGTCGTTTTTGGTACTTTAATTTTACAGTATGAAGCTGCTAACAAACAGGTACTGTTTAAAGTATCATTAAGGTGCGATGAGCTATTAACTTCACTAATGCATAGAGTAGATATAACATGTACTTCCACGGTAGATTTAGGTTACCGCAGCAAGCGGGATCAAGTGGTTTGATACGTTTAGTATTAGCACCATTCATACCACTAATTGCTTCAGAGGAAAAACTGCTTTTCCGTGCCTGGTACGACGCATTACATAAATTAGCAGCTGCGATTTTATCACATTATAAAAAACGATGTTTATCTAACTTAGGAAGAAAATTATTAAGTAAAGTATAGTCATATACAAAATAAAATCTGTCTTCTAACTATTTTCAATTATTTCTCGTCGTATAATCCACAGTTGACAGTTCTTTATTACTGTCAATTGTTGATTTATTTCATCGAATGGCGAAACAAAAATTACATAAAATAAATTACAATTACGGAATATCATAAAATCTCCATTTATAATTAGCGATGAAGAATTTATTAACATATGTAATCTCAAATCACATTAAGGCAGCGGAAATACAAATTGCTTTCGAAACCTGCTGTAGGTATAAGTCAATCAACGTCATTGGCTAAATGTAGAGGTACTCGTTAGACTAGTAAAACATTTTCTATACTCACTCCTTTCTTTTGCCTTGTAAGATTAACACTTCACTCGTTTTAGTATATAGAAATAACTGCTTAGTAATCTAACCTTGCATTAATAAATTGCACATTTATAATGTGAATGTCATCTTAAGCTGCTGTCAGTATGCAAGATGCGATTAAACTTCCTATACACTCATGTGTCATCTTAGTCCAGCTTGATATCAATCCTCGGCATATGTTGTTCAGTGGCTCATATCAGGATTTTTGATCTCGCCTCCTGCTGATCCAACTAACCGAAGTCGTCAAATTACTATAGACACAAAAGATTTTGAGAGCTTCATAAATGTGGTACAGTCACGATCATTCTCAAATGAAAGTCCATAGTTTCATTAAATCAAATTCCAATATGTGTATCGATACGTTTAGACAAGTCAATAATGCGTAACTGATAGTTTTTCCTTTTCTTCTGCAAGATAAATGTCAAATTTATTCTTAAATATTTTTTACTGACTGCATTTTTGTGCTTTCAATTCAATAAATATGTTTTAAGAAAGTATGACTGGATGAAGAGGGAGGTGAAGCGAAAGAAAAAAGAGTGGATAGTGTGAGGAGTGGTATGAAAGAACAAACAGTCAGTGATAGCGTAAAGGTTGACAGGACAGAATGGAAGACCCCAAGTAACATGAGACATGGGCAGAAAGATGATCATGAAGTTTTAAGAAACTAAAATAGCATTCAGTTGTGTATTAGTAGTTTCTTAACAATAAAGTGACGTTAAGAACCTCTCGGTCAGTTGACTAAGAATAAAAAGTAATGCTTGAATACGAACTAGGTATTACAAGCTAACTGTATCAGTGTTCGAGATAAAACTTTATTGTTCATACAAATTCCTGTGAGATGACTAATTAATGTTCTAGGCAAGAATTATGAATAGTTAGATTATATCGTTGTTTTAATATTATACGTATTTAACATGGAATCCGTTAGCTCTTGTGAAATTAAAGAGCATTTTTTTTTCAATCATCTAGTTTGGTGTATTTGCTTAGCTTTACCTAAAAAAAACTCCTAAAAACTTTGAGGGAAAATATATCTAAAATATCTTAAATATATTCGTTGGTATTACACTTGCCAATGACGCCAGCTGCATCAATGACAACAAATGAGATGTCAAATCTGTCCAGATGACTCAGTTGTTGAGTGAAAAATAAGGTAACAACGACATTATGTTGAAATATAAAATAGTTCTCATGAGCTCGCGTCTATTTAGTTTTCTTTTGAACCGTTTATTCTTTACAATAAATTTTCCGAAAGATTGCGGTCGGAATTCCCATGATACTATGAGAAAAATTTCTAATGTGTTGTGACGAGTTCCTATATCCCCAAATAGTGTTTATTATACCAAATATATGTCATTTAATGAATGCTACTTTATAAGAGTTATATAATGCCCAAAGCTAATTTTACGCAATATTTTAGATACTTCATCTACCTATGTATATGTAATTTTAATTAATTTAATTTTCTTCAATATAAGGTATATAGAAGAAAATTATTCATTTACATATAACCTTTCGAATACCGTAATAAAATTAGAGACACAATAGAAAGACAATTAGAGAGCGAACGCATACTGTATGTTCGCTTGGGGTTTAATGAATGAAACAACTTAACTAACTGTAAATAATAATATGTCCAAACGTGTTTGGAAAATGGTCCAGAACGCTGACGGCCAAAAAAATCAACTGGTCGCAAAAGCACAAAACAACTCGATGCCGCGACGTGTTGCTTCAGGAATGGCCATGTCCAGTGGTGACGTCTTTTGACTGGAATGATAATAAAGATCAAGTAGTTACAATCCATGCAACCGATGAACTTTACTCTCCAAACGGTTTTTTTTTCGGATGATGGACAACTTCAACCGAAAATCACTACATTCATCACTACTGTTTTATTTCTCTCCCACTAACGCACTCTTTAGCGTGTCTGTGCGTCTATTAATGGTAACGTGTGAGCGGATGATATTTTGAACGTTTGCTGTAAAAAAACTGAGCTTAATTATCGTTAATGGATGTGTTTCGACACTCTCCCGGTGCGGGTCTGTCAGGCGTCACGTTTCCAACTATGTCAGTATGATCACCATTAATGACGTCACGTCACCACCACACTGTACTTTAATTGACACCAAATCCGTTTTATTAACGCCATTTTTGAGTTCATCGGAAATCGATAAGTGTGTACCAAATTCGTACACGGAAGTGTTTCGAACGTTGCACATACACACTACTTCATTTGTAATGAGTTTTTTTTTTTATTTCCACGCTTGAAATATCCACTTGCAAAAACAAACGAAAACGCTAATGATTTCCATTTTCAAACATATATTCGTCCTAAACAGAATGAAAGTCATGCCCGTGAATGGAACTGTAAAAAGGTCGTTCGGAAATCTACAAAAAATCCAACCCACTTTTCTCAATGAATCCTTCTGAGAGGTGCTTTGTCATTATAACTACATATACCGTTAGAAATAATATTGTACATCCGTAGTACTGTATGCATGTAAACGATGTTCGGGAACATATACAAGACAAATTGGCATCCGTTAAAGCCTTGTGTAGTGAACTCCATTTATCATTGTACTGTCTTAACTGTACCCATTTTTCAGCGTTGACACTTACAACTTATATTTCAAGATAAGGAGGTACATGATGTGCGTATTTTTAACAAGACAGAGAAAGGAAAATAATTGCAAAATCATCTTCGCTTTCAGTATTGAGTTTAGGTTTGCTTTTTTTCGTCTTACTCTGATTACTTACATTATATTTTGTCCGTTCTGTGTTCAATCATAAAAATTATTGGAATATAGGTGGAAAAATTATTGGAAATCGATTCGATTAATTTTTACACCATATTATATTTTCAGTTACTGATTCTGAATAAACTATTCCCTATTCCTAAATATACACTAAAACATAAAAAACTGGCCAAGTGCGAGTCTGACTCGCCCATGGAGGGTTCCGTAGCAGTAAGTAACATAATATAAAAGGTCTTGTAGTTCGTTGTAACTTTGATCGATGTTTTAATAATAGTGTATTTTTTTAGATTTATGACGTATTAAAAAAAACTAGTTACTAGATCTCGTTCAAACCAATTTTCGTTGGTAGTTTACATGGCAATGTACATTATGTATTTTTTTTAGTTTTTTCATTCTCTTATTTTAGAAGTTACAGAGGGTGATACACATTTTAGCACTTTGGAAGCGTCTCTCGCGTAAACTATTCAATTTAGAAAAAAAAAATTAGAAACCTCAATATCATTTTTAAAGACCTATCCATAGATGTACACACGTATGGGTTTGATGAAAAAAAATTTTTTGGCTTTCAGTTCTAAGTACGGGAACCCCCAAAACTTATTGCTTTTTTTCTATTTTTTGTATAAAAATCTTAAAGCGACTCACAGAATACATCTACTTACTAAGTTTCAACAGTATAGCTCTTATAGTTTCGGAAAAAAGTGGCTGTGACATACGGACGGACAGACAGACAGACAGACATGACGAATCTATAAGGGTTCCGTTTTTTGCCATTTGGCTACGGAACCCTAAAAAAGAGAGAAAATGTATCCTATGTCTTTTTGCCAGATTCAATCTATCTCAGTATGACAGTAAAGATACATGTTTCGTTATCTTGATAGATTTCGATTCATCAAAATTGCTTCAGTAGCAACAAAACTAAAAATAGTTTCATTCACAATTTTAATATTATATTTACTTATCAAAATGAATCAGTCAAATTTGAAATATCACTTAGGTACAATTATGATAATAATATGATAACCAACTAAACCAACATTGGTACCAAATAACTAAAACAGTATTTGATATACATTTATATAGCTTCTGGCAGCAGCTTCGCGTGAATGTAGGAAATATATTAATAATTCTATTAATGAAAGAATTTTTAAAATCAGTCCAATAACTTTTAAGTTTATTCACACAAACAAAAATACAAATCTTTCCTCTTTATACTGTCCCCGCACACGGGCCACAAAAAAACGCGGCTTCAAGCTGCTTTTTGAGGCGGCCTTTTTTGTGGCTCGTGTGCGGAGGTGCCGCCACAAAAAAACGCTTGAAGCGACTTCAAGCTTCTCCGGACACAAGAGGTGTCGCGCGCTTCAGCTGTTTTTTGTGGCCGCTTTTAGCCTTTGTTTTGTGGCCGCTTCTAGCCTTTTTTTGTGGCGGCGTTTTTTTTGAGGCCCGTGTGCGCAGACAAATAATATAAGTATAGATAGAATCAGACATGTTTCTTTCAAACCTAGTTTCGAATTCTGATAGGTATTGTTTTCTTCGTCTGTTTCTAACTAAGCAAATGTAAAACAAAAGAAAGTTTTATCGAACGCGTATCGGATGTTTGCCGTTCATATACGTAACTTCCACTCAATTGAGTCTATCGATCGCACTTACCTACAAAAATTGACATTTCAATCGATCAATACATAAAATTTTGATTTACCGGAGCTTCAGTTAGAAAGTCTACTTATGTCAATCACCGCTTCAATAGGAATCATTAGTTTAAGTAATGTGAATGTATGTTTTTTAGAAGTCTTATGCACCAACGATGGGCTTCTCATCGGCAAAAATTACGAACTTCCAAGAACACAGTCCTCAATTTTATTTATTTATTTACTGAATGTTATAATAAAAACTTTAACACCTTTTACTCGTAAACCACATTTTGAGGGTAATTATGAAAAACTAATTATAACAGTCTTTATTATTCATTTTGATTAGACTTTGTACCAAGTTATAAGTTTATTACACCGAGTAATAAGAATCCGCCATACAAGCTTTAAAACTCACTAAATGATTCTGGGCAGAAAGATTTATTTTCAGAACCAGTGAACAAATCATACTTCCAACCTTTGTTATTTACCTACTTAGATTAAGTACTATTTATTTTTGCTTACTTTCAAGAATATTGGCACATGGAACGAAATTCCACGTTTATACCTTCCTGAAGGTTACATTTCCAAAAATCCTTTCTCAACGCTCGTTTACATAATAAAAGGAGAAACTCTGACTAAACTATTTACTACTACGAACACAGTCATATCGATGCACAGTAGAAATTACATTTTTGAACTAAGACCATACATTTTTGTACAAGACTTCTCTTTTTAATAAAAACGGATTGCTTAACTTTATTTGCTCTGACTGGAGCGAGACGAGCGGTGGACGAACGTATCCAATAATCAGGAACGAGCTCAGCTAGACGCATAGACAACCCAGGATAGACGATTCTGGTGCCTAAAGACGAGTAAAGCCGACCCCAAATAAAGGGATAAGACAAGGAAGAAGAAGAAAAAGCTCAGTGGTACGAGAGGGAGTGTCAGGTTCTTACTGACTAAAACCCCACCTGAAATCCTCCAGTTGCCCTTTGCGTTTCATGGCCGCGTTTCGAACTCTCTTTACTCTCTCTTCACGCTCTTTCGAACAATCTCAGACAGCATTCCTGGAAAATTTTTACTGTCTAAACTATTAAACCATTTTGATCTTTATAGCTAAAATTTGGCACAGCTATTTTTGTTGGTTACCGCATCTAAAAAAGTTGATCTAGATAAAGAATTAAACAGATTAAAATAGGTAATTGAAGCGGAATAGAATTAAGGCCAGGTTCTACTCATTGTAAACTTTTTTAAACCTCTGGAAATACACAAATATAAAAGAGAATACCATAAAAATTGTTTTATTAAAATTGGATATTCCGCTAAGCAAAAATCAAAACATGACATAAATTAGTTGACTCGATAAAAAAAAAAATCGCGAATCTGATCCTAACTTACGATTTCAAACGTGACGATTTCAAAACTAAGAGATTACGTCACGGAAATATTTGAAAGTTACAAAAAATAATAAAGCTTGTCTTTTAAAAGAGCCTAGTAAACACAAAAATCTTGATTATTTTCTTTATCTAAATAATATCGATGTTAAGGGGCCGCAAAATCGACATAGCCCCAGGCGGAGTTCACACAAAATACTCAGCGACTACAACCGGCACTTAACTGAACAAAAAATGAATTTGGTTTAGAGCCAAGCTGTAGATTAGACAGTTCTAGGAAAGTGTATGGACAAAGCCTATAAGATGAAAAATAGCTCTTATAATTTCATCATTAAAGTTTCAAATCTGAAGTGGCTGTCAATCCTTATCGTAGGCAAATTCGTGCCTTGACTGTTTTCATGTAGGAAATGAAGCTGACATTAAAACCATGCATTCTCGGACTCATAAAGTCATAAACAATATTATTATGCGAACAAAATGAAGTCATAAAAGCTGCTTAAAGCAATTCATCTGATAGATACAAGTGAATGTCGGATACGAGGAACATAAATAAGGAAGCTTAAGACCTAACAGTTCCTACTAATTATCTATGAGGCCGTAAACCATAATATGAGTTATGGTAACGCGAATTACTATCTAGAATTAAAACTTAATTACTATGTCGGATCTAGCATAGATATAAAATAACGTATTAGATACGGTTTCGATATTGTGGTAATTTAAAACGCGAAATGCATTGAAACAAATGATATTCGAGAATTGGGCCAATAATCTTAATTTTGTGCAGAAATAAAGTTACGAATTGGTGGTTTCGTGTTCTCTAACAAAAAGAAGGACAGTTTTCAATATCATGTCAGTAACCTAATACTTGATTTAAAAAAGATCCTAAACCAACGTGTTAAATGTAACCAATACTATATAACAAAGACGGTTCCCACAGTACAATGATACCTGTTAAACAAACAATATAAATATATTTGCTTGTGTGGAAATGATTACTACCGTGACTTAACAATTGAGCAGTTGGCGAATTGTGAATAACATTCAGCATCGTGAGGCAAAAACTGAGCGGCCATGAATCGTTTGTTTCCGAGTGTTTTTGCATTGGCTAGTGTGGTGGCGGCCAGCCGAGCGACGACCGCGGTCAAGCCGCACCGCCCCATTCGACCGGGGGCTGTATCGATTTGGATGCACGCTCGCAAAGTTCATGTTTAGTTATGAACCTACATATCCCTAGGGTACATTATTTGTTTCTCAGTTTATATTTAGAGGTATACTAGATAAGTTTTCAGCTTTACAGTGAATAAATTATTGTTTGGATAACATACTTTCATAAACTGATTCTTTCTTTTTTAACTAGTTAAATACGCTGCTGTGGACTTGTGGAGATGTTCTTATTTGTAATATAGTATTAAATCTCAAAGAGAATAAGTGCTTGGCTGCATGCCCCGTGATTTATGAAGCAAATAGTATTAAATCAAGTGCCAAGGCTAATACACTTTGTTATTAATAAATCCAATGACGACACGAAGACGACCCGTAGTAGTACTCTTGTTTCAAAAGCGCTCATTGACAGTTTAGACATATAAATATCAATATCTCGTATAGTCCAAGCACCTGTATTTCTTGGAAAGTCATTAAAAGGAGAGAGCTAGCCGTCGCGACACGTCAAAGAGCATTCTATAAGGGGAGACAGGTGATAACGTAAGTCTGGTTCTAGCCAGCGAGCTACCCACAACATATGACGATAAAAACTTATCATACGACTTTCTAGTGACATTGATGCAACAGCAGTTGCACGTCTCTAATTCATAATACAGCCATTAATCATAACCACAGTGGCAGTAGCTATAGCAATCTCGATTTCAAAATGTTTTCGCCATTTACTTTAAGAAACTCACTTAAAAAAAAGTAACGAATCGCAAACATGGGTTTCCGAGTGCTTTGTAGGCCGCATAAAAACGAGTTTTACTATTTGCAAAAAAACCATCGAGAAATTCATCCGAACGCTGACGTAACTAACTGTACCTTGGACGATGTCCTCAATCATCAGGGAAAGCGGTTCTATTCATAAATCAACGAAAAGTAAATAAATATCTATTAGTTTTGTGTAACAAATATCTACATATGTGATTTCAATATCCGGCAACGTAAGTTGGCTATTAAAATGAGAGTATTTTAAGTCTAGGTCATCTATTCTTATTCAAGCATGATATTATATGTCAACAACTAGGTAGGCATGTGACTCATATCGGGTCACACACATACTACAATGAAATAAGCCAAGAAAATCGCTGTCTTCAATCATTCATTCGTCAAAATTTCACTGGAGGTCGAAAAATCATGTGCTCGTACGCAATAGGTAACCTTTTGTTTTTATTTGGCTTTCGCTGTACACAATGGGCTCCAGTGACACCCACATTGGAAAGTGCCTACTTGTCACAGTTACTCTAGCCTATGAATGTATGACAAGGCGAAAGTTTAAACTTTTTGTTTGAAGTTTCCTTCAAAAGGCCCCCGGGTCGATATTTACATAGGACGCGACATAGCTCGGCTCGTTCGTGATTTTATCTCCTAGTTTATGTGGATTGAGATTACATCATCGTTTTGCGACCCTACAGTATACACTGAATTCATAGCCGTAAGCCTAGTGTCACATATGCATATATTTGCTTCTAAATATTTTGCTTTTACTTCATCCATTTCAGTTCCAACCTTCGACGTATTATTATATGCACGACATACAATACACTACGCAAATTCACGTCTTAATAACTAAATATCATTGTCAAATTAATTGCATTGCAAATGAGTTGTTCAGCTCATTATTATTTCAATCAAATTCGCACATGATATTCTTGCTCAATAATACAAAAACGGCCTATTGTCAATAGTGACTGGATGTGGGTTGAACAATAGTGTTGCAGATCATTAGAATTGACAAGTATTGTGCAGGGAAGTCGATAGTCATAGTCGCACTTTGCAGATCATTGATTCGCACTCGAAGGACACTGTACTCCATGCAGCAGATAATGGTAAAAGCATGCAAAAGAAGAAACTCAGGACTAACGAGTAATATTTATTCAATTATAATAGAAGCCGAGTCGAAAATTATTCAACATTAGAAAAGGTAGAGTAATTATCAGTTTAGTAATGTATTTATAGATCTATAATTGTTTAACCAAGGCTATTCGTATTTTGCAAATGCATCACGATTCACGAGTATGAGATTATAACGCTATTATATTCAAAACAATTTACGAATTACATCACTAAGGAACTTTCGATTCGTTATAACCATTTGCATCGCTGGAGTGGCTTTGATAACCACATAATTTGTGAGTTGAGATTGAAAGAAACCACTAATTTTTGGAAGATCAGCATAATTTACTAAACCATCAAGTTCTCCGCAAACCAAGATACGATATGGTCTTGGATTCAATTACCCTCCAGAATGGTTTTTATGAAAATTGTCATTCATCTGTAGACGGTTTATAAGATGTATCAATTCCAGATTCTGATTTATGTTAATAGCATTTCTATCGTTATCATCTTCTTTATCACTTATTTGTACCTCTCACGATAAACAATCGACCGATAACATCGAACCTATTTCTTGTTCAAGATTCAGAGCATGCAATAAGTATGCTGGCTTAGTATCTATGACTGTATCAATGAATATAAAGCTGTACAATGTCCGTCCGGATGGCGAGACGACGGACGTCCTCGGCGCCGGCACACAATAGGCCCCTTGTTCCATCTGCAGCCCGCATCACGTCCTTTTAATCGCTGATGGCTCTTAAATTACTTATGTCAATACTGCCATTGATAACATCGGTGTTTTATGGAACAGCTGTCGTTTATGAACAAAGTTTAGAGTTTCGAGCGATTCTATATGGTGTGAATAAAAAATTGTAGTTGATATTTTATGATGGTTGACACGCAACGTAAATGGGGTGGTAAATTAAATGTTTTTGTATCGGGTATTTATGCCCTTCTACTATGTTTGGGTATCATGATATGACGAGCCGAAAAAATCATAAAAGCAAACTTAATTTTTCAAACATCTCCTTTGTAAGCAATTTCATAATCGTATCAAGGCCCTTTTTCAAACGAGCTTATGTCAACAATTTCTTATCTCAACCAAGTTACGGCCCTATTTTTTCATTAATAATTTCAAAACTAGGACACGAGGATGGTTGTAGAATTATCATTTTGTTTACACTTCCAATTCTTATCAGCAGCTGGTTCACTTAATCGTTGGATACTGTATCAACATATTCATTATACGGGTATCAAACAAAGGACCAAGGCATTAAGACGTGGCACAATAAAGCCTGATTATTACAAACAATCTTCCTTAGTCTTAGTGTCGAGTTAAGTACACCTTTACATGGTTCATGCTCTGCTGCGGGTCACATTCAGTGAATCTTCTTGCGTCATGTTGTTTTAGGCGGGACTTCGACCCTTATATGTGGAGGGATTAGTACTATAATAGTTTATCAAAGAGGCGGATTTGCGATGTATGAGCGAGGTGAGCAAGTAGGACATAATGGAGAGTGTCCTTCAACGTTAGTAGTTTCCAGATGAAGGATATGGTTCGTGACTTTTCATTTCAGTCGTCATCCTGACTGTCACCGCAGTTGTATGTTAAATACTTTATTTTCCTCATTTTGTGCTACTTTGTAACAACTTAGTTATTTAACATTTTTAACCATTCGTTTTTATTAGAAAAGTTTCTTCAAGGTGAATTTTTTTTTTATATTTCCGAAACGAACCGCTTCTATTTTGCACGTGAGTATACTTCGTAGATTTTTTTATGAAGGATAATAATTGCGTAATTACACGAAACAAATAGCAATAAACTATTGTTTTGAAATCACAGTTTATTCACATGAATATAATTTCAAACGGTTGGTTCTTCTAATTTAGATTATTTACTGATAAGTCTAGCGTAATTGTTATTTGTTTGTAATTTAATCTACGTAGCTTTGTTATTTAATTTGCCAAATAATATTTACGTAGCATTAATTAGTATAAACATGATAAATAAGGCAAAACAAAATGTAGATAGATAATATGAATTCTGTTTTTCTAACTTATAACAACAAGGGTCCAAATTAAGTTTAATTCCACACAAAAATATATAATTGCCTAAGTCATTAGCGTAACAAAGTAAAATTATGATTACTAATTAGTACTAAATTGCTAATTTAGTTGTCTGCGTGTGTTATGTAAGTGAAATTATATAAGAATCGGAAGCCTACTCGTGCGCATGGTGATTCTTTATACCAACGACATTATCAATTCGACAACGGTTGGATTAACATACTGGATGCCAAATAATTATATAATATCTCCATCTTATATCTGCAGAATCGTTTTTGATTGCGCTTTCGCAATTACGTAAAGACAATGATGAATGATGTCTCGCGTTTTAGGATATTGATCAGTTTATTTCATTAACTTAGAATGTGGAAAGATTTTGATCATGATATGTGCTTACTTCATTAAGTTGGTTAGCTTTACGTAATATTTTACTATATCTTTTTTCCTAGCATGTAGGAAGTAGGTAGTCTAAGTCTTTTACATATCTGCTTATTATTTAAGTGAGCCTTTCTACCATTAAATTAGAATGTATTGTGGGAAGATTCTAATCATGGTACCTATGTACCTACTTCAAGAATGTTATAAAATTTTATGAACATAAAGTTTAATTTTACTGTTTTTTTTTTTCAGGTAAGTTCGATGTCTTTTAAAAATCGAGCTCTAATTCAATAGAGCTATGTAGTTAAGTATAATATACATAAATCTATTAACATCATTCTTAACCGTTTGAATGTATTTTTTTTTAGGAAATCCCAAAAAAGAATGTGTAAATCAATGACTTAAATATTAACCAGTTCAAACTCAAAATTATTTATTTCACCTAGGTCTACAAGAAACTCGATGGTTATTTTTGTAAAAAAATATTGTTTCTACAATATTATAATATTAATAATAAAAGTAAATTAAATGCGCTCGGGAGAAGGATGTATAATCCAGTAAGGTGCTGGAAGGGATCTTGACCGTACTTCCGGGATTGCCTGATAGCCGTGGTATACCTCTTCACTCCTCAAGCACATCAGGATATGTTGCCCTCTTGTTGCTACGTCACTTCGTGCTAGTGACCATTTTGGGGGCCCATTTGTTGAGTGTGCAAGTCACCCCTTGCCTTTTTATCGATGGAAATTCAAAACATTGTTTAGGCAGGGGCCATAGTCTCAACATAGTTCCTGGTAACCAGTCCACTTAAGACTCCAAAAACCATAGCCTTATATTAGTTTTCCACATGTTGCAATAGTTTCTCTTCAACCGGGGGTTGTTCTTGGATGCACTAGCATAGCGCATACAGGGATAATCGCCGGTTGGTACCACGTTCCATTAGAAGCAGCTAAAAGGGCCTCTGCGAGTTGGTTTCGGCTCCTCGTATGCCTTCCAAAGGTCCAGGACCTCAAGGTCCTGAGATAAATAAGTGTATAATAATAAAAGTAAATTAAATTAAATTCTTCATTTACATAAGTATGAGAGGAAAATGTAGACGGATCAAATTTTACCTAAAATCCACAGTGTTCACACATTCATATTATAAAAATAAGCTATACAAAAATAAAAATCCTACCTATACTATCTATCAATGAATGATAGATTGCCAAACAAGCGTGTCTTCAACGAAGTCAGTTACATAACTTTTTTTTATTTTTGGTTTGCTTATTATTATTATTTGTGGTGAATACTGTAAGTACAATAAGCAATTGATTAATTAAAAATAAAAATAACTAATACACTAAACGAGTAAAATACCAAAATACACTTACGCGTCGAAGTACCTATTCCTACCTCCATAGCTCCATTATCTGGGCTGGGAAATAAGAAAAGGTTTTCTTCATTAACAAAAGCACTAACTGTGACAGTTAGTGAAAACAATCTTTTGTTGCAAAATAATCATAACGTGACGGTTTGATGTCGCAACATTCATGAATTTAAGAGGCCTGGGTGACAGGTGACAATTCAACTTTTTTGTGGCAATTGAGCCGGATTCGACTATTCTACCAACGTCACGTTGAGTAATTCGACTATTTAGTAAGTTTCTATTCTGGAAGTATCAAAAATTGACTCTCTTTAAAAAGAACATCGCAAGAGAGAATTATGATTTTTGCAGTAATATAATATATAATATAATATTCCACAACTATCACACAACGCCGTCTAGTCCCAAGCTAAGCAGAGCTTGTGTTATGGGTACTAGACAACTGATAAACATACTTATATATTTCTAAATACATAAATATTATAGATAAATTAAGGAAATGGGAGTTCTCTTCATTAATTAAAAAGAAAACCTTTCTAAAACAAAGCATAATTAACTAACTTCTGCCAGCGGCGTCGCTAGCATGTCAATAGGTTTCTCTATACAAACTTTGGAATCCCGTTTCATCCCTTAGGTTTCTCTTGGTAAATTTTAGAAAAAATTGTATCAACTTAGTGCTTGTCTACGTCATAAAAGGAAACTTTGTGCAAAATTTCAAATTCTTACTCCCAGAAAAACAACTGCCGTACGTTGATACGTCAGTCAGAACTATTAGAATAGTTTCTAATAACAAACATTATCACAAATATTTTTTTAATTATAAAACGAAAGGCCTCTTAAAAAGTACAAACTGTCGCTTACTACGTTCTTCCTGAATGTATTGATATGATTGTGACAAATTGCCAAAATGTTGAATTTTCAGCTATATAAAATCAAGCCCTATGATTACCCGCACATCCTACGTAACTATATTTAGTATATCTATTTATTCTGTAGCTTTAGTCTCGGTTTAATATTAGCAAAACACTTATGTGGCCAAAATATCATCTGAGGCGTAGCGTCACCTACCCACACCATTCTAAAATTACAAAGCTAATTGACAAATTTTACGGCACGTTAAAGGGCGCTTCAATTTAGGAAACTCCCAACAGAAATAAACAGCTCTGAAAATTTTGATAAATATACATACAAACATAATAATATGACGAGTGAGTGAGCGGGTAAATTATATAGGTTAACATTATTTACACACACAGTGCAGTGTTCATTAAACTCATTATATTTACCGTAGCCACACAAATTAATTGTGGCGTGTTTTACTGGACATGTTAATTTGACACGAACTGATGCAACCATTCTGATAACACTAGCACCAACATCGCATCTATTTACATCTATTAAAACATATTTAATTTTAAATTATTCTTCTGAGTTCATTTCACAATATAATTATAACAGACTTTACGTCGCCGTCTTTGTTGTTGGCTATTACAGTGACCTAAATAGTATCTACAAATTACGAAGTTACTTATTTTCCACTGGCCATATTTTTTTTTTTTAATTATACTAATTTTCCTTTAGCCGTTATATCATTTCTCCCATTTTTTTTTTACTTTTTATGGTTCCGTACCTCAAAAGAAAATAAAAACCGGCCAAGAGCGTGTCGGACCACGCTCAGTGTAGGGTTCCGTAGTTTCCCGTCCGTCACAATAAGTGAGTTGAGTTGAGTTGAGACTTATGAGTTTAAAAAAATGCTTGCATATACGATTATACTACAAACTTAGTCCAGAAATTATTTTGTAGAACCCTTTTGTCTTTTTTGTACAAAAAGTGTTCTTTCTATCAAGTTCAAAATAATTTTCCTAGAAAGTTCTTATAAAGTTCTACTTTTCAGATTTTTTTCATATTTTCTAAACGTATGGTTCAAAAGTTAGAGGGGGGGGGGACATTGTTTTTTACTTTACTATATCAAACGTTAGGGTTGAAATTAAAAAAAAAAATCACTTCCCACTTTACCTATAGTGGGGCTACCCTAATAAAACATTTTTTTCAAATTTTTATTTTACTACTTTGTCGGCGTGATTGATATACATATTGGTACCAAATTTTAGCTTTCTAGTGCTAACGGTCACAGAGATTAAGCGAGGACGGACAGACAGACGGACAGACAGACATGGCGAAACTATAAGGGTTCCTAGTTGACTACGGAATCCTAAAAATGGAACCCCTATAGGATCACTTTGTTGTAAATTTAAAACCACATATTTAGGTCTGCGGTCTCTTCAAGCTGTGAAAAAATTAAGTTAACAAATAAAAAAAAACACGGCCGTGTATGTCGCAAAAAATAACGTATATTTTGATACTCTCATAGATCGAAATTCATAGGGTACTTCCCGTTAACCCAGGATCCTGAAATTTCGCACACAGTAAGGTCTTATAGCACTGATATAGGAATAAATCTGAAAACAGTAAATTTGTTGTTACCTACGTCACAAAAAAAATGCAATTCGGAAAAATGCAATTCGGAAAAATCTTCGAGACTCCATTCGGGAATTGTAGTTTGCACGGAACCCTCAGTGCGTGAGTTCGACTCGCACTTGGCTTTTTTTTTTATTTGTTAATGGGTGTTAATTTAATATAGGCGCGGGCGCCCTGGGTTTTAAGAAAAGTCCAGAAATTGAAAAACTTCTTACCTTATTAAAACCATCACAGTGTTTACCATTATCATGTGGAATGGGCTCCGATACTCCCCTGAGCTGAGGTGCTTGAAAGTTCAGAGTCCTCACTCAGAGCGTCTGCGATCCCAAAATCGTTCCTGCATCGAATTATCCTTACTCATACGTACTCCAATATTTGCTCTGTTTTTCGTGGGAAATAATGACTTCTTTCGCTCTGGGTGGAGCAAGACGAAGTTTTGAACTTTTACTGACTAAAACCAACAGTATACCTTCAGTTGCCCTTTGCTAGGGCTTCGGTAACTTCTTAGAACAATCAAAAGCCAGCCCTAGCAGGAATCTTTCCTCTTAGTAATCGTTCTTCTGTATTACGAAGCTCAATGAAATTATTTCAAAAATGGAACTCGTAACTTAACAATCTTTAGTATCGAAAGTTCTAGCAAGAAAGCTGTCACCAACCCTATTGCGGGTTTGTTAGTTCCCAACTTGCTCTTAGTGGTCGAGGCTCGGAGTTCAGGAGCTCGGCTACAAACTTGTCTCGGCAATATTTGCCTGTCATGTAAATGAACTTGCAAACAAATTGCATAATATTTGCTTATTAATTAATTAATTGCATTTTATGACAGAGTTTCTGTATATTTTATCAGCCTCTCTAATATTCTTGTTGCCTTGGTATAATTAAACCATAATTGAAACTTACTCATTCATTACTATACTAGATACTATCCGCAATTGAGGGCCTACGCATTATAAATTATATTTTAAATGCTTATGTTTAGCTCAAGACCACCAAGGCAATATCTTTTTAAGATCACATGATTATGGACTACCATCGCCAAGTAAATTGAAGAGCCTATTTCGCGATATAGGTAAATATGCGTGACGTCTATTGCACGACGCAACTTCTCTTTACGACTACACCGCCTACACGTCGTCGCATTTCTATCTACTTTAATATCAGATCAACACTAGAAACGCACACGGTTTCACTTATGACTTGTTATTAAAATGATAGTGCAGTAGGCGTAAAAGATGGCCACAATCACCCACGTGATTTAAAACCGTATCTAATAACTGTTTGACCACCGCTACAAGCATTTGCCACCGCTAGGTACCATAATACATGTTCAATGAATTGTAGAAACTGGAACACCAATATTGAGTGTAATTTATCCAATTATTTTAATTTAGTAGAGACTGTAAACGTTTTATTGATACTGAACTACGAATCTCGTTTGATTTATTATTTGATTTGGTCTAGAAAGGAGGTGGATCAATACATATAGGCCTTGTAGATATTAATAAACTTAGGCCTTCAATGTAGACTTGATGTACGACAAGTTTAGTGTCACATATTTATCCGAGCTTTAACAGATAAGAGGACGTGCAGAGGAGAGGGGATCAAGCCGTATCTCACCCAATCTTACGTGGGCGGAAAAGAAGGTTTTCTGGAAGAAACGACAAAATCCGGCAAAACTGGATTAAATTAAATTTACCTTAAACAATCCTAAATAAAAATAATTTAATTAATTACAGATTAATTTTAAATTAAAATGTATTTACACAAAAAAATATGTCAATAAGTGCCGGTGAACAAAGATAAGATTTGAATATAAAATAAAGAGCCTGAAATTAAAGACAGGAAATGTTGTAACTCGTTGTATAATAAATAAACAGTGTTATATCAAACGTCTGTGCTTTCGCCAATTATACACATAATTGGAATCAATTAAATGAATAGCTGAGCTTGATAAACAAATAGTAGATGTCTGGTCTGGCTCACCCGCCGCCCACGTGTCCCATGCAAAAACAGGGGCCTTATACATTCACTGCGAAATCCTGATTCTGCATTCCTTGGAACCTGTTGAAGTTCTTATATGGACTACAGCACCTTTCCAAACGAGACATCTTTTACTGCGGCACGTAAAACTTATTGACCAATAATTTTCAGCTATCTAAAAAATCTACAAATGCGAAAAATTTACGACCGTGTCCATTATAGGCTGTAATTATAATAATGAACATATATCTATGTGTACATAATAACTCAGTTTAAAACTCGTCTGTGTGGACACGCAAAAACTGTTAGTTGAAGTCGTGATCAATTTTAGTTTGTCATCTAGATAACTATCTCACATAAGTCGAGCCGCTTCTGTGACTTAATTGACAGACTCGTTTGAAATGTACATAAATTATAAAATCGACATTGTTTAAAGAGGAATAACCTCATTAAAATTAAACTTTGTTCAAACATCTAACGCTGTAACGAAGGTCATTTTTAGGGTTCCGTTCCTCAGTCGGTAAAAAAGGAACCTTTGCAGAATCATTTTGGTCGTCAGTTTGTCTATCTGTCATGACAATTTTCCTATCAAGAATGCATGGAAGTATTGATACAAATTTAAGAATACTGCTTAAGTAAATTTCAAATACACAAGTCTGTTACCTATAGAACAGTGAAAATCAACGCAATGTGCAGATAAGTCAGATTATACTCGTTAATGGCGCATAATTTTTTTTTTAAGTCTGAAAATCGATAGTTATATATCACAAAATATTTTTTTTTTTTTTTGCAATTCGGAAAAATCTTCCGTGACTCGATGTGGGAAGAAGTTTGTACGGAACCTCCGAGTGCGACTTACATTTGACCGCCACTTTTTAATTATTTACACAAGTTTCACATTCCCCTTAAACAAATAATAAACTCACGACCTCATCACGAAATGTTTCTACATTTTTACATACAATTTCTAGTCGTATTTTTTGACACAGCTCTCACTTTATATCCTTGTCTCACAAAAGTCTTTTCAAAAACCAATTTATTTTTGGAGCCACTAATCAAACCACTAAGGATCGCATTAGTAATTTAAAAACTGGCTCACGCTTTCAGTGTCGTGTCAACTAAGATAAATTGCTGTTGGGAAATATGAAAGCGGGATTCAATTGAAAATTGATGAAGACAACAGGAGACAATAGATTTACGAGATATCGGTTTCTAGTTGATGGAGATAGAGTGCCTACATCGTGATTAAATTCAATTTGTGCAAATTGAAGCCAATTAAAACTCAAGGCGTCTAGTAGTAGAAAGTCCTGATGGTAACTTCCATTTTCCAGCAAATATATTAAATAAGAAATTAGTTGGACGGGTGACAGGACAGAATGGAAGAAAAAAACATGATGCGCTGACCCCAATTACTATGAGATAAGAGCAGGAAGAAAAAGATATTAAATAAGAAAAGACCAGTTTAGCTTTTTTAAGATGGGGCAGCAAAATAAATTATCCTTAACTGCCGCAGTTAGAGAAAAACGATACATACTATAATAATATAGTCTTCCTACATGATTTTATGAGGAATTTAGATCCACATTCGCAGATTTTGGAAAATATATACAGCAACAAAATGATCTTCAGCCATCACAAAAATCATACCGAGACCAAAGACAGAAAAAAAGATTTGGAAGGTCACCCTAAACCAATGTGATAGCTACTCTAACCACTACATTCCAAGTCATGTCTTTCAACTCGACACCATCTCGAATCGTCAAAGTAACAGTTATAGTTTGTCATTGGCTTGATATTTATTGATTTTAATCAAGAGGAAGAAAGTTTCCCTTAAAATTGACTGAGAACTTGTACCTATCTTCGTCTCTCTCCCTAACCTTTTCCTAACTAGCTCGGGGTTGGCTTCCAGTCCAACTGGATGCGGCTGGGTACCCGTGTATTACATGAAGTGACCACCTATCAAATCTCCGAGACCAAGTTACTGAGCAACACGATACTCTTTGAAGAGACGACTTTCAAAGATACAAGAATGGCAAACTGGACCAAAATGGCTTAACGTACTTTACGAGGCACGGGACGTCAGTAATCAATCATCAAAATGTGAATTTTCAAATTCCTGTGTTTATTTCATAAAAAAAACAGTCATCACCCGCTTTATTTATACAGTTAATCATCTCCCTGCTACAATAACAGGTCTGGTCTAAAACACGCGATAGCCCGTAGGCGGTGCCAGTTCTCTCGAGCACTCCATGTTAATTGATCCGACTCGATAATAAGAGCCAATGATTAAAAGATTTACAGTAACGCCTCGAAACTTACTCCTACATGATAACTACTAATTACTGCGATACTTCACGGTTAACCCCTCTTTAGTAACGGAATTATTTATCTATACTTAAAAGTATTTTACAATATTGTAAAACTGAAGAGTTTATTGGTTTGAACGCATTAATCTCAGGAACTGGTTTGAAATGAAAAAAAATTATATTGACATATAGCCCATTTATTGAGGCGTGATATAGGCTAATAACACCATGCTATGAAGCGGAAGCGGAGCAGTAACCAAAAACGCTAGTAAAACCATGAAAGACAGTTTTTATGTAGATATATTATTTTAACCCGATGTAAACATAAATCGTATCAGTTGTGTAGTTTTTAAAAGGATCGTGACTGATTTATTAGTTAGTGTGTATAATCTACTAAAAACCATTTATCTCTTTTTTTGGTACGCATAGTGAAATAATTTGTAGGCGTAAATAAACCTCAATATTTAATGAGCTAGATTACATAGATTGAATACTCGTTCATTTTAATCGACTCGACACGATTTTACTTGTAGTGCAGATAATTTTTTTTTTATTAATCTTAGACTATTTTGTTATAGACTAGATCTACTATTCGTACGTAACAGAGCGTGGACTTTGCGAATCTATTGTTTTTTTTTTTGTTTTATTAACACATTGAACCTACCGCAATTAGAAAATGCTTTCTTTTAAGGTGGGAAAACATTCAATGACTTCTCCCACTCTAGGCCGGAGGGGATACTTCAGACTTTTGCTGACTATAACCACACCTATGTTCATTCTTTGCCATACGTTCCATGACCCAGGGTGTTCCTTTCCAAAGCCAACCCAAGGCCCCAGCAGGCTAAGGTCCATAATGCACTAATTTTGTGAATATAATGAATTAATATTAGAATTAGCACTAAACCGCGTAGACGCGCGTAGTAATCGTGTCGTAACCGTGTAGCCGCGTAGACGTTGTTTCGCATTTGCTTAGGCATTGCGTCATAGCCGCGTAAGTATTACGACACGCGACGTAGACTCGTAGGCATTGCGTCGTAGCCGCGTAGGTTTGCGTCGTACTCGCGTAGACGTCGCGTCAACGGCGCTAACGCAGCACATAACAAGTATAGGGCCGGAATGCTGGAGTGAACCGCTTTCGAACTTATTGATTTTGTTCCACAAAAGTTTTGAATAAGTGAAGTATTACCAAACCATTTGGTTTCAACAGTTTAGGTCACCAAATAGTTCTAACACATTTTGTTCTTAAATTGGAGCTGTTTTAATAGGTGGTTTTGAACGTTACGAAACTGAGTTTAGTACTGAACGTGATTTTTTACCACGGACGAATACGCGTGTTGCAAAAACATTTGATAAAATGCCTCCACACGGTCTAGCTACACTTGATTATTTCCTGGTTATCTATTAGATCTGGTTTTATTACAATAGTTTGTTACACGGTACAGTTCGAAGAATTAAGCAAGATCCAAACGTTTTTATATATTCGTAGAACAGAAGTATTAAAACTAGTTTTTTTATGGGGTCAAAGTAATGTTTAGTTCGTTTAGAAAAAACCTAAGTACATCTTTTTTAATGTAAAAAGTAGGTACCTCACGAGACATTCTCTTAAATACAGTTTAGAGTAAACTTCGCCTTATGTCAATGATATGCAAATTCAAAATGTCTGGGTCAAACAGCGCGCATGTATCACAAATATTCAAATTGAAGTTCCTAGTGCCTAGTATAGAATTAAACATGCTTAACACACTCGTTATTCAGAGCTCTATTTAATAAAAATCAACGGGTGCTAGATAACAATCTGATAATTTAGCAAGTTTTGTTCGATACATTTTTTTTTTCTCAAAACAAAACAGCGGCTGTCACAATAATAAGACAATTATTTCAACTTTTGATAAATAACCTAAGTAACAGTGTCAATTAAACTAAATAGAAGCCAGATCACATCACCACCACATACACTAATAACATATAGCATCATAATATAGTGTGTATCTTCCTTGAATTATAAAGTCTTCTTTTTTCAAAACCGTTGCTCAATGCTCGTCCGTTGCTGGGCCTTAAAATCAGTTCGCTCTTTCATTTTAAGGCTAAGAACATCGAGGAATCCCGTATTCTTATTTTAGATCCATTTAAGTTTACGAGTTCTCGTTACACAGGTACCCACGCGTTAAACTAAAAAGTTGAGAAATCAAGAAAAAAAAATTTTGGAAATTATTGGAAAGATTCTCAACAAACAGCCGCGTTATTTTCACGGTCATGAATAATAAGTATGCACCAATACGATAATTTCAGTCTACCTGCTGCAAAATAAATGCATTCTTTTCCATTTCCTGCAAAATTTTAGTAGTTTGGCACGACATTTGTCATAATTTCGTCATCGATTTTTGCCGTGTAGACTTTGCATGCACGGCATAACTAAGTGCATATTAAATGTGTTAGCTCAGCCATGCTGCCACGCTAAGCTATAAGCCTATAGCCAGTATGTACACGACGTGGTCCAACTACCAACACATAACGACGCCATTGCGGGGACCGGTGACGCCTCTGCCTAGATAACACGTCTGGGCGCGATATAACCCACACAAGCTGTATATTAGCATAACTTCACAGCTCCCTTCAACACTTGGCGCTATCTTAACTTGGCACACTGTTGCTTTTTTATGTGAACTAACCCAAAATAAACAACTAAAATCTATATCTAATTTGTTCATAAGAATGTTCACGATAAATTATGTGAAAACGGGTCTTTATTTTTAAACATATCGGTCTGTCTAATGATGCCCTTTTTATGTCATCATATTATTTTTTATTAATGAATATGCTCGTTTGAATAAAATATAACGGAGTTAATTTATAGTTCGTTGTCATCCTTAATCTTAATGGTCATTCGTTTTATAGCTCTTTTCTCACACAGGTTTGCTTTATATTCCTTTTGGATAAAATAAATAGGTAATGAAATATTGATTGATATTTTTCAAGTTAGTCTCAATAAACCGTTTAACGTATCGCGCACCACAGCATTTTATTAATGAATCAAATAATGAACAGTGACGTGTCATGTGCTTTTACTCGCTATTGAAAAAATGGAAAGCGATCGTTTATCAAGCATTGTTTTAAATATAGATTATTTTCTGAGTTTAGTCTCATTTTCGAAAGTCGTTTTTTATTATGTATATCAAACAAGTTTTATACTGATTTATTATCATGACACAGATTAACGTTTAGTCTATTCACCTAATCTTAACTAACATGTTTTATAATCAAAAAATTAAAAAAAAAACAGAAGTTCCTTCCACTCCACAGCCTTTAAAAGCTAAATTCTCATCTGTCAAAACGACGACCCATTTGAACAGTAAGGAATTTCATATGAAATAAATGAGCTAGCATTTAGAACGCGATCATGTATGCCCTTTAGCAGTTCATCCATATGGAGCGCGTCTCGTCTACGGAATCCATTGTCCACGCCGCCGGGCCGGGCGGGATGCCGGCCGGCTATAAATACGCCCCAATCAACTCCCACATCGGGAAATTTACCTCTACAACTTTTTGCCAACACCAATTTATGTAATGTGCAAGCAGGCGTAGATAATGCTGATTAAATCTATCTTGCATCTGATAAGCTGATTTTTAATTTGAATTCTACATTAAGAATTTGTTAATCAGTTGCTAAATAGTTGGGAGATTATTTATAAACAAAAATATCATTTCAGTCCGTCCATATTAGTTGTTAACAACAGACAGTTGCAGTTACAGTTGTTGTTGTTTTGTGTTATTGTGGTTGATGTTGTTTTTTATTAAAAAATACCTATGTAAATAGTGGTCTGCCTCACTGACTCATCAATACCTATGCTAAAGCCTTGCTAGACCAAGTAGATTTTTAGATATTTTTCTAGAAAAAGGACTTCATGCGAGGGAAGCCACGGGCATGATCTAGTTATAAATAAGACTGATATATTCGAGTAAATAAAATGCCCCCAAAAAACCTTCAAATCTGAGTGTGTCGATAATAACTACTCGAAAAAAATTTGGTAAAATATCCCCCAGCTACTCAAAATCGGTGTCTCAGTTGACAGTCGAGTATAAAATATCGTTCTAAGTTTTAGAACATTGAGATTAATTGCAAGTTGTCACGACAGTATTTCGGCATCGCCACAAAGTGCACGGTGCACGCTATTCACGTGATCCATATTTTATACCACTGAATATACGTTCAAGCGATTATAATAAAATAAAGAACAATCCTCGACACTCAGGAAATGATATTGAAGATCAAATTGGCACCGATTAAGTTTAAGGCTGCAGTTTTTTCGGCAATGCATACAATAAACTTTAAATCTTATTTATAACCACTACAGTTGGAACAGGTTTTATCTCAAAATAGCGATTTATCACTGAAGCGTGTCTGAACCTATGTCTGCTTTATATGCAGAGTTACTGACAAGATTGTCCTAAATTCGGCGTTGCTAACGTGACTCTATTAAGACAGTCATTACGGTATTTGTGGTTCGTGACATGTTGCAGTTGTGGTCAATGACTCGTATATACCGTTTACCCACGATGGGACTATACCCCAAACTATTGTTTAGTAAAAAGCAGATTGGTTGGTACTCAAAACTGAATGCTTTCACATGAACATTGAACAACTCGTCCATTAAAAAGTGTAATAATGTCTATGTACAGCTATGCATACATCACCACTTCTCTTATTTATGGTCTCTTTCATATTACAGTACCGTTATAATTAATGGGGCTTTTTAAATTTCGTGTTATCACTTGCAATTTGATAAATGTTTATAATAATAGCGTGTACTCAAATAGAAATGTTCACGCATTTATTCGATTGCAGATCTACATTTGTTGAAGAAAGTGTGAAGAATCAAACATATATTCATTATTGAAGATGTGATCGTTGTTAGAACGTAACCAATGGAAGCGATGATTTAAACAAGTACTGAAATGTCGAAACAAGACCCTTTGTGTCTTAACATTGAGATTTGCTATCTATAAATTACATTTGGCGTTAGGGCTTGAAAACGGTATAAATATAAGCAGTAGAGAAGTAGCGAGGGAGTGTGCTCGTACCACGATCGGCAAAATGTTGGCGGTTTTCGCGAGCGAGTAGGCCGGCGTTACACTTACTCAGCAGCCTTTCTCTTTCGGTACAAAATAGGCAATAGGCTTAAGAATTCGTGGTACAGGCTCGGAAAGCAGTGTCGGCGCTTAGTGGCGCCAGCTCGCCAGTCAAGGACGACAACAGCCGCGCTCATGTCGTATTGTTAGCGATTTCACCGAGATTAAATATAAGGCTCATTCACATAAGCCTGTGTGTTCTGTACACATTGTCTCTGTTGACAAAACATCGATACCTGAACGATACGTGAATGTTAACTACGCTAATATTGTACCAGCCTAGAATAACGATTTGGACAATCATCTTAGTAACAATGACTCACGCTTGGGATAACGAGCGCGGTAGTAAACATTAGATTATCCGATTCTGATTCACGACCACGCTCGTATTAGAATACTTTGTTAAAGGGGTCTTTGTATAACATTGCTCCTGTTCTATTTATTTTTTCACATATCCGTGAACTATTCTCAACGTAAACATTGCCGCTCGGTTCACAGCTTTCGTTTACTGTTTATGTTGCGGATAAATATTAATAAAACTGGTTCTTAGAAATTCTTAAGTAGGTGTAAAATTTCAAGTGCTAATGAGAAGAAAAATCATTAGTTAGACTAAACAATAGAAATGAGTTAATGTTTTGTCATTAAAACTTAACTGAGGCACTAATTACGAGGCTCGAATGAAATTATTACACCGAATTATAAATCAGTTTTATGATCATGGGAATTAGGTGTAAGCAAATTTAGAATACACTCTACGAAAAGCAATTGAAGTCATTTAAAAAGCTGAATAAAATTTCATTTAAATACAAAAAGCCATTGTGCATAAAACTTCACAGTTTATCTAAGTAAATAGAGAACTAAAACTACAATAATTAAGTTACTAGAAGCACACGTAGACACCTTCCTCACAGGACACCACGCATTCAAAATAAATGAATAAAAGTTATTACATATGGTAATATTCGCTAATCAACGAGCTCGGATACTAAACAATAGAATATGCAATGTCATTGACTCATTATACTGGAGAATATCACGCCTAATGTGATTCGTACGCACAATGAAACCAATCGGATAGGCTCTTTGTATTCTAACGAAGGTAGGGCATGCATTAGTGCGTGTAATTGATGCATCGCACGCTGTAAGTGCTGCTTTGATACCCTTAATGACTGTTCGTCTCGACTTTCGATCAATTTGCAATGATAATGTAAGCACTAACATAATCTAATCTTATCATGACCGTCTCAGTGCACCCTTATGCACGTCGACGTAAACAGCGTATGTTTTTCCGATTCATAATTTCGTGTGGGCGGTACAGCGAACGCAGCTGGAATATTCGAGGTTATTCTCTGTTGTGTTGTAACTGCTTACCAAACAGTCATTATACATAATATACGTGTAGCTGTAGCCTAGATTCTAGACAATAATAAAACTCCTATGTATGAGATACGTAATACGTTATTACAGAGTTTGAATAAACCAGAAACTGCCTCAATCTTGCTGTCAGTCCCATCTTATGAATTCACTTGATGTTTTTCGCTTTTTCAACATATTTCCAAATGTTTAAATCGCAGTCATTTTTTCTCTTAACTCAACAACGGAACAGCAAAGGCGTTTTCAATTTGCCATTTCAAAAAGGAAGTTTGTCGTTTGCACGGCATCTAAATTGCCGTTTCAACGGTCTCGTCATATCGTTGAAGTGGCCCTGACTCGATCTATGTACGTACAAATTGGTACCGCTCGATTAGTCATACAGTGTTTTGTCTATCAGTGTGTCATTTACTGATGCACATGTCCGCCCATCGCATTAGTTTCTCATGTTCGTCTGCTAACACAGAGTTTCTGTTTCATTAATTCCGGCTGTGCAATGTGTGTTAAGAAAATATTCTTGCAGACACTTGATATTTTTATGTATAGTCAATCATGCGCTATGTCACCGGTTAACCTGTGTAGCAAAAGTCGCTTGCAAGGTTTCTTTGACCTCAGTTTGATCGTTGTTCTGATTGTGGTAATTTTGCGTAGGATTCTTGATGATTTAAAAACAGTAAGTCTTTATAAATCTGTATAGTATCATAAAGCGGTATCTGTTTGTGATGTAAGATGTAACGCGTGTAGGTGTTTTTGTCCCACGCTGACATTTATAAAATAACAATTTCTAATGTGGCGAACCAAATTGGTCACTGACTCACTTATTGACTAATCACCTGTTCTAAACTTGTTGCACAGCTTGTTTCAGCCTTCAACACTGTCGTGTTAAACTGTCTTTACATAAGTTAGAATACTGTACCATTAACTCACCAATAAAGATGAGATCTATTTATAAGATAAGCTTTATTGGCCAGTTACTGGTTACAAAATTAGAGAACTGGTCATGCAGTGTGCCGCGGAGTAATTCTATTTATAAGGGTTGGTTTTCTTCCATTTTGAGCTGAACTCATGTCGTGGGGACGCTGTGAAATTAACCGGCGCCTGATGTACTGTTTTCTTTTATTGTCGTCTCTTTGGTTTTGCGATCTGTTTTTCTTATGACTCACTTACCATTGCTTAAAATATCGTCGCGCGAGTTACTTATGGTCTTGTTTATTACTTTATTGCCAATAAACTGTGTGGCACTATGCATACCTAGTGGGTTGCCTCGACTTGCCCCCTAGAGATTGATTGAGTTACGAAATTCAATATGTTTGTCTAAATAATGCGTTGGTTTAGTAAAGTTCGTGTTAAATACTGCACTGAGTAAGACTAGAATGAAATATTCAAGTTAATACGCTACCTAATAAATATTTATTTACACTGGTAACAAACCCGTTCCCAAAGTATATTTTTACTTTTTTCTTAAACTTAATAACAACACGACCATATGAGGCGACGTACGGAGCTTCACTCCAAAAAAACTTCCCCTCGCATATCACTCCCTTTTCATAAAAACTTGACATTTGTAATGCCCTATAAGTCTCACCTGTCACTGTCATATTCTTCAAAATAAAAAGAGACAACAAACTTGGATCTTTTATCCTCAAACATTCATATAGGAATTATGTCCTTTAGAATATTGAGGAAAAAAGATTTAAGGTACAAGAGCTCTGATTAAATTATGAAAAAAACTGGTCAAGTGAGAGTCGGACTCGCGCACGAAGGGTGCCGTACCGCCCATTGCAAAAAAACGCAAAAAAATCACGTATAATTGTATTTTATTATTTGTTGTTATAGCGGCAACAGAAATACCATCTGAAAATTTCAACTGCCTAGCTATCACGGTTCATGAGATACAGCCTCGTGACAGACGGACAGACAGACAGACGGATAACGGAGTCTTACTAATAGGGTCCGTTTTTACCCTTTAGGTTCGGAACCCTAAAAGACTTAAGGTATAAGTAGCGCTGATTAAATCCTGAACAAAAAATTTGTATAGTAGAATCTCCTTGAAAGCCAAATCTTTTATTTTATAACAACGTCATAATCGGATTGAAACGGCCTTATTTTTTAATATCACGACAAAAACTCTGAGGTGCGGACAATAGTCGCTGTAGGTCCGCCGATATAAGTCGGCTTAGCGACAACAATCCGATATATTATCAATTTGTTTACCCAAAGGAGGTATTAAGGTAATAAGAGATAGATTTTATTTTATCTTCAGTATAAATATTTTATTGTTTTATTGAGGACGATAAAGTATTACATAAACCCTGAATAAGATTTTTTGATCTGATTAGGCTTGGCAACTTAGGGTGAGTTGCACCATTTAACTATAACGATAACCAAACCATAACCAGCCGTGAAACGGCCGCCTATTGGTCAATTCGACGATTTGACAACTGTTTAACGGCTTTGTTATCGTTATAGTTAAATGGTGCAACTCACCCTTAGTAGTTTTTGAAAAATGAGTGACATTCCCTATAAAAACAGAATTGAAACATGAGGCTACGATATATTTTTCGTGTTTTATTCTTTGCAGTTTTTTAGCTTAATGACTTTATAGAACCATCTGAGAGCTTCTCATCTGGACACGAGTTGCATGGCCTACCTGGAAAATTAAACAGACTCCGTATACTCATTGGGAACAATCTCCACAGATTGGGGTTCTCAGACGGTTTCAATCTCAAATCATCTCTAAGCAGATCATATCCCATCTTCCATCCTGCTTCACGTACCGTTACCTGTTTCCATAGGGATGACAGCGTCAGTAGTAGACATTGCTATGGCCAAATATTGGGCCAGGAAAGGAATTTGACTCGGAAAACAAAACTAGTTTTGCTATCGAGACACTAAGAAGAAGATTCTTTTCAGCTGAAATAATAAAACTTTTAAATAAATCGTAATCACAATCACAAAGCATTAGGAAAACTTTAAGGTAAACAATTGTACGTTATACATTTAATTACAACTGAACAAAATTTACTGCATACTAAATGACATGCAAGTATAAACAAAGTAGGTACAGTTACTGCTATGCGCAAACATTATCACTTTTCTCGGTATGTGGCCAACTTACGCCCTAGTTTTATACTGTTCAGCATTTTTACACAGGTGTTTACTTTGGAGGTATGCGGAACAGAGACTATAGTCTCGCAAATCTCCGTTGACAAGAGAGGATTCTCCGACCAGACGGGTATTATGTCTATCAGGCAACTGCCCGGCAGATGATTTTCGAGCTGTTCTATATATGATGTAGGATTAGTCCTTATGTGACGCCATAGATGTCGCTATATTTACCATTTCTTGGTTTGGAAATGATCAAATAACTTCTCAGGCTTTGGGTCTATCTCAGAAGTTCTTCAATAAATCTTCACCAAAAAATGAGATTACATGGCAGCCAAACTCTGCGAAATAAAGGTTCGTCAAAATCGTTTCCCATTTGGTGAAGATATTGCTGAACGAGATACCTACAAAAAAAAACATACAGAAGAATTGAGATTTTCCTCTTTCTTTGAAAATCGGTTAAAGATCTTCAGTTGCCCTTTTCGTTATAAAGTCGTGGCGACTCTTTTGAATAATCTCGTAGCCCTGGCTTGGCTGGTTTTTAGCATAAGGTGTAATTACACGGGTAAGTTTTCTAAACTGGGCAATATTAGTCAGGACAATATCAAGCCATTTACAGCTCGCGCTTTACCGCTAATTCACCTGACAAAAGATGATGCACTATTTTTGCTAAAGATAAAAAAAAATACTTTCATATTGCTTGATTACAATTTTGCTTTTGTTATGTACCTTCTAATAAAGAAGTTGTGGAGCAAGGAAAGAATAGAATAGAATAGAATAGAATAGAATAGAATAGAATAGAACATAATAGAACAGAATAGAATAAACTTAATTGTACACCAAAATAGTAACAATTAATTAAGGTAAAAAATTTAGCAATCGCTACATTTATATTCATGAGCAGTAAATCATATTATTAATTTTAGTGTCCTAAAACTTGCAAAGTGGCTTTCCTTTTATCTTGATTGCCCGAATGCCTCAGGCCATAACTACAACTGTCGGGAAATAATTGCTGAAAAACCCGTGTAGCCGTACCTTTATGGATTGTGTTCGCCCACGTCCCCACGATGTAAAATTTTCTTGGAACATGGCCGCGGTTTGTAGAGCGCATGTTTCTGTGTGGTCCCCGAGCGCCAGCGTGTCATCGTTTGCCGTATAAGGACAGTCTAGCTCCAAGGAGGTGAAAGGTTACCTAGCTCTGTGTTACCATTCTCACGCTTTGTTATTACTACGGCATTTCAGCAAAGGCCACTACTGAATATTGATATAGACCTCATTATGTCGCTTCAATGGACAGTCATAACAATCAAGACTGAAAAAATGGTGGCACATAATATTTTTTGCTTCTCCACCGATGAGTTCAATATTGCGAGCTGCTGAACTGTTGAATTTATTTGTCTAGTCATGCAGTCAATAACTCAATGATATGTTTAGAGAAAGTTTTTGATTAAGTCGTCAGTGAATGTGACTGGAAATTTAAAAGTTGTCCTGCCAAAATATACTTAGACCAAAATATACTTAGACTTCTTTCACATTGCCGCATAAACTGTTTTTTCTGATCCACGTACGATATTACAGCAAACTTTATACACGACTACATACTGGTGGCAGCCGTATCGCAATAACTTAATTACTAAATGAATGCAATAGCTGCCATCCGTCCGTCAGGCAATGAGAAGTGAACGCCCCTACCACGATACGCTGTCATCCAACTGTAATGTCGTTACTCGGCCCAAATGTCACACTTTCAGAAACGCTTTAGTGTATCGTAGTAGGTGCTCGTCGACCTCCATCGTTCGCTCATGGCCAATTTGTCTGGCGATCTCACGGGCAATTTTCATTGTCTCTCTGATGTTGCAAAAACTGACTGCAAAATCTGAATTGTCAATTGTGAAAATGCAATTAAGACTCAACTCACCGATAGTGCTTACAGTGATTAACTGCTTAATTATGATTTTGTGTAAAGTGCAACTATTCTCACGGTTGTTTGATGGTTGAAACATTTGTAATTGATTTTGCGTTATTTTGTTAAGGATGGCATTGGTGTTGGAATAACATTTTATTTACTTACGCCACTACACATTATGGATATACCCGTTAAGCTCCATGACTTCCGTCGCATTAATCATAAACGGATTAGCCGTGTACCTGTGTAGCGACTTAATCCCTCTTGAAAAATGACACTTGCATCCAGAGCGAGGCAAAATGAATCGACACAGACGATTTTCCAGCGTCCGCGACACGAATAGCTACTAATACATAAAATGCTATAACACAACACACAGTTAATACAACATTGCGCATTTTTTCGCGGTGATACGCCTCATTGCTAAATATAACAAGCATAGTTTCCACTGCAGGGAAAAGTCTCTTTGGCACCGTGCCGTTATTTGGGACTTGGGAGTAGTATTATCAAAACAACAGTCCAGTAAATGCTTTCACCGGCACGCGTTCCACGAAATTGGAAAACATCACACATTCTTATTAATTACTCTGTGAACCGTTAATTCAAACGAACTTTTAATTGCTTCGCTCCCTGTTCGGGTGTGGCATTCCTGAAGATAAATTTATTTGTCTAGGAAGAATGTTGTGTTGTCTGGGCTCGGCGTCAAATAAGTCTTCATCAAAGACTTCAGGGTAACTGTAATCCCCGTGGATATAGTAGGAAATGTAAACAAAATTCAGTTTGGAATTCTATAAAGTGTAGCCAAGATTCCTTTCGTTTAAGCCCATAAATTGCAAGAATGGAGTAATGCAGTGTGTCCGCCCACTTGCGGCGTCTGCCCGAGGCACATGCAATGAAGCCATACCTATACTTCTCGAATACTTTTCAATTCTATCTTTGGTAAGTCGCTTGTGTGATCAAAGTTAGACCATTACATCAATTTGTCTATGTCGTAAAGTCGAGACGCCATTGTACCCACGTGACTGTGTAATTGGAATGGGTGCGACTACCCATGCGACACCCACGGTGTTCTGGTGAACAAAACATAACCAAAAGCTATATAAGTTTTATTGAGTTATTTGATAGGTTAATTTATACATGTTTCCTCCTCTATAAAAATCTCCTATGAGTCAAACTTTATGTTCTACAGAAACCAGTGAATCAATGTCAATAGGTCTTTATGTTATGGCTCTAAGTTCGAATTAACATGGTATGGTTACAAAAACAATTGAGTGTCCAGTCATAGCCGCCTCTTAGCGATGTATCACTGATGAGTCAGCCTACTTACGTCACAAGTCTGTACCTCGCACGGGAGTTCACAGCCTTGCTTACATTACAACGCGTGACGATTATTGACCCCGTTACTTGATCACTTAGGATTAATTACGATCAGAACTGCGGGATTGTTCGAAAGAGTTACCGTGGCCCTTACAAAGCGTAACTGAAGGAACACAGGTAGGTTTTAGACAGTAAAAGTCTGACGCTCCAATCTCGCTCCAGAGCGGGAGAAATCATTTTATGATTTACCATGAAAAAAAAAACCGTCCAAGTGGGAGTCGGATTCGCACACGAAGGCTCCGTACCGTCTGAAAACAGCAAAAAAATCACGTTAGTTGTCCCACTAAACACTGTTTCTATAGCGGCAACAGAAATGCAACATTTGTGAAAATTTCAACTGTCCAGCTATCACAGTTCACGAGATATAGCCTGGTGAATAACAGACAGACAGACGGACGGCCGGACAGCGGAGTCTAAGTGATAGCGTCCCGTTTTACTCTTTGCGTACGGAAACTTAAAAAGGTTGATTACTAAAGATTACACCTAGTATGCATATCTTACCTTGATTGAAAATTGTAACTAATACTTTTTGCTGGTTCTTGTGAAGCCGTGCGGCGTGTTACGCAGTGTTCCCTATAGCTCGGATGCACAACAACATTCCCTAGAAGGCATGTTGTCCAGCCCGGCACCACCCACGCCCCTCGCCGTCGCCGCTCGATAAACAACCTTTACCACTACGTTTTAGTATTCCAATACCTTGCTCGTGACGGCCTAATGTGGCGCCATGGAGCGATTGTTTTTATAGTTATTAGGTAAAGCTGTTTTATAGAAACTTGTCGTTTTGAACGATTTATTTGTTATGGAACACTAAAATGATTGAGATGGCCCCTCTTTTAAGCTTCACATCGAACAAAAAAGTACAAACGAGTTTTGGAACTTGTCACAAGTACCAGAATTCGGTTCCATTGTATATATTTTATTGATGATACCACACATACTATTTATAAGAAAATTTAAAAAAAAGTACTCCCTACTGTAGCGACATCTATGGTGTCACATAAGAACTAATCCTGCATCGCGCAATGAAAGTTCTCCGCTCGATATGAACACGTAGAACAGCCCGAAGTCATCAATCAGGCAGTTGCCCACCTGACATAACACACTCTGGCTGAAGGATCCTCCCTTTCCAACGGAGATATGTGGGAATTTACTCTCTGTTCCGCATACCTCCAAACTACAATAACTCAATTGCTTTGAGATTGGCAAAATCCTAACAATTTCTTAATCTCATATTCATATAGTGATTTCCTATTATTCATTTTTTGTTTTTGACACAACACTAAAAAATAATTAAGATCACTTTTTCCTCGAATTGATAACCCCTACTATAGCATAGAATTTGAACATAATTGATAAAATGAGGGAATACTAGGGTGAATTATACATACATCTGCATACTCCTTCAGAGGTTACCGGAGTAATTATTGTTTAGAAATAGTGTTCACCGATCATTTGTTATAATTTATTAAAAATTCCATGGTCTATATCTGAAGTTCCTAATCAGATTGTCACCAAATTTAAACGTGGTAGCCTGAAAACGATTACGATTTCAATAAAAATCATCCCATTAGTTAAAATTTAGAAAATATATTACTGAATAAGTAAAAAGACCTCCGTCCAGTCACTGATAGAATCGAATAAATATTATTATAATAATATTTAATCTATACTGTCCCACTGCTGGGCTGGGGCTGGCCATCTCCTTCTTGGTTTGCCGTGACCCTGATCGACAAAAATAATTGGCTATGAATGAACTCTTTATTTTTAGTACTATATTTTGTATATCTTTTCAGCGAATTTCATACGTATTTTTCTAGTAAAAATCAGAAATATACACCCACCACTCACACACACACTTTAATCCTGTACAAATAAAAATAAAGCCGCCGCAAACGAAAGCCTCGTTATCTACAACCCCAGATAGGAATGATTACCGTCATTACCCTCGTTACTTCCCGTCACACCATTTCCACCCTATCTGCAGTAATCAACCGGTGCCACGGACGTCCAACTGAAATAGTCACTAAGTCGACCCAAATTAACACGTTTTAAATGCGGTGCTTTTTCCGTAAACCCTTAAATGAGGTCAAATTAAGGGTCCTTAGAACAAAAATACCGAATGTTTTTCAAAATAACGAAACCAAATGTCATATTATAGAAACCTGTAATATATATCCCACCAAAAAAAAATACCTGTTAAAAAGGGGGCTAAGTTCCTATCGCCTAAAAAAAGGTTGAAGTCCAATCCAATCTCAAGTTTAGATGCACTTTAAAATCGATCATAATCATCTTCATCAACAGCCTGATCATCGTTAAATTTGAACTCGGCAGGTTTTCATGCTACACGTAACACATTGTATAATAAAATTTATTATTTATATAATTAAATTAACCTGCCAAGTGAGCTACAGGGGGGTCAAAAGTGGGTCGAAATGGTTCGTGTAAATAATGCACGGCATGCGCGCGGCCTGTTGCTGGAACTTGGCATGCGCACGGCCGTGCGCTTAGAATGTACAAAAGAAGGCGAATGATTGTAATTATTACACGTTGCACCTCCGATCAAAAAGCGTCATCCCTAAAAAATATTAAAATTATATATTGTATTATGAATTTCCAATGTAGTTCAGTTATTTACTCCTAGATGACCTACTTTTAACATTTTTATAATGCCATATCTCTGAATTTATTAACACATTTGAAACAACTCTTTCTTTTGAGATGTGACTTTATTTTAACTGAGGTGCGACATTTACACTGTAATAAAATCTAATCATTAGAGTTAACTAGTTGCTAAACGCGAGCATATCATCCAAACTTGCAAGTATGTTACTATGACATATTTTGGTGGTGACAATATTCTTTCTGACTTATCCCGGCCCCGTTAGGTAACGCGATGAGGTAGTAGTCAAACTCCAGCTTATCAATTATATAAAAATACTTTATGAACATTAATTTATCTGCCTGAATTTTCATTGAAAAAAAAATATACGTAAAAATAAAATAAAAAAGTCCTATAAATTCAACCACATCTAATAGAACCTTCTTCTCTAATTTCCAGGGCCACCGCCACGGCTGGGGCTGAAGGCGGCGAGCCCCGGGGTGGCAGGCGCCGACGAGGACTGCAACAGCAACACCAGCCTCACCGGGAGCCAGCACTCGCACGATGACATCGATGCACACTGCGACAACTCCGGCTATCTCTGGTTCCTCGACTACAAGTGAGTAAAAATAGACTACTTCTTTACTTTTTTCTTGTTTTATTTAAAATTAGGTACTGTTACACTCTGCGTCTTTCGATACGTTGTTATGTCTCCAGAACTTTTTGATCTCACCAACAATTTTTTTCTGAAAGCAATGAATCCTGGCAGCCCACTGCCATTTGAGTTTCACAATTTTTCAGACTAAGTCGGTAAACTTAGTTTTCTTTCGAATATCTTAATTTCTGAAAGCCGAGCATAGCCCTTTCCATTCTCCTTTGGTTGCCTTTAAACCCTTCTGAATACGTGTCGTTGGAAGGGCTCTCACAAGGTGAAATGACCTGGTAAAAGTCGCGAGAATCCGACGGATTAGAACGCACAAGATCGGTCATTGTGACGACACTTGAGGGAAGTCTAGATACAGTAGTAGACGTCTTTTGGCTGAACTGATGACTGTAATCCGTGCCTATATCCACTCAATTCTTTTCCTTTCTGTTTTAAGCCGTAATTAATATGAATAGAGCAGTGGTGGCCGAGTGGTAACGGCCCCGACTTACGAGTTGTAGGTCGCAGATTCGAATCCAGACAGTCGTATTACTTTGTGTAATTTATTTCATCACCACTGCTCTTAAAACGGTGAAGGAAAACATCGTGAGAAAACCGGCATGTCCTAGAACCAAAAATTCGAAGACATGTGACGTTCACCAACCCGCACTGGGCCTGCGTGGTGAATTACGGCCCATTACCTCTCCTAGAGAGGAGGCCTGGGTCCCAGCAGTGGGAACATTAAAAAAGCTGATGATGATAATATGATCACCAATTGGACCCATCCTGATGCACACAGATTGTAGATATGTGTATGTAAAATATTGATAAAAGAATTACTATACACAAAAATAAGAATACGAGTATATTAAACGTTCCATTAAACTTGGAAACTCTTATGGAATATAAGTGCTATAATAAATATTAGTATAATATTTTTTTTATTTTCTCACTACAGTATTTTACAATACACCAAATTCTTAAAATGCAGTGACTACTGTTTTATTATTGTGAAAGACTGGTGTCTAAGCTAGGCTGCAAGCCTGTATTTCAGGACACTAGGAGCCCCCTTTTCACACAGTAATTATCTTGTTAGATTAATATTAAGTCATGAATACTGATCTGTGAACTCATACACAATTATTCTCAATAAATAAATAAATAAATATTGGACTAACTACTCCGCTTTGACCATTACCTAAGCAAATGGCTGGCCTTTGAAGCGAGAAGCAGTTGTTAGAGAGTAAACAAATATTGATTAATGTTTACCTAGCTCTGCACTTCTCTGCTCCAATAAACAGCCAGACTATTTATATCTTGTAAGGTATCCTAATGCCGTAAACGTGTCTAAAGTTACTATCAAGCAAAACGTACTGACTACGGGATTCTATTTATTGAAAAAAAAAACATACGTACTGCGCAAACATTGAATCACTTACCAAGCAATTTTTAACTTCAACCAATAATGTAAAGCAAAATAAACAACAACAAAATAACACTACCGTGACATTTCCAAGTTTGTAAACGTTGCAATACGTTCCAATGCTTTTCGTAATACAATTGTTTGGCATACACCTAAAATTCCATTTTGGAAATGTCGTTGTCTGATTATTCTTTTGTTTATCTTATACAAAGCCCAAATCGATCGATTGACCCAATTCTACCAGATAGGTAATTAAACTCATTGGGAATGCCAAACAATCCTATTTGGGTTAGCAGCGATTTAAATCCCTCAGCCGATTTCAAGCAAAATAAAACTTATTCAATAAAGTTTACAAAAGCTATTACCTACTAAAAACTTGTTTAAATAGTGCCTATTCGGATTTGTATTCCTAACTTCGATTAATGGGCAAAAGTTTTAAGCATAAACATAGCATAATCAGCCTTATGTTTCACTGCTGGGACTCATGCTTTCTTTCTAAGAGAGGTCATGCCGTTGATGGATCTCATGCCGTTGCTGGAAATTTTTTTCTTGTACGTTTTGAGAACAAATGTTTTACTTGAATATTTTCTATGTTCCAGCCCAATTTTTCGAGACGGCTCCTGCCACCACACCTCAGTGCTGTCCTCCGTGTCGGCCTCCTACAAAGGCATAAGCGACCTAACATCACGCTTCGAGTTCACGTCCCGCTACAACGACCTCGCGCGGGACCTCGACGCGAACCTCGCTGAGGCCGACATGGAGAGTTTTAGGACCGAAGACATCCACGCACTGTTGATGACCGCCAACTTGCCTCACGACACCATCATTGACGACAGGACGCATGATGTGAGTACCTAAGACCCAAACCAGAAAAAAAGGGTAATGACTCGTGCCTATACCTGCAAATAACGACAATATAAACAAGACATTGGGAACGAAGATAGGGCACGAACACACGACTGAAGCAGCTACTTAGTAAAACACGAAGCTGCTTGGTAATTGTAATCATTATAATATGAGGCAATTTGTGACATTGCTGATATGGTGTTCCAACTTATTAATATTCTCAGCGTAGCTATATTGCTTATCCATTAGGTTGTGCAAACGATAAGTGGTACCCGACACGTAAACTATTAGCGTATTGGGAAACGTTAAAAATGACATATTTTTAGCAGAACCACGTTGATTTATACCGTATAAGAAAATTTCTTATAACGTTGATCAGAGGCTTCATTGAAATTAAGTTTTGAGTAGTTTTGGAGACCTTGCAGTGCGGAAACATATTTTAGTCATTTTTTTACATAATTTTTCATCATCATAAATACCTGTTGTGGATCTACCTGATATGATTGCAGGTTTAGATATCTTTTTGCGTGCCAAAATGTAGGTAAAGCTATAATATGAATATACAATACAGCAATTTTACCGTAGTTTTATCTACAAGAATTGGATAAATAAAAAATACAGGTTTGTACAATAAATTACTAGCATACTTAAAAATCTAAGATACACCTAATCATAATGAGTAACTAACTACTTCTTGAAAATTGTATAACTCATAAAACATACTTAATTAGAATGAAAGTGGTGATCACGGTGGTAACTAAATAATGCTCCTTTGAAGGTAATGAACCCAGTCTCGGCACCACTTTTAATTAGACTTGGAGCTCCACTCACCCAGAAAAAGGAAATAGAGAAAGCCGCGCATAATGCCGCATGTCTGTTACTGCGCTGCTATAAATCACTCCGTAATTCTCTATAACATTTATGGTCCAAAATAATATCCTACAGTTTCCTCTTTAAGTTTATTTACATAAATGGTACTTGCCGTATTTTTTTAAACCTTGCATATAATGCTTTTGAACCCTGCGTTCAAACTTTCTTAAATAAATCTCTATACTTTGCAAGCACAAAGATCAAGGCACATTGCATAATTATATACAGATCAAGGATTTTAGTAGGCAGTTAACATAATCTTAAGCCGCAAAACGTAAAACGAAAATCGTCTCGAAAATGCACTTACTGTGGTTTTGAAAGCAGCTGTGAATTCATTAACTTGCCATGTTGCAATGATAAAGTCATAAAAGGACAAGTTACGAGAGGTGAACATAACGAATAATATTTATTTTTATACACATATTATGTACGTATTATCTTTTAAATTAAAAATATGATGCTATCGTTCACTTCAAGTGTGTAACCACAGGTGCATCTTGTACATAATATTTGTCTTGAAGGAGCAAACTAAAATGATGACTAACACGCGATAAATGATATCATTAGGTGACGAATAATTTAAACATTACAACCGGCTTAAAAATAAATTTATTTGCAATATTAAAAGATTTTATCGGAACTGTTGTTAACTTTGCCGCTTCGTAAACCACCGTTTCTAACAACATGGGCAAACGGAACATTTATGGAGATCATAGATTTTATAATGTCAGAACCGCTGTGGTGCTACTACATAGTATCACTTTATGCTTATTATCCTTCGGTCTTTAATGATCCAGAATGTAAAGTGTAAGAGCTGATTTTTCTTTGATGGTCTTTTGGATAAATTTTTTATACAGAAGCTGTCAAACAGTTATTTTAATTATATTTAAGTAAAGGCCCAATTCAATCAAAACAACTTTTGAAAAGGGCCTTTACTTAAATACAAGGAACAAACTCTTTATTTTAGTTAGAGACAATGAACCGGACTCCTAACTAAAAACGGGTGGTCTAATATATGACCACGTTCAATATCAACAACCAATTTCTAAGGAAGATCGTAAAAATCCATCGTAGAAATTTTGCAAGCGCTAAAAGCAATCTAAGGCCGTCTAACTCTTGTGTGTATTTACGGAAGACGGAAGCTATGGCGATTAAATCGACCGTTTCTGTTCATGAAACGTTTGTTTCACATATGAAGTGTTGTAATTACTTGCAAAATGTTAGTTGCAATAGAAAACGGTGTTCTTGTTTCTATGTGCCAAGTCCATTAGAAATAGATGATCTGATAAAAATATTTGTACAAATATAACTTGCAATAAAAATATAGTCTAGTGGTATTTTTCTGTTATAAGTTTACACTTTTGACTACCTAGTCATATAAATGTCTTTAGATTTCACTAGTTCATTTCTGTCATATATATTTGTTTCCTCAATGGTGTTGGTTTCAATCATAATTAACTTTTCTCTATTTATGTATCTATTTAATATTTATTTTAGTTTTGATATTAGTTGTTGTATGTAGTATCTATTACATTTATTTTATGTATGTTTATTTTTCAGTACCATTATTCTTATTTCTATTGTGGATGATATAATTTGGTGTATTGCAGAGTAACCCACGAGGCGAGATGTTTGCGAGCATCTCTAGTTCTATCATGGAAAGGTTTCGATTCGACAGCAGTGTCAGTGCCAACAGTAGTTTCCAGGTTCGCCTCACATTGCTGTTCAATGTTTCATTTCATTCATTTCTTTAAAATTTCTAAAAGCTAGAGGTTTTTTTCATCTCATTATCTCACTCCTGCTAAGCACTTACGATTGAAATTACTTCTGTCAGCACTTTATGTACACTCCAGATTTCAATTTCCAGTACTGGTACATAATTTCAGACGGATCTATGGCAACAACGCCATCTAGTGTTATACAACGTTACAACTATATATTATACACTTTGAATTACGATAGATGTCGCTGTGATGGTAGCTGTATATTACTATTCAATACCATATTCTTGATTTTACACTCGATTACAAATGTTTATCATAATTAAAACCTAATCGTTAGTTTACTCACAACATTTTTTTTTTGTGAAGAAAGTTTCTTCTGATAACTTTAATAGCAAGTTAATTACTTATCAGTGATTTCCAATTTATCTAATGAGCTGATGTTCATTAAGATTATTTGATTTGTAAAAGTAAAACCCTGTATTTTCTAATTATATTTCCATGTTTTTCAATAAATTGACTTGAGGATAAGCTAAACAGATTTTTAAAGTAATTTTTAGAAATTCAGGAACACTGAAATGTGTTAGATTGGTAGATACTAAACTCCTTCCTTATTTTTTGAGAGCTTCATATTATTTGAGAGCTTTATATTTATTTAATTGTTATCGATGAATAAAATCGGTCACGCTAGCTAATTAACAGTTATTGACTCCCTAGAGTACTCACACATCATAACAATACTTGGAAAGTCCAGACGCTTGGCTAGCATTTACTAGCAGTGTTCCTTATAGTGTGAAGTGCGTTGGTCCCACGGGATGTGCCAGTAGTAAAGACGGAATAAGATCGCTAACATTGTGTGCGTGACTCAACTCACACACTGATATTTTTACACTAACTACACTCTGAATTGCGTCAATCAGTTTAACCACGCTCGTTATTCCCCCAGTCATAGTCTTTCCCTCTTCTATTACATGTGTGTGTGTGCGTGTGCTATATTTAATCATCCTTATGTGTGGCCCTGTTCATACGGCCACCAGCTGTGTGCGTTGCCAATGAAGTCTATCCTCTAGGCCAGACGTTCTCAAACTGTTCATTGTGCACGCTACCACTCAGATTTTGTAATTTATCAATTCACAAGGGCTTGTAAGATGATGGAAGCCCTACTTTGTTCCATAGGACTTCAAACCTTGAAGTGTTACTAATTGAAACTTACTAATTAATAATTACTGCTTAGCTAATGAGCATCTGTTGCCCTCATTAGTCTTATTTTTAGCGTTTACTGCACTTTGATAACAGTTGAGTTTAAAGCTCTGAGTGGACAACACGCTCGTTTAATTCGATGTAAAGTTTGAGAAACACATGTAGTGTCTAATATTAAAATTAATATTCCCGCTGCCCCAGTCGCGCCCAGGGCTCTCGGGAGTGCTGTGCTGTGGTCTGTTCACTTTCTTGAAATGAATTCGATCACATGTTGCTTTACCAATAAATGTGATAGTTCAGGGAACCTTATAGATAATTGTGTTTGTGTTAGATAACGCATTACAGTGGACGTTGTGGACATATACTCGTACATTTCGATAGTGAGTGTGAAGTATGATGGCACATTTTGCTACAAGTACATGGTGAATGACTTAGTGGTATAGTGATCCCGTTCTATTAGAGACAGTGGGATAGATGAGACTGTTGTTAAAAATGGGTGTGACGGAGTATGATTGGGATTCTTACAATGGATACTATTCAGTAAGTTAAATTAATTCCTTAGTTAACATTTTTCTTCTATCCTATTATTACTACTACTTATAGGTACTACACTAGACCACCTACGAATTCCTTTAATTAGATTTATTGAAATTTGTCTATTTTTTAGCACTTGCAATGTCTTGTTACAAAACCTAAGTACTCTGCAATAACACTATTGACAACTTTATCATTATTATAAATAACATTATCGCGTTCTTTAATAGTTTATTACTCATCTTTATCAATAAACACTTCTTAAGTCACACAATAACTTCTCTCTTCAAGTGTTCTATATAATTTATACTCTCTTACTTCATTTCCTTTTATTCATATCTAACTACCCTCATAATGTTCAACAATAATTTAGCGTTAGTTTATTCATTTGCAATAAAATGTATGTAAAACAATATCATTGTTGTGTGTGGTTGTTTGATTTGTGACCTCATTTGTAGCAGGAAAAGGAATTAAATTGATGATAACGCTCGCAGCGGCCATGTTGTTTGTCACTTTAAACGACCCGCTGGTTCTGACTGTACCACAGATGCGTTACGTAGGGCGTGTCATGGACAAAATAATGGGCCGTTTACACACTATTTTTTGATTTGGTAAAGATATACTGTATTCTATTTCCATATCTCTGATATTGTTAATTTTAATGATGATCACATTGGACAAGGCCAGCTTTAATGGAATTATCCTTTAAACAACAGGAAAACAACACCCCTGTTTTCGCGGAAAAATATGCGGACGTAATTACCTACCTATCTATACTCCAAAATGTAAACAAATCATTAAATTGTACTATCAAAAATAATATATTAAATATTTCCCGAGAAACTCTTATAGTTAACGGTCATTAACCCCCATTTGTTAATTTAGCTCCTCAGCCTAATTACTATTACAGCCAATAAAAGTATCATCATTCTAAAGCTCTCAAACATTTTAATATCGATGACCATTATTAATCAGGCCATTTTTTGTGTTACAACAAAAAGCTTTTTAATCACTGCGTTACTTAGATAGCAATTATAGCCGACATAAATAGATAAACTACAAAACATATAGAACACAGGTCTACCGCTACAGATTATTTGATAGTGGACATTGTACCTGTAAGTAACCGCAGCCATTATTTTTAGCTGCGACTTGCATCCGCGTCGGTTATAACTACACGTAAATGTTTATGTTCCAACTAACACGCGTTACAGTTTCGAAATCTTCTGAGAACATTCACATGCTACAGTGTGCAACATGCTGTTTTCATCGATATAAATGTTCCGTATTACTTTTGTTTTATTATTGTTCGTATCAGGTCCTTGTTTTATATGGAATTTCTGTACTATACCATGTTTGTAACACATACAAAATTCATAGCCAAACAACTAATTTAGCACTGTAAAATAGAACTCAAATATTCATTATAATGTTTGTCATAAAATGTTACACAATGCAAAAAAAAAAACGGTGAAACGTTTAATGGAAAACCAGTTGGTTCATCACAATATTCTTCCACTAGGGTGAAGAATCCGTCGGTTCGATCAACACAATGTCGATATGCAAGTCGGAACTTCTGTTCTCCCCCGTAAAAGAGGGTGGGCATGGTGTTCACTTCAGCGTGGACAGCCTGGACTGCGAGCTGCCCTCCGAACAGGACCTCATCCTCACCTGCCAGGCTAATAAGGACAACTACACCATCGCCTTCGAGGGCAGCCTCACCACATACTCTGAGGACAGTGAGTGCATCGAACTGGCCGTCAATCAAATACATGGTACGCAACATTGATTTCCCTTCCTCGAATTACTGATGCATACCGCGATAATGATATAATGTTTACCCAGTTTACAATGACGCTAATTTACCCACCTTTACTGATTCACTTCATGTTAATTACTCATGATAACTTGCCAACTCATACACTTGATATTTTTCAGACAAATTGGGCGAGGAAGAAACCTTAGTTTTAGATAACGATGAAAGAACGCGCAGGAATTTAGAATTATTAGAGAGATGTAAGAAAATTACTAATAAGTTAACGACGTCTATGGCTAGGAGTGATTTAGGATTAACTACTTGGAGTAAGCTTAAGAAACAAACCAGTCAGTCGCCCTTAAGGAGGTAAAACGCTAATATTACTATATTCATTTTATAATTTTTCTTAAGTAATGCCTATTATATTATTCATAACCGTTATTTGATTTTAGACACCCCTCTGGCAACAACAATGAAGGTTCTAGTGAAGCGACTGATGCCACAAACGACAACATGAGCAATTCAGTCATCAAAAGCCAAAGTTTGCCAAATCTGTACAGGAGGAAACTTATGAATAGTTCCATAAATTCGACTGCTCTTAGTAATTCAACGGTATGTATTAGAGACAATTGCCAAGAAACCTACTATCAATGACTTCCCTATCTATTTATATTCTAACTATGTACTTTATTCACAGGTCGACTCTTTCACCGTAAATCAAAGACTAATGGGTACTCCTATATGCATGAAAGTGTACGATGTATCCCAACATCGGTCATCTCAGGGAAGTCAACACTCGGAACCTATGAGCACATCTTCTACTGACAATCAAACTTCATCAGATAAAAGTCAGCCAAAACAGACATTTAGCTTAGTAAAGTTATTTATGAAACAAAAAAGTATGAGCAATGACGGGATCGTCAGCATGGATCAGCTGGATAGATCCGAATGCTGGCCCTCAAGCTCAGGAGGAGAGAGCGGAGAATCCATGGGAGAGCAAAAACTAGTCGATTCGAAAACTGCAATTTCCGAGCGCCCTCAAATTGATTTACCAAGTACTGCAGTGGAAGAAGTCTCATCCCTCGTGTACGAAGAAATAAATCCAGTAAACCCATTCAATAATAGAGTATACGATGAAGTTTTGATTGAAGAAGAAGAAACAGGTGATGGAGCTAAATTAAGTGATAGTGAATCTAATCTTTATGCAACTGTTAACAAACCACATATTAAGAGAACTAATTTAAATATTGTGAACAGCCCATCTAGAATGAGAAGTAACAGAAAATCATGTTCTTCCCAATCTTCAGCCACTAGTGTAAGCATTTCAAGCTGTTCTGAATCTGATGGAACTCAAATCACCAGAATGAATAGACTCTTGCAGCGTGAACAATGTGACCACAAATCAACGTCTACTCACCTTGAAGCAGACACTATAGATAAGAGTATACAAACATCCAGTATGAATCTATCAACCATGTCTCAAAGAGAACTATTCAAGGTCGTTGAACCTTCCTTTTTAGAAAAGCTAAAAGAGGGAGATTGCGAAAAACCTGTTTTTGTCTTATATCCTAGTTATACTCTGCCCGATATTAGTTTCCTGAACGGAAGGCCGAATATTTATTTAAATCCGTTAAAAATAAACATATCGCCAAGATCTAGTGAAAGCAAAAGAAACAGATTGCAAACTAAAGGTAAACGACCGTTTTCATGCAATGATCTTGAAATGTTAAAGAAAAAAGGTGTCGGTCATATAAAAGACTGGGATTCTCTCAACTTTTTACTACCAGTCGAATGCAGGCAATTGTTATCTGAAGTACCTGAACTTATGCAACATATGAAAGAAAAAGAAGGCATGCAAAAATGTGGAGATAAGTACTGTAATGCTTCGCCTGCCTCAAGATCTAAGAACCGACCGATGAGTTGCGATTGTAATAATTTAGCTGGCAACACTACGGCGGTATCTTCAAGCTCAAGCACAGCTACTCAGCCTTCATCGGGGTACCGTGGTTCTTCCACTATGCTTACAGATTCTTCAGCACAAAATAGCCCTGCTCCAGCTGGAAATTTCAATCCTTTATTTGTTTATCGTTACGATAGCGCCACAAGCTCTGAAGCGAGCGGTGTCAACAATGATGGTCAGAGAATAAATCCCAGTATTCCAAAACGATCACTCTCATTAGCAGATCAAAATCGCATTACCAAACAAGGTGAATTAGCACCTCCAAGGCCACCATTACCAAAGAGCATATTACGTAAGTCAATGGATAAGACACGCAAATCTAGTACACATACTAAACGATACAGTATGTTTGAAATGGATGATCTTTTGCAAGATCCAGTTGTTTGCATGATAGCAGCGACGGAGCATAAAACTAAGAGGAGATCGTTACAAGAACCATATTATCTTCAGAACCAAACTGTCGATTATAGAAAGAATAACGATATAGCTGCAAAAAGATTGTCACAACAATTTCTTGATGCGGCCGAAAAAGATGCCGACTATAACGAATATTATCCAGACGAAGGAGTTGGAACAGAGAGCAGTCTGGAATCAGGAAAATCAAACGAATTAAAGTTCCATAGGCCACACACTCCACCGTTACCTAAACCAAGGACAAAGAAAATGGACTACACTGAATTCCCACCTCCGGGTGCACTCATCAGCAGTGCTGATTTGCAACAACTGGAAGAGTTTCTAAAACACAGTGGATTCAATTGTTTAAACATGGATGAGTGGGATCAAAATCAAGTTCAAAAGGTAAGGAACCAGGTGTCGAAATTCCTTCAGATGAAGCGATCTCAGGAGGAGAACCAAAGGTCCACAGAATCAAGTGGCAGTAGTTGTAATAGTAAGAAGTCAGTGAGTTTTGCGCAGAAGTCTGAGGGCACGAAGGCCGACAGCGTATCCCAATTAAAACCAATGGAAGATATAAAGGGTGTCACTCTAACAACGCCACCTAACTCGCCAAATATTTCCGCTGTGATAGCACAGAGGCTTTACCAGGTAACGTTTCATTTGCTAATGCTACTTCTGCTCACACACGTCATTGCCCGTTAATTTCTGTGAGTACCTTAGGTTCTTTATTTGCTCTTTTTTTTTCATTTTATGTTGTGTTCTCGATGTTCTTTAAATTATTTTAAAATTATCTGCTTGAATGGATGTGCTATTATTTTACGCTGTAGTATTTTTACTTTGCACTCACATTTTTATTAGCAAGTTGAACACGTTACCTGCGCTTGTCACTCATTAACCACTATGTGACATGTAAATGATAAAATGTAATATTTTTCTTGCATGCCCAATATTAGATAATATTTATACTTCTAGGGCAAGAATTTAGCAGAAATACCAATTTGTGAAGAAGCTGAAGTAAGTCCCGATGAATTTGGAAGTCCTATTCATCATGATGCAAGAGGGAAATATGATATAATCGATGTTTCGCAAAAGAGAGGTAAACCTACTGTCAACTTTATTTCATCAGTAACTTAGTAAAATTGTTAACGATACGGCTATTAAAACCGTTACCTTATTTGTAGCCTTGGTATCAAATGTAACCGATGCTGTCGAAATGTTGATTCAACATTTCTCCCCTGCTACGGATCAAGCTGAGCTAGCCTTCTTAGGAGACTCAAAAGAATCCCCAGCCTGCGCCAAAATAGCACTAAATGCACTGTGTCCAGCTTTGTACGCGATCTTCAGGGATGGCTTAAAAGAGAATATTGAAACTTCTTTCGGAGCAGTAAATAATTCTGTTTGGCAAATGGTTGAAGCTACTGCAAGACAAGGTAAGAACACAGAACTAGTGCTTACCAACCTGATCTATAGTAAATTATAATGCTTTGATCACAATAATGATGTTTATTCTACTATTTTAGGACCAATCACCAAATCTCTAAATGAATTGGTACTGAGAATTAACAGCGAAGATGCAGTCACAGAGGGATTGGTTAAATTCAACGCATTCATCCTTGGTTTACTCAAGTAAGTAAATTTAAAATAACCCATGAGATTAATTGCGAGCCTATCCATTATAATAAAAAAAAAAATGCAACTATAAACAAGATATTTACATCCCATGTTTCTTTACAGTGCACAGTCCGTAGATGCTTGGGTATCATACATACGTACACGGGAGTCTATATTAGCGAAACACTACAGTCCTGATTCTTTAATCCTTGCTGGCTGCGTGGGTGAACCGCGATGCCGCGCTCTTCTGGATACTTTACTCGCCAGTCTTGAACCACTGAAACTTCTACCCTTCTCCCTGGACCTCATGTTTGAAATGCGTGAACTACATAGAAGCTTCAAGAAGATTGAAAGCGACATGCGTGCTGCTAGTCGGGTAAGTTTAGAAAACATTCACAAAATAACATCTAATATCTAAAAGCCGACACCGAATGCTACTTTTCCATGAAATATACGTAATCAATATTCCGTGTCTTTCGTGTTCCGAAACCACTATCGCATACTATCAAAGAGCCGCCTGCCGGAGCAACATCGCTTTATTTGCATTTTATTGTTTACTGCATGTGCTTAAATCACAGTTCACGGCGTACGATCGCGATACTTTAGCATTTACTTTCGTGCACAGCTTACATAAAATGCAAATAAAGGTATTGCCGAGCGATCGAACTCGATCGATGACCTCGTCGAGGACTATAACTTGTACTAAACTAACTTTGGATGGCATGATGCATGATGCTAAAAAACATTTGGTGTATTTAACAGCCCACTTCGATTAACACTCCACCACTAACCCTGAACCAGCGGAATTTGCTGAAGCTGGTGCGTTCGATGCAGTCGAGCGGTCTCTCCAGCGACGACTGTCAGACCAGTGTCATAATGAGACACAAAGAGCCCAAACACAAAGAGCCTTCCACACCCGACCTGCTGAATGATTCGGCGAATGTAAAGACTACTGTTGAAAAGAATAGACCACGCTCTTGCGTTAATCCGACAACTATTGGCTATGATATTTGTCCAAACAACAGCAGGATAGAGATAGAGAATAACCGCAGATGGTCCGGAGTGCACTTGGGCTCCAAGTTAATGCAGGCGTTCGATAGGCTCGTGTTCGACGACAGCGACGATTACACTGATAGTCTAGAGAACAATAAGCCTTCCTCCGCTAAGCCCTCCAGCAATGACGTGAAGGTAACTCGGCGGTGCTTTGTGTGGACATTACTTGAATGTTATGTGCTTAGACAAAGTGTTTCGTTGCGGTCTTCGTTGTTATTAATTTACAGGTAGTTTTAGTACCTTGCTTGCTGCTTCTAACAATTATTTGGTGTGCTTTCTTTTCTTTGTTGTTCACGTCATCAGTCTAGAATGGATTGCTGTGTGTCCCTGTTTTATGTTGTTGCTTGTCTCCCCAATTTAATGATTTATTGTTGAATTTAATGATTTAAACTTTAGAAATACTCGTAGTAATTTTATTCTGTACATCGGTAAAAGGTTTTTTATGTATTCGTTATTTTCTAAATTATCTATGAATACGAAGGAAAATTAAAAAAAAAGTTACAGCCTGCAAATGTAAGACCACTCTCATGCATTTTGTTTAGCTGGAGTGCAGCGGGGAGGAAAATTGGCGGCCAGGGTCTGCCAGCAGCGGTGCCAGTGGCAACACTGGGAATGGCAGCGGCAACTCGGGAGGCGGCAAGTTCCGACGTCTGCAACTCAAGTGGGAAATGCTCAGTAACGCTGAAAGTCCCGTGACGCCTTCAGGTTTGTACAATATTTCATCATTGTTTTCTTTTTTGATTTTATAATATGTTTTTAGGGTTCTGTACCCAAAGGGTATAACGGGACCCTATTACCAAGACTCCTCTGTCCGTCTGTCACCAGGCTATATCTTGTGAACTGTGATAGCTAGACAGTTGAAATTTTCACAGATGATCTATTTCTGTTGCCGCTATAAAGCTATAAAAACAGAATAAAGTGCTCAAGACCTACTCACACTTGGTCAGTTTTTTATTTGAGAATTAAATATCTTTCACCCTAGCCCATAAGGCAGAAAAACCTATCTTTAAGGTTTTTCTACCTACTCATCGGTGACTCAAAACAAATTGTAGATAGAAGTTAAGATTATGAAATTTATGGAAAGCACTTGGTAAACGTGAAACTCGAAACGTGAAACTCGATGAATAAGAACATTTGGATGAATGGAGTTTAAAAGCGATTATTCTTTATACGTATACCTATTTCAAATATACTTTGAACCGACTACAAATAAATCAAGCTAATTATAGTAACAACGTTCTACATCCGAAGATAAAACCTGAAATAAATTTGCGAATGCAAAACATTTACATTAGGTACATTTTCGTGAGAACAAGGAACAGCTGTGTAAGCCTCGTATATCGGATGAATGACGTCATAGAGACATACCAACCTACCTCTACAAAGTATATGTGTGTCTATATGTATTTTGTATTTATGTATTCAGGAGAAACGTCCCCAGCCGCGGCGCGTGGTTCGAAGATCCCCAGGCCGGTGTCATCGCCCGTTAGGCCGGTGGCACCCGCACTGCAGTCTCCAGCCAAGAATACAGCTCATCGGTAATGTCAATGTTCTTATCGTAACTATTTATTTAGTCATCTATTAACTTCGAGCAAGAACGAGTGCCAGACTTTTATCTAGTAAAACCCACTTGTGTTCCTTCAGCTACCCTTTGCGTTACAGAGCCGCGGTGACTCATTCAAAAAGTCTCGCATTTTTTATCGTACCCATTTCAATTCGGTTTCTGTAACTTACCATCTGATAAGGGTTAAATAAAATTAACTATTATATACGTAACATAACAACACAGCTCTTTGAGTTACTGTTTTATCTTGCCAACGCGCAAACACCTACCATAGCACCGGAAACCAATTTATATTAAAGAAAGTGTTGTATAAAAGAATCATAATGAATTCTTTATACAAAACTGCATATTTAATTCAGAAATTTTTTAGCAAAGCTTGAAACATTCTTGTAGATGACTTCAGATCTAGATTATTTAGAACGACCTTGGAGCTATGTTTCGCGCAATCGTTGTATAAGTCAGCCGTTAACGCAAAAAATTAGTTATAATTTGTCTGGCTCACAATGACGAACCAATTGATTAGTCTGTGGCCGTTGTGGTCGTTGTGCCAATTCCCCCAGGACGCATTATTACTTTGTCCCAAATATGGTAAAACGGTGGCGATAAACACTGTCAGCATATAATAGCTAGATCATTTATGATTGAAGCTAGTTGATGGTTTGATTTTTCTTGATTTGCCTTGTCCTGTTGACGTGAACACGTTACCACGTAAATTTGACTCCATAGGTATTTATTTACTTAAAACTTCATGCAACACAGAGGTGCAAAAGTGGACTTGATGTCTTAGGCATTCTGTACCAGTCTACCAAGGGTGGTAGAGAAACAACATGGCAGGTGCACTAAAAATAAAAAATAAATATTAATAAGAAAACAAGGGTACTAAAGTATGTATAATAAAAACATACAATATATTCGTAATCATACGGTATTCTATCGTAACACTAGACTATTTTACTAAGATACCAATCACTACGACCAAGATAGTCTCATTAAAATATTTGATTCATTCTGAATATGCGTAAAAGAAATTATCGCAAAAATTCAAGAAAGTAACATTAACGTCTTGTCATGTACCATCAGTTAAGGTATTGGTTACATGCAAGCATATGAAAAAAACGCTCAAATTTTTAGACATTACATTTTTATCGCGAATATCCACTTGCGATGACCATAAGTTCCCCAGACTAAATTGAAGATGAGAGAAATATTCACGGAGATATTCTTATCAACAGGGGTATCCCGGTACCTGTACGCAAGGGAACTTCTCCTACCACATCAACACCCAGCAGGCCGACCACGGCGAGAGCTGGCACTGCCAACAAGAAGCCACCTCAGGCTGCTAACAGGTAATATAGAAATTAAAATATGTCGGTCAAAACGGCCTACTGAAGTAGCTATCCACTTTGTAAAAGCAGCGATCCACCTACCTGTAATTACTAAAAAAGTATGCAAGTTGTAGGCACGCCAGTGTAAATAAGATACTTGCATACTCAAGTGGCATTGAAGATACTTGCATACTTATGTATGTGTATCGCTGCCTGTAACTGGTACAAAAATATGCAAGTTGTAGGCATGCCAATGTACCACAACAATTTCTGATTGGTGTATGTCACTATAGCATTTAAGCTTACTTGCACAAATATGTGCCAGCTACAGGTATGTGTATCGCTGAATTTGAAACCGCAGTGCCCAAAGGGATCTCTTATCCTACCAACCGCGTTGAGATATAAACTTCATTATATTGTACTTCCAAGATCTTGCCATAATAATGTGTGTACGATGACGCAGTTGGCACGTTGAAAAAAAAGCTTTACTGTCGAAAAACAAGATAGCGATAGAAACTTTATTGTAGGAATAGCTACTGTATTTTATTTATTTTTATAGAGCACAGCTAAACTTACTTTCAAGGTTAAATGGGACATCACAGGTGGTGGCATTTTTATTTATTTCTTCCCACTGAAAAACATTTATATTTTATAACATTATGCTTTCAAATAAATTATGTTCTGCACCGCAATATATTATGCTTATATCGCACAATATCTTCAGAGTTATGCCCGAGGTGACAGCGAAGAGGCCGGATGTGAAACCACGAGTGCAAAATGTACCTGTTGTTAACGGCACAATTGTTAAGAATACAACGTATGTACTATAGATGGGAATTAAACTTATGACTAACATAATTGTGACGACAGTTTAAAGCTAACAGCATGTGCATGTCGGTTTAAGGAAAATAACACCGTGAACGCTTATGATGATAACTATTATTAAAATGAAAATGAGAAGCCATGACATGGTTTTACTAACTATAAAACACTATCACTAATTAATAAAACAATAAAATAATCGCACTAATATTATAAAGGTAAAAGTTTGTTTGTTTGTATGTTCTTTCTTGCTTAAACAACTGAATAGTTTTTGTTGAATCAAAATAAAAAATTATTCAGTTTGAGTCAAGCGCGAGTTTCATAAAAAAAAAAATGGAACATAGGTAGACCATGTCCTAAGATATTTAAGGAATCCCCATGAGCAACTTAGTTGCTCAGCAACTTATTTTTGGCTCTGTTATCTCAGAGACGTCTCATCAATTTTTGCTAGACAGAATGAACCGACATACCTATTTGATTTACGGTATCTTCCAATTCCTAATTAACCACACACACGTTCTAGCTTTTTCGAAGAAAATAAAAATACAAATTTAAAAATTCATTCTAAATACGTATTTCTTATATTTTTAATTATATTAACAATTCCTATTTTATATTGATTTATTACCCATATGAAATATATACTGTCTAAAGATCGTATTCGTATCTTGCCCAGCAACAAATACAGATTCTCAAGACCCACCGTACCAAATTATGTGGTTTAATAACGACGAACCATTCAAAGTCTTCCAAGTCCACGAACTACACTAATCATGAGCATGTTTTGTTATACCAATCCTGGACGTCCTCATCAACCTTGTTCCTCCTCAGGACGTCCCGCGTGGACGGCGCTGGGCACGGAGGTGCGGCACCGCGGCCATCATCGTTGCCGTACGGCCGCACGCCACCTCCCGCCGCGCCACGTCGCGCTGCGTCATCCTCAGCTGCACGAGCGCATCATACCACCAACCAGCAGAAGCAACACAAGTATGTACTACTCATAATTTACCCTTCATCATCAACATCATCTAGCTTTACCGAAACCAGGAGGTTAAGAAGATAGCTTTCATGTGATTATCTCTTACCACCAGCCTTACCTTACCTGTACCAGCCTTAGGCAGGTTCATTACGTATTACTTGTAGCGACATCTATGGCGTCACATAACAGCTAATCCTGCATCGCGCAATTAAAGTTCTCCGCGCGATTTGAATACATACGACAGCCCGAAATCATCAGTCGGGCTTACCAGACATAACGCCCGTCTGGTCGGAGGATGCTGCCTTTTAAACGGAGGTATGTGGAACTTTACTCTCTGTTCCGCATTCCTTCAAAAACTCACCATCCTCTATCAATTTCAAACAAAGTCACTTTCAAATCGATCAAATTGGGAGGGAGGAGGACCTAGCCTTTATCAATTTGTTTGAAGTCATCACAGCGAGTCTTACTCCTATATTGGCCAATTTATTCAAATTCACTTTCTTACTAGCGATATCATTTCGTTCACACAATCTATGTTCGTTTTTTTGGTCTGTCTCTTTTCTTTTAGCCTATCTAAATGTTTATAACTGTTTCATTTCACATCTTTCGCGTTCTTCCGCATTAAACAAATCCGTAGCCCGAAATTAGTTTAAATGACTGTACAACATCAAATCTTTATTTTGGTTTACGTAATAATTTCGTTCTGCTAAATTGACACAAATGCAACCACAAATTTCGTTTTAGCAATAAGATGGTTAAAGCTGTCCCTAAATTCAGGTCATATCCTAATTTATCCAACTGCCAACATACGGACGTTTCCATTTATTTCCAGCGTTTAAGTAACTATGTCTTATGTGATTCCAGATACGTGAGGACTTTGTGGCATCGGCTCCCTTCAGACTCGGGTCACCTGGCGTTCAACGAGGGTGAGCGTCTCCGACTAATACTGGAGGTAGACGATCAGTACCTGCTGTGTTGTCGCGGTGAGCACAAAGGGCTAGTTCCGCGCGATGCCGTGCTGCTTGAGGATTTCTGATATTGGCAGCCCTAGCACGACTGGCAGCCAGCCTGGCGCCCGTTGCGTTTGAACGGCAAACGTTAAAGGAAACTTTCAGGGAAATATCGCATTACTGTTTATATTTTTCTAATGTTTTAAGATGTTTATGTCGAATCTAACCATCTAGCTTAGAATCGACATATCACATTTCCAAACACGTGAAAGTATAAACATGAAATGATTGAGAATATGTGCAATAGGTTTCAGTGTGAGCAAATAATGTGGACTTTGTGGAACTAAACTACGTTTCGTCTGGAATGTGCTTGAACCTTATGTTGTATAGTTCGATTTGGTATGTGAAAATGAATGTGATCGTGAACTATGCTGTTCAAAGACTATGTGAATATAACTTGTAATGTAATTCTATGTTTCATACTCTACTCCACACGTTTGGAGAGCTATTTTTATGTCTTAATCATTATTTAAAAATATTTAATTTATATGTTGCTTTACTCAGCAATATTCATTACTACTTCGCAGAATCTTAACATCATTAAATATCTCTCACATTTCTAATTATTGTAGTAAAATCTAGTCTTACGTTATAAGGCACGACAAGGTCTTGGACTGTATATAAATTTATTTTAAGTAACACAAATTGTGGGAATATTTACTGGGAGTGACTACGCGTAATCAAAACCCTTGACGACGCATTAACAGTAAATATTTATCTCAATAATATGTGATATATAGAATACTATTTACTTTTATGGTAGGAACAAAATCTCATACCTTAAGGGCAATCTCCATCGTATCCTGAAATCATGGGAATCCGCGACTGCCGAGAGAAACACGCCCCAATGTACTTTGGTGTTTAGATAAATTACGTAAATGTGAATTTGATGTCTAAAATTACCCCTTGATATTAACGATATGTGTATAATATACTAATTACGACCTATTGGTATTAGTGGCGTAACATGTAGGACTAAATTAAAACAAAATTTTATAGTACTTCGATGACTAAGTATTACTTGTGAATGTTTCACTAAGTTTTAAAGCTTCGGGTACGGTGAACCTGGATAATATTGACAAATCATTGACAGAAAAGCTATCCACAGATTGTTTTAACTTCTGGCTACACTAACTGCATGCAGCCTCTCCTTAGCACCTTCCTTGGCGGTCTGTGGTGAAGGGTTCAATAATAACTGCGGTGTAGGTAAACTAACTGGTGTACATGACTAACTGCATGGCCTTTACCGACATTACCCTTCCCTAAACTTACCTACACTCTCAAAAGTTACAATTCACGGTTTATAATATGGTGTTGGTGTCTAACTACCGGTTACAGCTAACTGCATGCGCCTTTCCACTTCACACATCCCAAACCCAGCACTCTCGTGTTACATTTCAATAGAATACTCGTGAACAACCGTACCTGACTCTATGTACATTTTAAGCGATATTAAATCAATTATGATATCGATATTGGTATTAAAGATGGATTCTTCATCTATAACAAATGTCTGCTTAACAGTCACGAATATTATTGTGATATAATGGTCATATCACTGCTATTATGATGCGGAAAGAAATGATATTTTTGGTATGTAATGTATTTTATTGCTCAAGTTGGAAGCGCAACATTATCGGATGATATGATTGATATTAATATTCGAGACGTAATACTCTAATATATTAAACATATTATAAATTTCAGTATTCATTAATTGGTGTAACTGTAAAGTGATTGTACATAATATTATGGAGTTATTCTTAGTAGTGATTTTAGAGGTCAAAATTTGTAACAAAACTTTTGAATGCACGATACAGTTCCTCTCGTAGTCCGTCGTGCTATCGAGTCACAACATTGGTGAGATGTAGTCGATATACTCGTAGTGATAACGTTGCGTACCACCGCGGTGTGTTTCTCGAGGCAGTCGTGAGCATCAACTCTTGCCAGCTACGTTCAGTGAACAAATGAGGCTCGTCGACACGATAATCTCATAACTAGAGTGGACGTAAGTTGACACAAATTAGAACTGTACAATAGAAATAATCTATACAATAATTAGGCTAATAATGTTATCTAAATTATAGTTGAATTACTTAGATGATCGTAACCTCCATGCTGAGAGAACGTCTGTAAAATACACATTTCATTACAGTGTTAGGTTAATTCGCGCTTTGTGACTGAATGATGTGTTGTGGCCTTTGTATGTATTAAAGTTATATAGTGTTACTGTGTCGTGTGTGTGCGCTTGTTGCATCAGTCGAAGTATTCATTGTATCGTCTACTTAACATTAAATAGCATGGGGATGCTTCCACAAATTATTTATTATAGTAATCAAAACTCCTAACTAGCCGTTAAAGTATTAGTCGGACAAACATGCCTTAATCAAAGTAATATCTATTGATGGAGCAGATCGGAGTAGTGTTGTCCGCTTCGCGACTGCTTCTACCAGTAATCGCTTCGCAAGTAGTCTCTGTTTGCAGTACCTACATAGAGGAGTTTGTTAGTCGTAAGTTTTTATCAACAGTTTGTATTATTCAATGATGTTGAACTGGTTTTTTATAAAATGACATCCTGCGCGTTCGTTTTAAGGTATTGTTGGATACATGTGGTGAGTCAGTTGTCCTTATGGGTACAAAAGATTAAGTTATTGTACTATTTTGTGAGTAAGATTTTTTATTTATAATTTTTACGATTGGGATCAATGAGTTGAATTTTGTGTTGAAAACTTTATTTTCTTAAAAAAAAAAAGAGTAAAAACAAAAATAGGCTTTCGTTAGGTAACTTACGAAACGTCAACGAACGACTGAGAAATTATTCCGAATATTATAATTAAGTTTATTTCGAAAAATTAATACTAATTAAAATTTGTATATGTATTATCAATTGTTTTCCGGCGTGACATTATCTCATTCAATATATGTATCTATTTGTTTAAAGATATTTTTATTTGTGTTAAGTGCCATAATTTAATGAATTAACAATTGATAAATATTATTATAATGCATAACCATGTACACCAATTAAACAATATATAAAAGATATTGTTGTTTTATTATAACTCTCGTGAAGGTTTTTTTTTGTTATCTGTTATAAACTGACTTGACTGCGATCCCGCCTGATGGTAAGCAGTGATGCAATCGTTGATGGTTAGGCACACTAGTTTATTAGGAGCCTATTCACTCTAGCCTTGAAGACACCTAAATTATAATCGGACGGGAAGACCGCAGCAGGCAAATTGTTCCAGTCCTTCGAAGTACGCGGTATAAATGACGAGGCGAAACGCCTAGTCCGGACCGTAGATGTTTCAACAACCTAAAGGTGGATACTTGCCGTGCGTCGGTTTGTCCGATGGTAGAAATATCTCATTTCTACCATCGGACAAACCGACGCACGGTGGAATGAAGTCATGCAATTCCTGCGCGCAAAATGCAATCTGTAAAACACCGGAAGGCTGGCTACCCTACGCCTGTGCTCAAGGCTTTGAAGATTAGACTTAACCAAATCTAGATCACCAATCAGCCTCTTCGCACGCCTTTCCACCGAGTCCAAAGCTGCCAGGTGGCACTTTGCAGCATTAGCCCATGTGTGGCTGAAGTACTCCACAAAAGATCGGACCTGTGCTTTGTATAACATTAAAAGCTGTCCCGGTGTGAATTACCGGCGGACTTTTGCAAGAACGCCTAGTTTCCTAGCAGCTACTTTGGCTTTGGACTCAATGAACCGCCCAAAATTGAGGTCGGAGGAAATTTCGACACCCAAGAGCTGAAGGCGGTCGGTACAATCCAATGATACATTCTGAAAAGTAGGAGCCGAGGTGAACGGGCTCCTTGGCGGTGAACAGACACGCCTGTGTTTTGGCTTGGAGACTGCCTGAAGTGAGATATTTGTACGTTCTACCATAGCCTCTCGTTCGGACTGGATTTGCTCTTTACTAGCCCGAGCACCTGGCAGATCTCTCTACAACTACCTAGTTACCTTTAGCAACGACTTTAATATATTTTATTAATATTTTATTTTTAATGAGGATAATAATGGAACTTGTAAGTAGCGTCAACAGTTTGTTCTCTTTGATTTTATTCATTTAAGCAAAGGTTTTATTACAATAAGCATTCATTTATAGGAAGCTCCTGAATACTTACGCTGTGGGGACACACGCCGCTGTATACAGCAATGTGCAAAATGGATTTCCAATCGATTGAAACCAAATAGGATACTTATTACACCTCCTACTTCAAAGCAGCCTCTACAATACCCACCTATTCAGAACAAATCTTGATAGGTTTGCAGGATTGTTTTTTTTTTTATTGTTGATAGGTTCGCGATTGACCGCTATCTCGTTTGAAAGAGTTATTGTGGCTCTAGCAAAGGGTCACTGAATGAACACAAGTGAATTTTATTTTTTAAATTATTTTCGGTAGTTTACTTGCCTAGAAGTCCTACCTTACGTCACTCCTCAAACTATCTGGAAAAACAGACTCCGGCAGGCATTTCCAATCTTTAGCTGTAAGCACAATAAATGTGTTCCCAAAACGTTTCGAAGGAAGGGTTTTGGAGTAGGAAGTCTACCATGTACCGGCCCGATAATGGAACAGGCTCGGCGAAATTAAATTATGTACATAATTCCAGCGCACACTGAACCCTTCAGCTCATTTAAAATCGGCTCCATTTAAAAAAAATTGTGATTTTTTTGTCGATCGTTTTGTGAATATTACCCAGTGTATAAAGTGCTGAATTTCAAGACTTTCATATTCAACTAGCACCGTTAAAGGTTAAAACCTAAATAATACTGAAAATATCAAGTTTTTCTGAGTACAGATCTCTATTGAAGCTGCAATCTTAGCTAAACTATTGACTTTATGCAAATGGTCTAATAAAATCAGTAGGTATTAAAAATCCAAAAAAAGCGATGCAGTAGAATATAAACATTGTCTTGAATACCATAGTGTTTTTATTTCAACATTTTATGATTAATTTTTGAAACCGAAATTCAAATATTGCTCAATTAGGTGGATTTGGGATAGAAGAAAGATCATACAAAATAAAAGTCATTATGAGGTGTATAGTTTAATCAACATAAATAAACTCGGACATCAATTAACGACTAACGATGCTTTCTACCTGTATTAAGAACGACTGTGTCGATTTTCCTACTTGAGTGGTCGTGAAACTACATACATACCTAAACTAAACAATATTTTTAGATATAAAGCTAATAATATTAAATCCATCAATATTATATTATACATAAACAATTTGCTAAGCAAATCAAAGTTACACAATGCAAAAATCCAAACTACTAAGGACATAGAGAAGACACAAACTTTTAAATAATCTTTGAAGTTCAATTTTGTGCACGCTTGTGCAGTACAAGTTTTTTTGTGCATTTTGTAGACTACTACTACAAATTCTAACATGAGATGTCTGACTTCCTACAACATTTAGACAACACAGAGAGCCTAGGGCTCGTTTAATAAACTCTTATGTTTTTCAACGTTTTCGTGATCAATATATGGAGAAAGCTGGACGCTGGGTGAGAGATGTTCGCCTGGATAGCGCTGAACGTGGGAGTTCGCGGGCGCTCAAAGGTCTGGCTACCGAAGTTCGTCGGTTCCTTTCGTTGTTGCGCATGACCAGGTCCTCTTCATCCATAGTCGGGACTCTGCGGCGCGGGGACAGGGCCCGGGGAGTCCGCGGGGTTCGGGGAGTGCGTGGAGCTCGAGCTGACAAGCACCGAGACTTCGGACGGGCTTCCTCAGTCCACTCGTGGACGGACATGTAATATTGATCCTGCGTAAATAGAGAATGTTAACATGATTGAATCACAACAGTTTGTGTGCACCTGCAAAGATGGCCTGTTCCATAAAGCTGAGCGTCGAACCAAGTTTAAAGGAGGGTTTAATTAAAAGGCATTTTTCGCCCATCCATCCCATATTTTTTCATTTTCTGAATGAGTATTCAAAAAATAAAAAAATCCGTTTCCGACTATTTTATAAACATAAAAGTTTTATTAAAAGTAGTCTCATTGAGACTCAAAATACCTAAGGTTCATGAAGTGCTTGTTTCAGAAAAAAAACCGGCCAAGAGCGTGTAGGACCACGCTCAGTGTAGGGTTCCGTAGTTTCCCGTCCGTCACAATAAGTGTACCCACTTATGAGTTTAAAATAATGTATAAAACATATACGATTATACTACAAACTTAGTCCAGAAATAATTTTGTAGAACCCTTTTGTCTTTTATGTACAAAAACTGTTCTTTCCATCAAGTTCAAAATAATTTTCCTTGAAAGTCCTTATAAAGTTCCACTTTTCAGCCTTTTTTCATATTTTCTAAACTTATGGTTCAATAGTTAGAGGGGAGGGACACATTGTTTTTTACTTTTGGAGCGATTATTTCCGAAATTATTGACATTATCAAAAAATGATTTTAGTAAACCCCTATTCATTTTTAAATACCTATCCAACAATATATCACACGTTAGGGTTGAAATTAAAAAAAAAAATCACTTTCCACTTTACATATAGGGGAGCTACCCTAATAAAACCTTTCTTTCCAATTTTTATTTTACCACCTTGTCGGCGTGATTGATATACATATTGGTACCAAATTATAGCTTTCTAGTGCTAACGGTCACAGAGATTAAGCGAGGACGAACAGACGGACAGACAGACATGGCGAAACTATAAGGGTTTCCTAGTTGACTACGGAACCCTAAAAACGGCTAAAATATTGACAACAATAAACACTCTCTGTTTGGGCAATAATTGATTCGACTAACTATATTATTTTATCACGTAAAGGCCACTGAATGAAAAAAGATATCTTTAAAACACAAACACACTTGAAAATAGTCGGAAACAAGCATTTTTTTTTTTTGAGTGCATGGCAGGTGATAATGCCCTCTATTAACCCTTCTCCTTTTACAATTATGTATTTATTTCTTGTGACGTTTGGTTTGAACATGATGAAATAGTTGCTTTCCCTTTTACTTAAATGGAGTTCCCGCTTGAATTGAATACTGACAAAAGGCTTGGTAGATTCAACACTGTGATAAGTTTTGCAATCACTAATCCGTTTATCTAGTAGACCGGTTTTCTTGGGTGTACCTAATTATATTTCCATTTTTTTTTTGGGAAAAACCTTACTGCATACTAATGTGCAAGGAAAATATTAGTCATAGATGTTTAGGGTTTATCTCACCGGTTATCTTGTATAACCCAATAGATTATAAAAAGTCAACAAATCTCTCGTAACCGGGAATTTCCGAAAATCAGATGATTAAAATTTCCTCATAATTATTTTTATGACTTCAACAATTCAAAGTCAAATATAATTACACGCCCCGTACTTCCCTGAATGGTTCAAGATTGATTTCAAACTAATAACATTTACTAAATTTGAAATATGTAAATTCTACTAGCTAAAACTAGAATAAAGAAAATAGTTTAAAAACTTACCAAGTGGCTATAGGTATGAGGTCCAATATATTATGAGCCTGCCTATATCTAAAGACAGTATAGTGCAAGTGAATAGTAACGGCAATAGTCAACTACAGAAACAGTTGATTCTAAATGTCCGGTGATTTGTGAACTAGTGTACAAAATAAAACGAACTCGTAAAGTGTTAAACTGTATTAAACGATTACCTAATAGGTATACAATACGTCCTTTGCTCATCATAAAACTTCATCTCAAAACTTGGAGTTAAGTTGCCGTCTACTGGTATAGTAAGTATCTATTAGTTTAGTTAAAACTTATCTAGACATTTTACCATAAAAAGCTTGCGTAAAAATTAACGAATTAAAAATTTTGTCATCTTTAGTAGAAAAAAGGCGTCCAAATCTTAATAACATAGAAAAAACCAATTGAGTCTCCCAAATGCAAAATATCTTTCTTATATAAAAATGACAATGCAAAAAAGTTTTGTGACTCAAGCTTCAAACATTAATACAAGCTATCTAAACCTAATCATCTCTTATATTCATAGTTACATATAAAACATTTATATTATTATAATAATCTGGTCAGTCAATCTCGAGCCCGCACCTGTTCTGGCCACAGCAGTGTCTTCTTGTCATAAAACCTTCAGTGACAATATAGTGAAATTGTTCAAATTACGCGAATGCGAGAAAAAGCTAAATTTCTACAACTGTGTATCACAAAATCATGATGAATGCTGTGCCAAGAACTCCTACCTGTTATCTTTACATTCCAAATCATAAAACGTTGAAATAGTTAGTGCATATATAATACTATGAATACGTAGTGGAAACAACAAAACACAGTGATAACAAAGCCTATATAACTAGGAATAGTATAAATAAATATACACATTTAGATATAGTTGCATAATATATGAATATCACTTGATTACCAATACAATATACTAACACATCGCATGAGAAAATGTACGGTAGTGCTGCTAATGAAAGTAATGTTGAATAGTGCAATGTACAATATGGTATTTTTCAAGCACTTACTAGCAATGGTAGAGACTACTAAAATCATGCTTATTGAAACAATAGCGTCGATAAATGTAAACGCTACCACAATGTTACTGTAAACACCACATTGGATACTCCTACGGTACTAGTGTGAATTGGCACTCATGATACTAACATCACTCGGATTATAATGATGATACAAAAAAGGGATTCACTTGTTAAATTATTCATCAACTATAACGCTACAAATACAACATTCAAATTTATAATTACGAGTAACAATACAATTCAAATTTTAATGATTGACACAATTATAACGCACTCAACATATTGTCCGAAAAGATATGCAATAAATCATTGACATTGATTATGACAAATTTTAATAATCTAATTTGTCTAAACAAACGTACCTTAATAAAGTCACTCAAACTGGGTATCAATATCGAACAAAATTAACAAATATAAAAATGTTATACAATAAGTTTGGACTCTTGATTATAAACATTAAAGTGGTTCACTGAGAAGTCGAAATTTCTCAGTGCAAGCTCTTAACACTGCTGCTGGTTCAAATTCTCGTCGGACTTTGGAGGTTCCGATGTCGCCGGCACTGGACTCTACGGTAAAAGGAAATGCATTACTCTTCATTCTATTGGTAAACTTGATCAAACACGCAAATTAAAAATAAAAAACAATGGTTAAGAAACAAACGAAAAACAGAAAAAAACAAAAAACACGCGTTAAAGAATTGTTATCCACAATAGCCAACCCATCACACACTGCAATCCAATGAGTTACCTATTCAATAAAATGTGTATAAATATCCTGGCTGAAACAAAAATGAGTGATTGCGATTTAAATGGCCTCCACCGAAAAACCAAAAGTGAAAAAGCGAAAACGACAAATATGCAAAAGGCCCGACTAGCGGCTGGAAAGGGCCTCACCTCCTGTCGAGAATGGCCGTGACTGTCTGGCACCGGGGATACTCCCGTCATCTGCTTGATGTAGTCTTTATCATCGAATATTTTGATGTCACCGCCTCCAGGTTTATGCTTTACGTTATCCATAGAGCCCACTTTACTTTGTGCTTTGAATTCCAATTTTTGATTTTCGATCTGTTTCAAAGAAGTGAGTGTGCACATAAAATAAAAATACATACAATACAATTTGGAAGTTCCATAGATAGATGACAGTAGGTATATTATAATTTATAATCTTCGAATGGTTTTATAATGTATAATTTTACACCAGTTCTCCTGTCAGTCTATTATTATCGCAAGAATGAAACGGTGAAATGTGAAACATTGCCAAGTAACCGGCGCCATGCAGTGTAAAGTCAACAAAGTCCAAATTATTATTTTAGTTGTTACCTACAACTTTTTTCTGATTAGAAGAAAATTGCAACCTCACAAATGAAACAAAGGTAATACGTAAACTACTATTATTGTAAACATGTTTACTAGAGATCATTTGAGTTGAATCTATACAGAATTCGTCGATGTAAGTCTAATCAATGATAATAACACAATGTTATTTGAATTTTATATTAATTCGAAGTGATTTATTATAAATATATTTAAATACTTGAGAGAATCATACCTACTATAATAAAATTTCTAATTAATCACTATTATACAGTGCAAGACATGCGCTTATTATTATAGTAAGATACGGTTATATCAACTATCATTGCACACCTCTCGTATCGGTTCACCACGACTACACCAAGCTTATTGTCTACATAAGTCTTATCATTGATGTTGAGCCTATCCAGTACAAAATCGAAAAGAATAACCATTATCGAGAACTGACTTTGGCACATATCTGTTGTTTCCTACTTATCAACGAAATTGCTGTTTTTTTGATCAGGTTACTTTGAACTGTGATATCTTTGGATTAACTTAGAATTATAAGTTCAGATAATCTTTTCATAATTTATTATTTATTGAATTCTTTGTGTTTTGTATTTTCTGTAATGTCGCAGTGTTAAAACATAATAAGGTTTATTTGAACTTTTAATTCCAAGTAAATCTGAAAATATTACAGTTCAAAGTAACTTGTTTTAAAAACGCTAATTTCATAGGTATGAACCTATTATTACTAGCGGCCTGCCCAAGCTTCGCACTGCGGTTAAAAATATTTGAAATTCTCGTCTGTCTTCTTCTATAATATGGATGTATTTTAACACCTCCTTCCTCCATAAATCACTTTAGTAGTTTTTTCAGTTTATCGCGTTCATACATACACGAGGGGGGGGGGGGGGGACTTTTTTTTATAAATGTAATGAAAAACCAGATTACAGTATGCATTTCCTAAGCTATGAGCTTTTCTAAAGAAAAAATAGTATATACTCCTTTAATATTTTCTGTGGGTTACAATTTTGTTCCAATTACATTCACAGCTAAGACCTATAGGTGGAAATGGCTAATTAAATAACCGAAAATTGTATTGGCCAATTTTATCTATGGAACCTCCATGTATACATAAATATATACGGTCATATCAGTGCGGTTGCTAAGTAATAATTTCATAAACATGTGGTGTATGTACGTGTCCACATATGTTTGTGTTTGTTTCATAGTACAATGCATAATCGTTATTGATTTCCATAGCGTGCTTGTCGATGATATTCGTGTAGGTCGTGTGTATAGGTAACTTACATACGAACGTTCGTTCTCTACATTATGTAACATCATCATATTAATATTTTATGTAGTTTGGCATTCTGTGTAAAATAAAACGTATAAGGTGTAAGGACACTTATTCTACTATCATACGCAGTTCTCAATCCGGCAAGACTTTATTTATGTTGAATCTTTTTTTATGTGAGAGACACAGTATTGTTTATATTGAAAGCAAAACACCTAGCGTGAAAAGTACAGCCACAGCCCGTCCTAAAAATAAATATCTTAAGTAGACACTAGAATGTTTCTATAAAGTTAAATATCTCACGTTTGGTACAAAATATGTACCACCCAACCAACCTTACTCCATAAAGAGTGGTAGGCAAAATGTTTATGAGATGCTCTCCATCGCGGTAACGCCCATTTAACATTCTAAAAAATAACATTGACACAATCCCATAATTACGAATGTAGACAATACATTTCATACTTTGACTGTATATGACGTACTTGTATGTGCATTGACGTCACTGTATAAAACATAAACCAATAAAAAGTTTTACATAAAAATTGTGCAATAAAATGACTGTGTTCACACAAATTTAGACATAGATTTTTACTCACTGCTCTCGTTCCGTCTTTTGCAACTGTAGACTAAAGAAGAACAACATTATTTTCGATATTGTACTTAAACATACAGTACAGACCTAATGGTTTCGTTTTTCTATTTTTACACTGAGTGCGTCTATAATACGAATTGTGATCTGCGCTAACATATTTGCTCAATGATGATACTTGATCGTGTCGTCATCTTTAACGTCTAAGTGCTTTACCAAATATTTAAGCTCTACTCGAATGTTACTTTTACCAGCTGTGCTGACAAACTAGGCAAAAAGAGTACTCACAGAAAGTCGTTACCTAATATGTCGCCTATAACCGCTTTCCTATGACCTATTTAATTAATTTCTTAAAAATCAATGTTTTGTTATAAACTTACCTTAACAGCACCACCTCCAGGCTTATGAGTGATATTAACTGTCGAAGCAACTTTTGGTTTTGCCTTTTCTTTGAAATCCAATTTCACGGTTTCAATCTTCTTGTCACCGCCACCTGGTTTGTACGCAGTATTCTGGAGTGAGCCTACCTTCGATTTTGCGTTCCATTCTAATTTCGTGGATACAATCTGGAATGCACAACGAAGTTATTAAATAAAAGTGCCAACGCTGTAAACACTTGGTGGTTTAAAAAAAATGTTTATTACCTTCTTAACTCCGCCACTTGGAGTATAAGCATCATTTTTAGCAGCAATTTTAGGCGTGACGTTGCCGAACTCTAATTTCCTGTTTTCAATCTTAACTTTTCCACCGCCTGGCTTGTACGTCGCATTATCTAATGAGCCAATTTTCGATTTTACAGCTTTAATGTTAGGCGACGGAGCATTGCCAACTTGCACTTTATTCATTGGCACTTCTGAAATGTTATATAGAACAAGTTAATATGCATGTAACTATTTTGCACAGTTGAGATGATCTACCTATGAATTCATTATAATGTACAGACAAGATAGTTATGTTAGTAAACTCTAAACCTACCTACCTAAAGTTTTGCAATCTCATAAACATTAAAATATTGCGCTTTGTATTCATATTACTTTGGTTTTAACTACTTTCAATATAAAAAAATAGCAGTCATCGTTTAATTTTCTTTATTAACCAATACAATGAAGCTGTAATTTCAATGAATAGTGGTTTTAAATTACAATATAATGAAGGTTAAGGGCAAAAATCGCTAATAGCATAAAAAACGACGTATAAACTTTGCTTCGACAAAAATACTCACTTTTCTTATCATTTGGTAGGGGGTTCTCCGGTGTTTTAGCAGTAGCACTTTTGCTCGATGATCGTGATAGACTCGTTTTCAGGCTGTTGCTTGATTTCTCCTTCATGGGTAACTTACTCGGAATCTTTTTATTTGGTGATCCAGGAGACCCATTTACATCCTATAAAGAAATCAAAATATTATATGGAGTTGAATATTTTTTATTAATAAACAAGTACTACAAATATGCATACATTTCCTTGTGTAGATTCATCGACGCCGCTATCGTTGTCACCATCTAAAGAAGGAAAGCCAAATATAAGAATACTGTAGATTTATGATAACCACAATCATGCATTTAAATAAAACACGTTTGGCTCATCTTAAATCGAATAATGCTTTGTTATCAATCTCCTATTTATTACCTTTTGGCCGAGATTTAGGCGCAGAAGCTGTTTTACGAGGTGTTGATTTCTTTGAATCCGCAGAAGCAATGGGTGTACTTAAATCATTTGGTTTTTTCGGAACTTGTAGGGGTGGTTTAGCATCTGGCAACGGAGACTTTGAAGGGGTTTTATTTGAAGTTGGTACAGGTTTCACTTCTTTAGATTCTGCTTTGGGTGTTTTCGGACGCGCTGGTTCAGGAGTTACACTTTGGGACTTAGTAGGTGCAGTTGGACTTAATGTTGGTTTCTGTTTAGGTTCCGGAGAGTCATCACTGCGCGTCAACGATGGAGATCGATCAGAAAACTCTTCTTTTGGTTTAGCAGTTTCACTAATATTTCGCGATGCTGTCAAATTATTTTGCAAAATCACATCATCATCGTCGTCTAATTTCTTTTTTGGAGTTGCAGTTGGTAGAGCGCCAATGAAAGATTCTGTCATCTTAGATCCAGAAATGCGGGATTCAGGACGTTCAGGGATTTCTTTCGCTCCTTCGTTTGAGGCCTCCGATCGAATGCTTTCTTTAGATTCACGTACATTTTCTTTGCTCTCTATTTTCCCTTCTTGTATCAAACCAAGTCCCGGACTGCGGCTGATGAATTCATCTATTTTGCCTCCGATAGCACTAACAGATTTACGTCGATCATCTTCCGATTTCAAAGGACTTGGAGCTCCAGGAGCAGCTGCAATGCTGTAGCTCCTACCTTTAGCCGCCGTAGGCCCTTCAAAACCGTTTTCTGTTTTGTTGACATTTTGGTTGTCACTTGAGATATTTTGGTTCTCCAGGTTGACTGGTTTATTCTGATAAGTATTAGATGGATCTAGACCCTTTAAAGAGCCTTGTGATGGTTGCCTCTGAACTCCAGGTACAGGTGCTCCGTTTTTAGCAGCCCCGTTAGGCTGTTGAAGAGGAATCTGTGGTCTGGCTCCGTCGGGTGTGGTTGCACTAACTGGTGGCTGCCTCGGTCCGAACTGTAAGTTATTCGGCGGAGGAGCTCGTTGTTGTGGCTGTCCGTTCGGTGACTGTACCGGTCTAGGTCCTTGTTGGGGTGCAATAGATTGCGGACCAAGAGGTCGTAATGTAGGAGGTACAGGGCGAACTTGCTGGCCTCCTGGAGGTCCTGGTGGAGCTGGGCCTCGTGGTGCTGGGGTGCCTACCCTTGGCGCAAATTGCGGAGGAGTGGTAACGGGCCCTCCAGGTTGAAACTGCGGTCTTGGTTGTGATGGTGGTACCGCTGGTCTTGGCGATTGTGGAGGGAAAGCTGACCGTGAATCAACTCTATTAAGTGGACGTATTGGTGGTGGCTGAGAAGAGACTGGAGAGCCTTGACCAGCCAACCCAGAACTCGGGGGGCGGGTCTCCGTTGGGGCCTTGCAAAAGTAAACAAGTATCTATAATAGCAGGAAACAATTTTATAATACATCAGCTTACACTAATTGCAGGTTCATGATGAAAAACGAAAGTTTTAATGAATAAGATTTTAATTTTGATATAAAGAAACTTAGTCGTATTATTCCCAAAATCTATATTACCAAAGTTTTACACGTAGGTAAGCTAATTATTTTGATCTTATCGCGTTACATGATTTCGGTTAGTGACGAAATAGCATAAATAGTGTAGGCCTATATTGTTTACAGACAAGATCGATATATACCATAGTGTAAACTATTATAATTATATTTATATATGAGTCTTAATGTTTTCATGAATAATATTGAAAACACTCAATATTTTGCGATTCTGGGCAATAATTCACCAAATATAGAGTGATTGAACACGGTATCTGATGGGTGCAGGGCGGAGACGAAGGCGCTGTCACCAGTCCCCCCTCCCCCAGTCGACCGGAATCATAACAAACTAAGCTACTGGAGCTTCAGCAAAAACAAAATCTACCAAAACATTGAATATCCTGGGTAGAAAAATATGTTTCTATCATCAGCTGCTATTACCGATATATAGCATTTTTGTAATTCTAATAATATTGAAAGGTTGGAACTAATGCCACATCAGGTGTCTGATGACATGATAGGTATAAACCTAACATACCTTGAAATTAAATCAATCCTACAATTTTCAATTACACGTCTGCTATCACAGGACCGTTTACCTTGATCAACTCGTGTGCGCCGTACAGATAACAATGATAGCATACATTACGATGGTCGATTTGGAATTAAGAAATGCACTAAATTGCTTATTTCCGTGTTCCCCTATTCGTGGATCCAATGGAACCGCGTGAACCAAGCGAGCAACGCCCGATAGATACAAGTTGTCACGAACTCGGCTACTGGGTCAACGAGCTATTGCCAGCTAAAAAATATACTGCATGTCCTCTGAACCAGTTTCAGTGAATAGTTTCGTTGAAAAATCTTTATAACTTTCGTAATTTCCTTCCATTGAAAAGAAATTTTCGACAATTCTGTAGAAACACGGAATAATTTTGCCTTTATGTAAAAGACGATGACAAACTGTTTAAATAAAGGAAATTCCTGGTTAATGGCTTGTTTACAAATTCACTTTATTCCAGACATTCAGCTGCCAAATAATATTATCATGAAGAATATAATTCTACTGAAACTATGACGATAATATCTAAATAAAAATATCCATTCGTAGATGTTCATAGCGTGGGACACGCTGATGTCTACGAACTTAAAACGAAAAAAGAACTACCAAGTACTTCCTTTTTTTACGAAACTAGTATTTAATCTTTCAAAGCGTCATCCTGTCTACTGACTACGCGACAGTTTCACACTTTGGACAGTCATTTCATTCAGTGACGTCAATATGAACGTCATTGCTTTAGACATTACGCATAGTTTAATATTATTTATACGTGTATTGTATTTAATTTAAATATTATATCACATTTGTGTTTAAAATGATAATACTCTAGTCAAATACATAAATATCCATTAATATCTCATTTGTATGAATTTATTTCGTAGCAAGAATATTAAATAATCAAATTGAAAAAAATTACCTACCTAATTTCTAAATCTGCACAATCATGAATAAAGACTGAAATAAACTTTGACAAACATGTCAAATGAGGACAATAAGAACATCGCTAATAAAAAGCACGACTTTTATAACGACTTTGAACGCATCATAAATGGTACCCGTTCAGGGCCTATCCTAACTGAAATAGAAATACGTCACGCGAAATGGCTCCTTTTCAAATGATTTGTTAAAGATCAAGTTGCTAAACAGTTCTAGTTTCAATCTTGCTTATGTTCAAAAAAGGTAGAACTTTGACGTTTTCAAAAGAAGCGCCTCGTGTATTTATAATAATATCTATGACATAGGTGAATGCAGTTTGGACAGTTATTAGCATGCATTGCCATAGAGCTGTCTGTGATCGACTGTGACAAAAGGTAGACGTTCTCGATCGCGTGATTTTGCTATAATATTTTATAGCGCTCGTCAACGAATTCTCGAATTTACATGAAAAGACTGTAAAATTTCGCGAATACTATGGTTAACTTTGGCATAACATTGCATGGCAGTACCTCCTCTGATTTATATTCATAAACACTTAGGTATATCTGTTTCTTCCAAATTACGTTGATATTCACGCAGAACAAGCGAACAAACTTTGCAAATCTCAAAGAAAAAATTAGAAAAGTTTGCCAAGTCGAAACGAATTCAATCCGTTCATTATGTTTTAGGGCCGTGATGTTCAATGCCGAAGTTTTCATGAGCTAGTCATTTTTGGGCAGGTTTAATAGTAGTATCGTTTAAGTAATCACGAAAATCCGTGATTCAATTTATTACCTAATAAGCTAAAACGGCCCTTGTACTTTTATTAGATGGGTTGAGCGCTTCATGGTCGTTTTTTGCACCTTTTTTGTAGAGGAAAAACTGACGTGAAGCTAATCAGAATTAGTAATCCTTTCTCTAGTTACAGTAGTGCAGGTCGAAGTTTATAATTAAACCGGAATAGTGGTTCATGTTTAGAACTTCATTATTTATTTGTGATGATGCCATGGAGTGCATATAGTGCAGCATGTAGTTCGGTGCTCTCGTGTCACACGAGGCTTACCCGGTTAGCGTCCATACTGCTTACTATAAATATTAAAGTTTTACAATCTTCAAGCTTTGACAGTAGTCTCTATGTCATATTTCTTCGCTCGACGAGGCGATCGCGTATTGGCGAAGTCTCCTTGAAACTATAAAAGACAATATAAACATTTTATTGGGCATGAAGCCTTCACGCACAACTACCTGATGCTATAAAGGTGATGTTGGTGCTTTGCTGACGCATTTAACAGTGGAAACTACACAATTATGTTCAAGTGTTATGGTGAAAGACTATCTAAGACGCCAGTGGCTTATGTAAGATTATTCCGACGTGACTCACTACTTTGCGACTTTATTACGACAGTGTAGGGTTCATTTTATTAGTGCCGAGATACGCAAACAACTGTCAGATCGATTATAGGCGTTACGAGGTTTATGTACAATCGATAAGTATGTATTCAGCCTTACAGAACTACGTAGGTATGTAGATGTGAGTGTATGAGTCGGAGAGAATTTCTTATTACAACAATCTTGATATCTCGTATGGCAAAATAACACGTGCCCAGACGCTTGCCAACAAATAAATTGTAACTACGAATGATAACATTATTTTTTCTTTGAAAATCAATAGTAGCGGTTTCAAATGAAATCTTTTTGAATTTTACTTTGATTTTTGATCTCCAACCGTAAGGATAAGGCAACGCCCTCATCACGACAATTAATCTTATGAACATTTAAGTGAGTACCGCGTAGGTAGATGCCCACGAATCTACCTACGTAGATATGTTAGTAGTACTAACGTCACATTCCTTAAATGACACTTACGGACCATAATTAACTCATGAGTCACTTTGACGCGTCTGTACATACGTCTGTAATACTTGTATTAAACGAAGATAAACCAAAACTAAACCAAACTATTGCCGTCATCTAAACAAAAAACACTAATGACTAATTACTTAAAATAAGGCTAACGACTACTCTTTAGTTAAATTGTCCCAGTGACCTTGACGTTTCTATTGTGTTAAGAGCACTTGTGACCAATCCCAATGATGAATTGATGTTCAAGTAGCTATGAATAAGGTACCGATGAGTTAAAATGATGAATCATTTTTCCTGAACCTCTTAAAGGCCGGAAGAACTTGAAATCTTACTAATATTATACATATGTTTGATACCACTTCATGCTCAAGCGGCTGAATGAATTTGATTAAGATTTGCTACACCATGTCCTTATTAGCAAATTATGTAATTTTAACTTTTAACCTTTTTTTATATGTTATAAACTAGTACTTGACTGCGATGCCACCTTTAGGTACCTACTACTTTCACGCAGGCGAAGCCATTGGCATGAGCTATATAGTTATCTATAAAGTATATTCTTGGCTTTATATTCTTCGAATCATAATACCAGTTAGTAATCGTAATACCAGTTTCTTTCTGTCAACAGTAGACTATGTTTTGTTTGAACTGTGTAAATATTTACCATTTAAATGACTGAATATTAAAATCAACAAGATCATCTAGGGGAATTTTATTGTTGTGAATAATATTTTTATTTAGTTGTATATCTAGCTTCTTATCTTGATTTATATGTAAATGCTATAGAATTTTATGGGCCTGATTAGAAAGCTTAAAGTCACACAAAGGACAGTGGAAAGGGCTATGTTCGGAGTTTCCTTGCGTGATCACATCAGAAATGAAGATATCCCCAAGGTTACCGACATAGCATGAAGAATCGCCAAACTTAAGTAACAGTAGGCACAGCAAGCAATGGCTTGCAGAACAGATACCTAGTCGTTAAATTCAATAAACCCCAAGCGAACGCCGGCGTTCGCGCACCTATTGTCTTTCTATTGTGGCTGTAATTTCCACGATTGAAAGGTTAAAGATGAATGGCTCAGAAGTGGTAAGCACGTACCGGAAGACTCAGCACTGGAAGGCCTGCCACAAAGTGGACCGCTGACCTGGTGAAGGTCGCAGAAATCCGATGGATGTGAGATACATAGGACCGATCGTTATGGAGATACTTGGAAAAGGCCCATGTCCAACTGTGGACATCATTCGGCTGAAATGATGAAGATAATGATAGAATTTTATGGTTTTCGAATGATCTTCTTGCTCTTTTTTTATATCGTTGGCGCGTAAGCTCGAACAATTATTTGAAAATTCTTTTCAAAAGAAACGAAACAATGGATAAAATAATGCCCGAGTACATGCCTTCCAAATGAATACAGCGCTAATTATATCTCTCGTCATGGCTATGGCAAAACTGGCCACAATAGAAAAAAACTGATCATTATACAATTCCACAAAGCCACTTTTGTCGGAAAACTCAATCAATTAAACAAAGCAGCTAATGACGCCTTTGACACAAATAAACTATAAAATGTACCATTTTCCATAACTAGCTCCGGCGTCATAGAACTGAAGAATCTATTAATACATCATAAATAAACGCTATTATTCACATTATAAACAAATTCCAGTTATTTTGGACATACCATGACGTCAGTCACGTCGATCAAAACTGATATATGACTTTCACACATTTGCATAAGGACGGACCTTTGATGTGAAGCGTTAGACCAGTAAAATAGACTAAATAGATATTTAATTATCACGTATATTAAGTGGTATAAACAAATATAGCTATGTACACAGAACTACTGTATGATTCCGTGTTCTGTGGCTATGTGTGTGTTATTGATGTTCATAAGTGTAAGCACACACCCACCATACTTGGCCGGGTTCACAGGAAAAATCAAACAGTGAAGAAATGTTTTTTCTTCAAATATAGCACAAACTACGTCTTTGGTACATACTTATAAGTTAGGTGCGCTTGATTTATTGCAATATTAGCTTGATTTAGCAGTTAACTGTGCAGTCATGCTTAGTAATAGCTACATCACTTTGGTAATCTCACACTTATTTAATCATTCAAACATGCAAGCAAAAATTAAAGCAAGCTCTTTTTGGATTACATCGCAAAAAAAATGATGGACTGTAAAATCCAATTTTATTTCACATCTAAGATTATCCTCTGGGAATTCTTTAACGATGTCTAGAACGTACCTAATACAAAAGCAAATAACTGGCAACAGATACAGACATAGTAAATGGAAAAAAATACGAAAGACGATGTTCCATAATACTTTACCAAACCACTAAAAACGCAATATTTTTATACTTTATATTCATTGCGCTCAAAATAAATGCTGAGCTGTAAAAAATACTGATATTCACGCAATAGAATCTTCGAGCCAAATGCTCGTAAATAAACTATCTTCGGTGTGAGTTAGCATCATCACCGGCACGCCTTGGACACATGGCGAGCCAGTGTGAGGGAAGTGATTGGCTATGCTCAGCCATGCCGTCACTCCGGTACTCTGTCACTCAGGCAGCGGCACTCCCATGGGAGTTGCCTTCAACTAGGAGGGCCCGACCTTGCAGTTAGGTTTGTACCGATGATTATGCTTTCTCACCTAATTTCTATTACCCTTTGTTCTTTCAATTGAAGGTGACCCGACTTTAAATGACGTGCTCTACGTACGTATTGTACCTACTGTGTAATACACGTTATTATGCGTACTTCTTCGCTAAATATTATATTTAACTTGACTAAATAACCCTCTTGTTTAATTACTGCTAGGCATTCAGATTTTACACGCAAGGTATTAAAAGAAGTGCTTTAGTTGGAAATGGTGTTATTTTTATTTGATTTATTACGTCGGTCACATAAGGAAAATTTAACTTAAGCGTACATGCAAAAAATGGGAGAAGTTATTACAAATAATGAGAACCACTGAAAATGTGACGCTCTAACCGCATCTTTTTGGCAAATAAGAAGCTAGTTTTGGGGGAAATATAATTATGTTATTTGTAAAGGTAGATCCTCCCTCTTCTAGTAAATGACTATATAGCATCGAAGTTTTATGGTCCAGATAATATTTGATTAGGAAACGAAAGAAACCGATTATTAAAACATAAAAAAGAGAGTGAACATAAATAAAATATGGGATAGCACCGGTATTATTTTGAGTGTGGAACGAAAAGGAATCATTACAAAAGTCGAAGGGGAAGGAAAACATAAATAACTTACGAAAACCTTTGAAGTACCCAAATAAACGAAAATATTCTTAAAGAAATTGTAAATAAGAAGTCAAGATGTGAAATTGTAAACTTCTTTAACAACGCTCAATTAATAAAGGAAAAGAAAATAGAGCTGTAAGTAATTTTACAGAAAACCTTGATGAAAATGAAGATAAAGCTATTTTAAATATACAAGAGGTTTAGAAAAGGCCAACAGAAAAAGGTAATATAAAAAATCCTCATTTTATAAGACCAGTTGAGAAAAAGGAGCGGAAGATAAACACAAATGGCTTGGTGAATAAGGTATGGACGTAAATGAAATTCGGCGTCAGTTTCGTTTCATTGTATGAAGTGAAACGTGAAGAGGACAAAGCCACAAAGCGAGGATTACGAATAAATACAGTTATTCACACCAACATCAGAACAATCTGCAAAGAGCTATTTCCCACAATTGAAAACCTGATGCGCTCTAGTAAATAAAATTCTAGTTCAGTACAGCGTTTTGTACTTTCTGCCATTTTACATATCTCGTATCGTATATCGGGCCAGAAAACCAATAAAATATATAATTTATCAAATCATTTACGACTTGGAAATTCTTACGGCTCGGGTTGTTTTCCATAAAAAAAACCTAATCGATTTCTTCATATTTAAATAAAAATGAATGTATGGGAAATTTCTCGATTTTTCCATTCATAAAGATAACTGGAATTACATCAACAGGGATATCACAGTAAACGATACCAACGAAATTTTCATCATCAAACAAGACTAAATTATTATGGTTAATCTCCTCAGTTCTGGGAAATCCATTTCGTATTTTTTGTTCATTTTTATCAGTAGTGTAATTATAGATAGTATTTACTCGTATCATTATATCAGTTACATATCTAATTTATTGGCATGAAAGGATGCTCATGGATCGGATTATATGTGCATTCGTGATCCACGTGCTGCAAATTCGCTACTTGAAGAAAATTGAACAAAAGCGACAACCACGACCGTGACATGCTTCTATCAAGCGTCTCCACTTTATATTTTTATTTACATAAATAAAAACGCGACTGATGATGCCGATTAAGCAAAATTTATGAAAGCAGTTACGGGTAACGTACAACCTACGTTACGTCTAAAGTACCTAATTAATGTTCATAAAAAGCGATCCTAAACCTTCCGTATTCTACGTACGTTCACCAATTGTAATTCAGAAACATGCTTTCAGTACCGGTACCATTTTTATGATATAAACAAATGAATAGCCTGTTTACACTAAGTTCTAAATGAAATGACCAATCAGAATCATGTTACACAAAGGCACGGCAATGACGTAAAAAAATATTTCCTTATATGAGCCATTGTTTTCAAATTGTCCTGGATTATGTTAGCAATAAAGTGCGACTGCATAGCGTTTATTCATCTGCAGACGTACGTATTGATTGTATGAAGGTGGCGGTTAGTTCTGGGCGAGGAAAACTCGCTGCCGTCACAACAGCGCGTCAGTGCCTAAGTGACGTGGTCTTAGATAGAGAGTTCTCTTGCCAAATGTGAGTCAATGGCGATATAAAACCGCGCGGCCAGTGTAACTCCGCACATTTTGTATAAAACAGCCGGCCCACGCTGTGCTCTGCTAAAACACATTTAAAATCATTAATGTTTGTAAACGGTGAACGTCTTATCACTTCACAGTTCGAAAGGATCAATTTAAACGTAGACAGTAAGTATTACAATGAAGTGTTTATTGTTTTAACAAGTTAATCGGTGATTGCCGTGAAAAATATATATGGAAAATCTTTTCATGACTTCATGATTATTTCTTAAAATTTTCCGTTTGTGTAAGAATTGAGTTTTAGAGAAAAATAACAGCTGTATTTCAGTGAAATCACTAACGAATGACTTTTGTTTTTTCAGGAAACATGCAGCCGAAATCTGACAGACCACCAGTGGGGCCTACCAGCCAGCCACCTCAACTACACCTAACTCCATCGGGCGGTGGACAAAAGCGAGCTGATGGGTCACCACAGAGCACCGGCAACCCTTGGCTGCTGAAGCCTCAGCACGACATCCCGCCTACTCCGCCACCGCAAACCAACCCTCAGCCTCTCGAATTCTTCCCACAAAGGATAGGGTAGATTCGCAACATGGACTCTCGAATAAAATTATTGAAATATAAATGGCAAGTTGCCATTTTGTCGTTCTGGCTTTCCAGTAAAGTCGAATAAAAATACGCCTCGTTACGCTAAGCAGAATCTACGTAATGTCGGAGACAAATCCTTCGGTCGGGCATATCGTGAAGTGCGTGAGTGAAGTGCGGTCGACCTACGGGCTAATGATAAGTTTTATTATTTAATAATTGTGATAATTTGTGGAAAACCGCACGACAACGAAACATTTCCGTGACTTGTATGGACTTGTTTTGAGTGAACTTTAATTTAATTTTAATAGTGTTTTTATCACAGTGAGAGCAATAATTACTATTAATAAATTACGAAATAAATATTATACTTATAAAGTAATGCATCGTGTAAGATATAAACTCCATTAAAAGCACGTGCCTATTGTAAAAGTAAATTAAGTAAGTAACTGATATAAAAAATATCTTGAGCAATAAAATGAAATACATAAATATCAATTAGATAACTTGTTTTTATTTTTCTCCAAATGTATTTGCATTTATAATGATATATATTTATAACAACAAGATATTAATACTGTTACTACGATGCACTGAGCACTACGATACATTATGTACATGACAGGACGAAGTCTGAAAATCAACAAAAGTGGTTTTTATTATCAATTTTTTATTTTATTTTTTTAATGTCATTGTGTGTGCAACACTTGAATTTTATTAAATAATGTACCTTTTATTTCCCATTGCCTGTAATGTTGACGATCGTAGTACAACCAAACACAAACATAATAACAATCCTTACTTAAATAGAATCCTATTACACCATAACATAACATGACTGTGCTAGGGAACATTTCAGTTAAAACAATATTATTTCCAAATGAGACTACATACTGGACCGTTCCGTCACCGACCTACACCACCATGCACGGACCGTATCAGCACCTGAAAAACATGCATAGGTACATGCCAAACCGGTGCTTACACGTGGTGAGACGATGAGCATACGCGTAATATCTGCGGGTGGTGATCTTGATGTACCGCTATGATACATTGCGCTTATAGTGCTGGCCATGTTTCTTCCCATACCTGATACGATCCCAGCACGGTCATAGTATGAAACAGTGTATTAACTATATTATCCTGATTTCATTCGGCATCGGTAAAGTACTGTCAGTGCAACATGTCATTAATTCAGATACACGTATGATGCGCTTTACGCAATTTCAGAGTTAGTCCCATGCAAGAAGTTGTTTATATTCACGAGTAATAGGTATTCCCCCTTTTTTAAAGTGGGATATCACCAAATAACTTTTCCAAGCTCTAAGTAGAGCGATAGGGACAGGGTGTCAGACTTTTACTGACTAAAACCCATCTCTGTTCATTTAGTTGCCTTTTACGTTCTAAGGCCACAGGGGTAATTCTTTGGTATATTCCCGCAACCCAGTAACTTCACCTCTTATACAGTTGCCATAATGGATCTTGAGCGGTTGCGCAGAAGTCAAATATTCAGTCTCTTTAGTGGTGCGAAGTGAGACGCGGTGGCGGGGAATGTCAGTGATTGGCTCGCCGCGCCATCGTGTCTCATTTGTTCCCAGTGTTGCTGCATGTATCTAACAACGAAGACGATTGGCTCGCCAATGTATGGAATGCGCAAAGCGATCCCCACTCTGACGCCTAGCGCTCAAGATCCGTTGTGCCTACTGTAATATCTTAGCACTAGGCATAGCCTGCTAGGGTTAATAGGGGTGGACACCAAAGGAAACACCATTTTATGGATTTCCAAAATAACAATTTATTATTCTTTTTTTTTATATTGGAAGTTGTGTTTCTGTAATATTCTTTTAGCCTTAATAAGATAGAAATAACTTTGTTAGAAGTTTATGAACTTGGATTTCGCAGTTAATGACACTTGAAGTGTTTTTGTGCTGTTTTATGATTTGAGCTGAAGATTAAGTGCCCACTCTATGCTACCTATGTACATATTATCTCCTCACATACATGACTACCCTTTTTTATGGTACACAGAAATATTGTACAACGGTTAAAAGTTCAATATCCTTTGACTTTCAAATGACAATGAACTTCATAGAATTATAATTACCCGACTTTTGAATTAAAAGTTTTGAGAACTAAATCTTACATTCTTTAAAGAGCTATACGCTGTACTTACACATGTTATATGGTTTCCACTAATTGCTTATCAGATTAAAAAGAATTCTCAATTTTATCTAGAACATGTATCAGGAACTAACGGTACAGTTATCATAGAAAGTAAGGACAGAAAAGATAACAATATCTAGATACTGTATAAATTTAAGTGACCAAGAGGCTTTACTATGACGTGTTAAAAAGTCAGGCGTTCGAGCGAGAAAAAGGGACGAAGCTATACACCCCTCTCTATCCCTTAACAGTTCAGTTTAAGTCAATAGGGCCTCAAGACACAGGATTTCATTAAAAACAATACCTACTATGAATCACTTGATCGCATTATTTGATTCGGATCTAACTTCTCTATAAAGTTTTTTAACAACGTGGAATCCCCTATGAATCATCTCGATGACTCATGACAATAATTCAACGGTTACATTTCTCAAAATTACGTATGTGGTACTTAAACAGACGTAGGCACTTAATCCGCAATTACGTTAGTAATAATTAGGAATTATTCATTCGAACCACAACCATATTAAATCAACAATATTGTAGGTAGCGACCTAAACTATTACTAATTAATGAATGTTTCGTACAATACAACAATCGGTTGTCGGTTTTTTTGTTGGTTTTCGAAACAAGTAGCAATTAGCTGTGGGCGTCGGAGCGGCGGAAAACTGTCAAATGGATCGTTTGTACAATTGTACGCATGTCCTATTGAGGTTGATTGACGTTTTCCCGAAATTACCGCTCAGAGTTCTTCCGTGTACATCAAAAGTCTGAAATACGAAGCAAGTAGACTTCCATCGAGCCCAGGAATAGGCATTACATCGTGACTAAGGAAAAGGCTTACGTAATGTAAACAAAGATATATGTTATGGTTTTGTAACAATCGCCATTATAGATCTAGCAGACCGCATATTAAAAATAAATCGTCACAAATCGTGATAGTAAGTATAGACACCAATGCAATTTTCCTATAAGTAACCTTACTGCGCCATCAAAGATCAAACAAGGACCTCGCCAATGAGTTCTATCAGGCAAATCAACAAGCTAGCCTTCGGAATCAATCGTTTTAATTGAACTTAATATCTTATCAGATAATTAGTGCAATTGACGAGGGAAAATATTAATCGCTTTGATACGTAGACGAACGAACGTCATACGAGTTCCTGTTAGTTACAGTGCATGTGCTTCAATTGAAAAGCCTTTCAGCGGTGCCTTTAATGCATTTAGCTAATTGCAACGGAATCAGGATTCTCAGCACGAGTAAAAAAAACCTTTCATCGCGTAATCGGATCACTATAATTCGTTTTACCCGTTCCGATTTTCCGTTTCGTGTGCTTCAAACAGTGACAACACTAATCGGCGTTTACCTATTAAAACTATATCAATAAATAATTAGTGCGTCGTCGATCGATATTTAGAACATGTCTAGATACTGAATAACTACTTCGTAGGCATACAGACGACACCGTTAAGTGATATTATTGAACAGGAATAATATAACGTCGGTGGTGCAATCGCGGGAAGCCGTGGCAGTGCTCACTTATTTGCAGGCTTATTATACGACTCACCTCGCCGGACACGAACGGGAAACACTTTGATTAACTTTGAAATATGACTGAGATACTTTTTGATTAGATGAAGGGCTCCAAGCGAGGGGTGCGTTCCGCAATGGACGCCGGCAAAACCTGAAGTGTCGTGATACGTGCGGCCTCTATCGGCAACCGAGGAACGTGAAGACTGCCGAAATGTTCAGAGAAGGCACCTGAGCATTTGTTTTTTTGTTCTAATTTATGGAAATATCAATATAGTTGCCTATTGTCATTAAGAGAGTATAAAAGCCTAGAAATTTATCAACTTCCCAATCTTATTTAAATGAAGGACTAATTTGTTAATGCAAAGAAAGTTTATAATTCAATATTCAATTTCCACTTATACATGAATATGAAAATATGTACCAATTAATAACTTTATTTGTTTACGAATACGCGTCTAAGCATTCATAGTTCTACAGAAAAGGCGTCCTGCGCCCTGAAAATTGTGCGCGCGCAACTACCACCGGCCAATTCCCTACAGGGGAACACTATTAAAGATCACTACAGCCTTCATTGAGAACGAAACATACACGTCCTCCTCATATTCGTAACGAGTAAGAAGGACGACAAATCGATCTCGTATTTGTTTCGACAGGAGGTAATAGGTACCCCGGCTTGTGACGCTAGACGGCGGCATGTTTATTTTTTCAAGTTCCAGTTTACATGAATCGTTTCAGTAAATTGAAATGGAAACGTAGAACAAGGCGGACAAAATCAATAAAGATAAAATCATTTGTCTATCAGTAACCTAATTATCATGTCTTACAAATGGTATGATAAAATGATTACATATATCCCTAAATAAGACGTAATTTGCATTGAACATTTATCTTTATGATTGCAAATATACCTACGATAGCGTTTATCGTACCTCCACAGTAAATAGGGATAATTCCTGAACGCAATTCACGTAAAACTTTCCATTACAGTGAGCTTATACGATAATAAAATGAGCCAAACGTTGTTAAGTAGTGGATTTTGAACCGTTCTCACCATTCTCCCATGTTTAATTACCTGAAACAAAACAAGATCATTTGTTATAATCAAGGTTAAGTTAATAACATGAAAACAACTGGACAAACCAAAAATCTATTAACTAGCAGACGTACTTCCCACTATAGAAAATAAATTGAGTCCTATTTTTTAGAAAATTATGAAACAATTGCTTGGAATGAAGACAAATAGGAAACCCACAAAATAACCCACGAACGTAAGTGGTGTAGGTGGGCACCACATTCATTTCTTTACCAAACAAGTCGTTGACCTACTTGGACTGGTTATTTGGTTAATAATGAAATGCTAATGAAGCTAAAGAATTAATAATATGTATGCGTAAAGATTTTGTTTTTAATACTCTCGGAACTCATCCAGAAATATGTCATCTGGATTTGAGATATTTTTATGTTTTTTTCGTAATATATTCAATATGTTGTTTTTGTAAGTTATAGTTGATACTAGCTTCTGCCAGCCGCTTCGCCCGCGTAAATATAGGTTTCTATTACATACAAACTTTGTATCCCTTTTTTACCCCTTTAGGGTATGAGTTTTGTAAAATCCTGTCTTAGTTCTCGGTTACGTCATTAAAGGAAACCTTACGCAAAATTTCAAGCGTCCAGTCCCAGTACCTAGTTTTGCCTGTGCGTTGATGTGTGAGTCATTCAGTTTCACCTTTTGTATATATATTTTTTTATTGTTTTTTGTTGATAGGTTTGCGCTTGACCGCTATCGCACCCGATGGAAAGCGACGATGCGGTGAACGATGGAGCGCGTTTAGTATATATCTCTTTCTGTAGATTAAATTACAATATTTTCGTTAGTGTCCGATCTAAACACAATTTTCAGCCGAAACCGTAATACTCATCCAGTTTCGGCCAAACTGAATTGTAAAAGATAAATAGACAAATAATTAAAATGGTTTCTGACAAAAAGTTAATACATCGTTGAAATAATTGCCCTAACTATTAAATGTGCTTGAATACATAAAAACAAAAATAACAGGTAAACAGAATTCAAAGTACAATATTATAAAATAATTATTATATTAGTTTCTGAGTGCTATTGCCATAATATATCAATACCAAGGTCAACAAATCCTTTAAAACTATTCTATAACTGATAGGAGCCTTTTTATTATTTTTTATATCTGTAACGTCATAAAATTCTCCATAGAGATGGGCAGGGGTGGTTCATGGAAAGATACACTACTCTTACATTTAACCAGTTATGTTGAAGTTCTACATATTTAGATGCCAACTTATCGCCAAATGAATATAGAAACGATACAAATAGAATAAAAATGTTATCTCCAGGCTACAAATCAACGAGGAGTTCGAACCCACTAATTAATTATTATACTCGTAAACAATTACTTCTCTGTTAGGTCATTCAGAGCGGAATACCGAAACCGCGCCTGGATCCAGATTTTTTGGTTGTCACTGACCTAAATCGAAACCAAACCTTGGGTCGGACCCAAATTTTCATACAAAACAATATTGTAAACAACTCTTACATTCCAACGAAGTTACAGGAATCCTAATTAGACCTAAACATGGCTTTAACAAATGTCCAAGTTATCTCTAGAAAGAGACACAAAAAAAGGGAGTAAAACGTCTCTAGACGTAGAAACCTAAAACACAGGACCTCTTATGAGGTCATTGTTAGAAAAAGAAAAAAATGGCTCCTATTTAAAAAGAACTGTAATCAGAAAGATGGCGATAATGGCATTCCCTTAAGTGATAGAGATTGTTACGTAGACAGAAATAACTGTGGACATAAACTGCTGATAGAATAGCTACAATCACATATCCGCCTGCCACGGGTGATGATTACCTATGATTGATTGACTGGCTGTGGCGATGAAGCATGATTATCCATCCAATATCGTTAGCTCCAACGAGCCATGGAGGAAGCCTTTAAGCTAGCATCGATCTTGAACTATTTATGACTGCTATTATCATAACAAGACTTGTAGTATAATCAGCTTTACTCGATAAGGAAAAAAATATGGACCTCCTAGTAAAGGTAAATAATAAGGAAATGTTAGCGATAGTTGTCACGTTTTGGCAAACGCTCTAGTGACGGTCACACCGTAAATTAGCACAAGACGATGACGCTTTACGCTGTCTTTTACGACATTTGTGGGGAAAGACCGATAGACAAATTCTTTTTCAGGATATTTAAAGGGTAAGGCATTTTTCATTAATTCATTTTCGAATGTCTTAAGTTACACTGTCCGACATAAGGTAATTGTCTTTCTATTGTGTCTCTAATTACGACATTCAAAGAGTTAAAGAAGGTATAAACTAGACTGACTCGAAAATGCCGTTTCTTGATGCCATAGACCGCTGGAGTCGATTGAGGGGCGAGCCAAGAGAATCATCGGCAATGATTCACTTGTAGAGTCGAAGCTCCAAAGCCTTGAACATCGCCGCCGAGTTGCTAGTCTGTCCGTTTTCTATCGTTTACATTTCGGAGAGTGTGCATTGGAATTGCACAATCTAATTCCTCCAAGACCGTTCCATCATCCGACCACGCGATGTACAGCGTTGCGCTACCGGTAGGTATATGGTAGACATCCCACCCAGACGCACAAAGCGTTTTGGGAACACATTTATTGTGCATACAGCCAAGAAGTGGAATTCTCTGCCTGAGTCTGTGTTTTCTGATAGCTACAACTTAGGAGTCTTTAAGTCAAGAATGAATAGGTTACTTCTAGGCAAGCGTGCTTCATCTTCGACCACATCATCGCTTATCATCAGGTGAGATGGTGGACAAACGAAAGCCAATCAATATCAATAATAAAAAAAAGTTTCTGGGACCAGGCGGCGTAATCAGTTTATCTTTATTCTATAACTAATTTCTGCAAAGCGACTTCGCCCGCGTGAAAGTATCTTCATACAAACTTGAGATCCCCGTTTCCCGTTTTTTACTCTTAGGGGGCGAAATTTGTGCTTGTCTACGTCATAAATGGAAACCTATTTAGAAGCCCAGAAGTTTCGGCTGTGAGTCGATATGTCAGTCAGTCTTTATATAAACGTTGGGCCCCCGTTTTATCCCTTAGGTGCAAAATTTTGAAAAATCCTTTCTTAGTGTTTACTTACGTCATAAAAGGAAACCTTGTGCAAAATTTCAAGCTCCTAGGCCTAGTTTCGACTGTTGATATGTCAGTCAGTCAGTTTCTCCTTTTATTATATAGATTAAGTAGATTATTAGTGACACCTGAGGTGGCACAATGCGTGCATATTTTGTCACAAACCAAAATCTCATAAATATCTTCAAGTTATTGATGGTGGTTAGTCCTTGAATATTACGAGTTTTGTCCCGACCAGGAAGTGACTTCGCGATCGCGTGTCTCTATACATTACGAACCATTGGTGCGTGTCCCATGTTCAGGCGTTCGACTGAAAAATGTGTGTCTCTAGTAATCTGTGCTGCCTTTTATCGGTCAATCGATAACTCTTTCTTTGTACTGTTTTTTTTATTACGATGTCGGCCTTTTTTACTGTGCTGGATTTTGATTTCAAATTGGATCCAGTTTGCAAGTTACTTACTTAAGTCGACGTTGGAATAACTTTTTTACAAGTCAATCCAATATTTCTTACACTTCATTTTGAAATAATTTAAAATTACAGCGACGGTGAAAGCTTTTTAAAAACCAAAGTCCACAGTTGAAACGATAAATATTAACCTGATGATCAAAAATGATGAAAAAAAATAAGTAACCGGAAGTTACAAAACATTAAATGTAAAAAAAAAAAAATAACTATCTTAAACGATAAGTTTACTTTAACAAAGAAAAAGGATTCCCGATTACAAAAAAAAACAAAGTGAACATTTGGTAATGGAAGCAAAGCCAGCTAAAACCAGCTAGTGCTGCCATCGCACTTCATGCAAAGAAAGTTTTTCACATAGCGCCATCTACGGATATTTTCATTAACTATCAAAGTCAACAGTTTTCCACAGTGCTACGACGTAGCGCTGTCGCGTAGCTAAGCGGACTTACAAACATTTCACAAAGTTTACAATAGATGGCGTTGTTGCTGAAACTTTTTATTTTATTTTGTGTAGGTATTAAAATAAGCTGAAAAAAGATATTTTTGCAGTTGGTTTTTATTTATGAAAATTGTCTGTTGAAAAGTAACTAGGTATATAAAGATAAATCAGCCTTGTAATGTTTTTTATTATCAGTAAACCTTGAGAGTTTGATGCCCTACCCCGCCTTATCTAGAGTATCTACCTATATATAAAGTAAAATAACAAAAACTATTTACTATCGTTATGAACTTCATTGAAAGTTCACACGACTTATGAAATTACGCATCATTCGCACTATCGTGCAAACGTGAGAACTCTTGAAGGCAATCGAAGTTTTTTATTATTCTACTTCACTTTCTGACACTCTGCTCAAGATCATTTCATTCATATTCGCACGTCAAAAAATATTATCAAACAAAACAATGATTGTTTACTACAAACGACAGTGAAACGGGAGTGAAGGCGTAATGACCTGCAAGTGTGGAGGTTCACTAACAATAGGGTTCTTGCACGAGTGCTTTGAAACCCTACCCATTGTTAATAGCTCGGAAAGGGGTGAAATGTCCCCTTTTCACCCTCGGATGCATTAGAACGATGAAATATTTCAGTTTGGGGCTATTATTTCGGTGGTTTCACTTAAAATCTTAAGTTGAGACTATTTATTTCGCCCGAATTCGTACATTGTGGACTAACCGTCCCCCCGCAGTTTCAACCGTGTCTTTGGTTTCTGCTCCGCTTCTATGGGTCATTTTTTTTTAGGTAGAAAAATCATCCAATGATATCCCCCGATCTTGGGCGAAGCGGGAGATAGTGCCAGATTTTTACGGACTAAAAACCCACTTCTATTCCTTCGTTGCCTTTCGTACAGGGGCCGAATCTTGCTTTCAGAAACAAATCCTTGGCCCCAGTAGGTTTTGACCCTGCTGGGTCCCTTCGGTTTGCTGACAACTCCTTGAGACGCGCGTGAGACAATACGCGCATAGCGTATCTAATGTTATTATGATATGTATAGTTCTCAATTTGAAAAATTTCTAAGTATTTTTCAATTCGAACCAACAGTTCCTAAGATTAGCGTTCAATGAAACAAGTTTACCTACGATGTTACCTTGAATTTTTTGCTAAGCTACGCAAGCTACCATACAATTAATTATTAAAAAGAAAATGGAATTAATCGATAAACAAAATACTAAATAATATTTTGCTTATCATTTAGTTCTCACTAGCTTTACGATAGTACTTAATTAAATTAGTTGTAACTGCATCCCTATCGCTTAGTGCGGGAACAATTAAAATGCTAATAGGAACGCAATATGTGGGTACTTCACTACTCGACTGGCTTTATGTACTTGAATGTGTGACAAAAAGTATCGATTGCTCTGTGGTTACCCACAGTCAGAGGATTTCTTTCTAGTGTTTCATCTGACGCCGGGTATGCCGAAGATGCTTCTAGATTAAGTTACAAACGTTTATGTTTTAACTAAATCATACCTACATTAATTAAATGACACCAGCCATTAATTGTGACAATAGACATTCCTTGGGCTGCGGTATTGTTACAAAGGTTTAGGTACTGTGGCCCTGAAACGCAAAAGGCAACTGAAAAACACGAGTAGGTTAGGTTATTTGACTATTTTCAAACCCAAAAAAAAAAAAAATTACATAATATTTGTAGCATTACGTCAAAATTTAAAGATGTTTTGACATTTTGGTTGTCAGTCAATCAGTCATCATTTCATTTTAATAATCGACTCTTTGTTTTTACCTTGCATGTTTTTTTTTTTATCAGGATCTTAATTTAAATGCTTCGCTAAATAGACGTTTCTGTAAATTACCATTGACATCGACTTATGTTAGTCAAAGTACGTGCTAGGTGCTACGTTTAATTAAGAAATGCACTGAGACACGGAAATGCTAATGAGAATGCTGGAACTCAGCCTTGGTTTCAGATTCGTAAAACTAAAGTGTTCTTTAAAGTCCTCATATCCTTGAGTGTAGTCTGAAGAAGGCGACCTTACACCTTGACTTTAGTAATAAGGTAGGTTAGACTACGTAGGCTCGTGTTGGTCATGCGAAACATTATTCTGACGCATTCAAAGACTAATTTGCCTTCACGTCTCACGGACAATGTTAACCTTGTGAATGTCTTAAGTTACACAGTTCGACATAAGCAATTGTCTTTCTATTGTGTCTCTAATTACGACATTCAATGAGTTAAATGACTAGACTGATTTGCCTCGGTTGTCTTTAAGAGAAGTGAAAATAAAAGATATTTATAAACGTAAAAAGAAACGAAAAACGGAAGAATAGGCTCTGGTTGGTTTGAAGTGGGAAATTGTCAAATAACTTCTCCCACACATGTGGGAGTGTCAGACTTTTACTGACTAAAATTCATACGTGTACCTTCAGTTACCTTTTGCAAACCAGTGTCGCGATAACTCTTGCGAATAATCCCTCACGAATAAGCTCTGCCTGACTTTATACCTATCGATCATCGATGACCGATGCGATACTTGATCACAATTCCATATCTCGAGAATAACGCTAGAATAAATCCACAATTTGAACACGAAAATTCTCAGTATAACTAGGAGACCGCCAATGACCTTTTGTGGTCCCAATTCTCTCGCATGATTGGTCAATATCGTGTTCGTTAAAAATTCTGTACGCGGTTGGGTCCCCCGACACCGTCGTCGGGCAGAAAAGGGTAGATACCTAAAATGGTCTGGGAAAAACGAACGGACGAAATCCCTACGGCCGTCATCTCACTAATAATGATAAAAGGAAAGGGATTGTGTTTCAGTGAGACATTGTCTGAAATGGCTTATCAACATGAAGATCGTCTTTTGGTAGACGAATATAAAAAAGAATACATAAGAGAAATTTATCTTATCAGCCCATAAACTTTAACCACTAGAGAAGGAAAAATCAACGTTGCCTGGAAGAAATCGCCTAGTGTGATAAGGTCGCTAATTGTGTGTTTTTTATTATATGGTTTCTTTTTTGTTAATTTATAATCTTGATGTACAATAAAGTATACAAGGTGTAAGGGACAGCCCTCTACAAACTTTAAGGGCTTGCTCAGTAGACGAAACTGAACAACCTACAACAAAATTTTTTTTCAGGAAAGGAAAAAAAAATCCGCCTTACCATAGAAAATTATAAATTTGATTGGACAGTTTGTATGGAGAGGCCGAATTTTTTTTTCGTTTCTTGAAAATTTTTTTATGGAATCTTGTTCAGTTTCGTCTACTAAGCAAGCCCTTAAAGTTTGTGGAGGGCTGTCCATTACACCTTGTATATAAATAAAAAGATACCTTTTAAATTTTGCGAATTAAAATATATTCGTCGCAGATATTTTAAGTAGCTGATAGTTGCTATTAACAGATAATAGCATTTCAACGTATTGATGTAATCTCTTGACCGCTTATTTGTTTCCAGATTTATTTTAAACCGAGGCCGAAATGTCTCTGTCACTAATCCTATTCCGATTTATTTCAAACGTGATTTTGTCTATTACATTGTTTAAATTTAATTGCAGTACAATACGAGTATGTTGCTGCGACCTATGTACCTAAGCTAATAAACGTGTTTATAAAGGATCTATATCGATGCTTAATTCTAATCCTTTTGTTAGCATAGTATCTGTCTAATATTATAGAATAGCCATCATCACCCCCTTTCTGGCAATATCACCTTTCACACAATTCATTCTTTGACACGAAGCACACGCTCATTAGCTTAGGTATCTTCTAAATACATTCTAATCTTTCGTATTAATGTGATTGTCAGTGTACACTTCTTTATCTTAGTTGTGTAATCAGGTTCCCACGATGGGAAACAAGAAAAGCAATCAGTATTCTAACAATGTAACATAATGCTGTTTTTCGTCCCCACTTCTACTAAAAGCTTTTATATACATAAACGAAGCTTTTTGTGGGTATATCGTTGGTATATCATCTACTTTATGCTTTGTTTGCGCTTTAAACCCAGCGTGATTTTTCTATAAATACTAGTAGTACTATTAATATTATGTACCTATAACATAAACTTAAGCTTATTCAGCCTTATAATGTTTCCACTACTGGGGCTCGGTCCTCTTGTCTAGGAGAAGTAGTGGGCCATAATCTGCCACCAGCGCCCAGTAAGTATAGGAATCTTAAGTTAAGTTAATCAGTCAATCATTAATTGACAAACATCGTCAGCCTAAGTCACCGGGTCCAGAAAAATAAAACATTGTGCAAAAGCTGCCTGTGGAAGGTGAAAAGGAGCAATGGGGAAGAAAATTTATTCTCTATTTTAACTTGGTTTAATGGAGGATGAAAATTGATATGGAAGTTTATCATTTCTACCGTCGGGAAATCTCATCCGGGCACTCGGCTTGTCAGATTATAATAATTTGCTAGATGGATATCAACTTGGGATAACTAATTCAACTTACATTTCATTAGGTTTTAGTGCAAATAATGATTTCGTATTGTTTGTGAATATACATAGTAAAGGTTAATAATAATAATAATTTATTAAAATAATTAATAAGGTAATCATAATAAAGGTAAGGTAAGGTAAGGTAATTTATTTAATCTATTTTGTGAATTAACGTTAACGGCTTTAGCGTGACTTTGGATACCCAATAAGACAAACCACAAATAGTAGGATAATTTTCGCCAGTTGCGAAATAAATTTTCGCGTGGCTTTGATTTAATATAATTTTGGATCGTATCACCTAAGTCTAAACATTAATTTGGTTTAGAATAAACCACAGACGTCATTATCATTTCATATATTTACTGAAAATGTGTGACGAACTGAACTCCTAGACCAACTATGAAAGTTTAAGAACCATATATGAAATGAAAAAATCATTTATGGCAGTCAATTTAAACAATAGAATCACACTTTAAGACAAAATTACTTTTAGAAAAAGATAATCATTTTTTTTTTAAGATAAATATACGAAATGTACAGAACAAAAACACTTGATTTTTTTAATTTTGTTTGTTATTCGTAGTTTGACATAGTTCGGAAACAAGCAAATACTTGAGTCGTCTTGCTGTAGATTACCCAGTAATTGCATTTTACCACGCCTACGTTTAGTTTGGTTCATCTAGTTACCACAATTATTTAATTACCTTACGGCAAATGATTCCTTCCTCCATATTAATCTAGGTCGTATTTTACAATCGAAATATAATATAGGGAAGTATCTACCATTTAGACCTTGCTACCTAGTACCTACCAACTATTCTCTTTACTTTAATGAAAACATTAAAACTTCTTTCAGTACATTTGCATTTACCTTCGACATCATATTTAGGGTAAATGTTGGGGTGACATAGCGTGACCTAGGCCAACTATTCAGACAAACTCTAAAAAACAACATTCAAAGTTTTGTAACATGAACTTTAATAAAAGTCAAGTAATATAATATCAAAACCGTTACAAATTTAGGCATAGAGGACTATAGTCAACCTAACGATTGTGAATACCTATGTTAATATTATTACGACGATGAATTGGCAATCAACAAAGTCAAACATGGAAACACAAACAGCAATGGAAAATATAAATAATCACATGATTAAACAATCTCACAAAGAAGTTAAAACAATGGCAATAAAAAATAGGTAAACAATCACTATTTTTTACGACGCTAGAAATATTATACTAGCAACTCAATCTGTAGCGCAAACAATACAATCACAGGGGAAATAAATTACGAATTCATAGGTTGATATACTTGATTGGGTAAGTGCGTATTTCATATTAACCTTTTGAATGTCTTAAGTTACACAGTTCGACATAAGCAATTGTTATTCTATTGTGTCTCTAATTACGACATTTAAACACACAAGGATGTCCACAAAATAAATGGAATAAGTTTTCAGTGGAAATCATTGGAATGATCTTGATGTAGATAATCAAAACCATTCCAATGATATCAATCCTGATGGAGTTCCCTTGTAGCGCTCAGTAGCTCATAATGACTCCATCATCAAACCAACTGCATAATGCCGAGCTCAAACAGTTTAGGGTAACTGATTCAAAATCCTTAGGTGAAATGTACTTATCCTAAACAGATACACCTACATACAAACATTAGAAAACGTAAAAACTTGTAAAAGTGAAACCAGATTTGTATGAAATTATCTAACTCGGAACACAATATCCGCTCATGGTAAAACCAATAGCAAAGCAAAGTAAAACGTTAAACATGACTTTAAAACCGAAAGTGGATTCGCGAAACAAAATCACAGATGATGATGTGGCGGACATTTTGACCTTCGGGTGTCGTAATTTATTAGAGTCTAGCGGTTTCTTACATCATCACTAGAAATATTTACTAGCCACGTCAAGTTATGGGTCATCGTTGGATACTATCGCAATGTTGTCTTTTGTTGATATCTGATTATCTTATCTATGTCGGATTTGGGTCCCTCGCAGCAGCTGCTCTTTCGTAAAGACACGTGCTATAAATTTTCTATATCTTACAAAATTCTTGCTTCAATTTTATGTTTTGTTTGGATTAGTAGATTTATAGGACGGTATTATTAACGGATTAAAAGCCCCCCTAGTGGTTTTATACATATCTACAGCGCTACTCAACCATAACTATCACAAACTTCTACTTATTAGGTTACACACTATAGGTTCACACTCATGTCTTCAATTTTATTGTATTATTTCCGCATCAATTAGATATTATTGAAGAAAAACAATTCATTTTACAGTCAAGGCAACAACCGTTACTCGCATGATGCTTCTGTACATACAAACAACACGAAATTTAAAGAATTCTATATTGTTATAGTGTTTTGACTCTAAAGAATTCTTTTAACTTTTTCAAAGGCAAAGGGTTTTTCTCCTCTACTAGTGAATATTATAATATAAAGTGAATAATGAGGTCTACAGGTACATATTGTCTAGAAATTTCGCCGCATCCTCGCTGATATGCATGTAAACATATAGCATAATACTCTATATATAATTGAATACTCGTTGCGTAGTGTTATGTATGAAACCAGCGCGCGCGCACCGCTACACTAATTTGTATGCGACCTCACGCGCCGGGCGACACTGACGGAGCCAAATCTCTTGCTGCGATTTGTATTTTATTTACATGTTACTGTGTACACTGTGTACTATGTTCTACTCAATTAGCGCTGTCGAATTAGTTCTGTTTCGTTTTTATTTGTGTTTAAAGTATCTTCAATTTAAAATCAAAGTTCAACCAAAGAAAAATTATATTTGAATTTTTATTTCCTCAAGAGATTTGAATGAAACTTGGTCCAAGGGTAAACTATGACCTTGATTAGAAAAAAGGTTTATCCCGGTAGTTCCCACGGTAATATAATTGCCGATGTTTTATGCGAGTGAAACCTTTAGCTAAAGCTTGTCATTTCATAAATCAAAATAAACACAAGAAAGAAATCTTTATTGGCTTCCGTGCTTGCATTAGGTACTTTTACAAATACAAACAACTTTATCAAAACATTTTCAAAGCAATAAAAGAGCAGCCAAAGAACGGATGCAATGGAAAAAGGAGTTGGAGTAACATTAAGTAATTTATTTTTGTAGATCAGCTTTAATTGGTGGTTCCAGCTAATTGGCGGCCTGCACGCTATGTCGCGACTAAATTGTACTAATCGTTACAATTATATTGACGTAATGGTTAAAATTCGCTAGTGGGCGACATTAACTGCCTTCATTTAAAACCGATTCTGGCTGAAACAAATTGAGTTTATCCTTAATTCCAAATAAAGAATGGTAAAATACTGCCGATACTGAGGACAATTTAAATAACGTTTGGATGGCGTCATTTACTCGTAAATGTAGAGAACAACAACATCGATAGGTCTTATTCTTATTACATATTAGCTTTTGTTATATCACTTGGTAATAAAGCAGCTTTCTAGTGGTGCAAGATTTTTTTAAATCAGTCCAGAAGTTTTTGAGTTTATTCTTTACAAACAAAAATATATCGTACACAAAAAAATTTTTGAAGTCTTCAGGACTATTTTTACGTCAGAACATTTTACGTATAAAGGCAAGCTGAATCCAAAGCTGTGTTCATTAATAGGAAACCTATATGCGACAGAGATATTCCCACATGAGGGCAGAAAAAAGCCTATGGATTGAATTTGTATAGTTTCTTGTGGAATCTACGACCAAGTAGTGTGATATGTGCCTATGTATTTGCAAGGTCCATTAAACTATTAAAAAATAATAATTTCATGAAACTAGACGGCTAGGTGTCCCTGTAGGTGGGAAATGACGCGATGCGTTTGCGCCAAACTCGTCCGGCAATTTATCAATCAGAAGCAAGATGCCGCTAAATGTAATTGTACTCTGACGTTGGAACAAGCATTAGCTAATCCCCCACGGTTGTCAGTTTTTAACTGTAGTTTAACTATAACTGAAGCCATGGGTTCATGGGATAACAGTTATTGATGAGCGGATGATGCGGATACGACGACATAGCACAGTTTAAATATGGACATACTTTCATTTCTGTACACCTAACTCAAACGCAGTACCATTTCATGAAGCGATAGAAGTAGATAACTACTTCGATCGCCTCTTGAAATGGTACTGCCTTTTTAGCGGTAATAAGTTTAATATATATTTGTGATCCATGCATATGGTCCTATATACCATAGATACTAAATAATCATGAGATCTTTCTGCCTAGTTATACCCTATTAACTAAGAAGCGAGTTCTACATTTTTATTTTTTTTTCTTAAGAACACCCAACGTCGACAAGACAAAGTGTCTTACTTTGTCTTTTCTTTGTCTGTATTCATCAGTCCTCAGGCTACTACGATGGTAACTATGATGCCATTAAACTCATGGGATCTAATACATATTAATGAATGGATGATTCAAATCCAACTACTTCCATTGCTTTAGGTACATATTAAATCAAACGTTACACCATTTAAAGCAAGCTGCTCATAACGAAATCAATTTTTGATTGTATCAACAATAATACATTATTCCGTCTTCGAGTACATCAAGTCTACCTCCCAACTTATAATAAATTTAATAAACGTTCAGCTGAACGGGTTCACCCGTCACCCGCAGCTCCCATATTGTCGTTTCAAACGCACTCTCATAAATTCAGATTTATCGTCGTAAAAAATCCTATCTCGGAGTTTATTTTTGACTAGACTACGAAGCTTTAACTTGAATTATATTTAATAGTTCGTTGTTTGTTAAATACTAGCGACCCGCTCTAGTTTTTCCTGGTCATACTTACAAATTATATAGTATAGCCTAAGTTAATCTGGAATATGTACCTTTAAAATGACGATTTTATTTTTAAACTGCTTGACCCAGCGAACTTTGTACCGCCTAATAGTCAAATATAGTATATCTTTTGATATAATCAACCGATTGCGATGGAACAAAGTCGAAGTAATATATCAAATTACACACAATTTTGGTGTATAAAAGTTATCTACATCGATTTTGTTGTTTTACGTGATGCGTGCACAACATAAAACTTTTACAGAATTTTTTTTTTATTCCACAACTATCACACAACGCCATCTAGTCTCAAGCTAAGCAGAGATTGTATTACGAGTACTAGACAACTGATAAATATACTTATATATTTCTAAATACATACATATTATAGATAAATAACACCCAGACACAGAACAATTGATTGTGCACTCACACAAATATTTGTCCTGGGTGGGAATCGAACCCACGACCTCTGGCATAGCAGTCAGGGCCACTAACCACTAGACCAACACGCCAGTCAAATTTATTATATATACTCGTTTATAGATAACTGGTAGTGCCAATCCGGAGTTTAACTTTCATATATAAGCGAGTTTGTTTCGGTGTTTCTTGTCAGGGTAGTCAGCTAGGAAACACCGGCCTCATTTAGTTTAACCTGACTGAAAACAAAATTGACGTGTAAAAGTGTTTTTTTTTAAACCTATTTGCAAAATAAATATCCTTTACCTTTCATATATACCTACACAAACCCACAATATTGTCACTACTGTTTATAATATTACAGATTTATATTATAGGAGTAAAAACTTTGTTACTTGTACCTATGCTGATACTCTCTAGGTTGAATGGAAACTTGAGACGAATCTTGTAGCCATTCAGAAAGTTGTGGTGGTGTACCTTCCAAGACGCTATTGTTCGGTTCACAGTTCATTAATCAACGACATTGAGCAAAGTTTCAGGATGAGCTCAGCCGCGCCCGGGAACCTCGCCTTATTAATAACAAAAACATTTTTTGTGTATTAAATTCTTTCTTATTAATTTTAATGATCCGTGCCAAAAAGGACATAAGAGTTTCACTTATGACTTTTGATAAAGCTAAAACTCAAAATATGAAAGAAAACCGTGGAATCGTGATGTTTGTTCCAATATAAAACATAATTGAAAGACGACCCCAATTAAAAGCATAAAGCGAATTTAATTTAAAAAACTTGGTCATCAACAGCTGCGGGTCATAAGACAGTATATGACTAATTCTTATAAGAGTATCTAAAACCACAATAGAAGCATAATGGAAGATATATTATCAGATAGTTCGTAACAATCTTAGATATTTATTGCATCTTGATAAATGTAGGCATTAAAGCAAGTAAATTAGTAAACAAACCGTAAAGACAGAACAATATAACAAAATATAAGTTGGATAACCTCAGGAACATAAAAATATAACACTTTTTCCTTCTATACGAGAAGATCCTTTGAAGCTACGGATACGGAGAATTAGAACGAGGAAATAAATCTTTGTGATCGACTGCTCGCTGTCAACCGGAGGGGTAATAAAGAAACTAGTCTTATATGATGCAAAGACTACTAATAAACTGATGGTAAGTTAAATATTAGAAAGGATAAATTCATAACCATTATTTAAACAGTTTATGCAAAAAGAGACTACAGATGGATCGTACAAACAAACACATTATTTCTACCATTTACTTGAAGTAGACCACACAGGGATATTAGGAATAAATAAATATGGGCGGTCTCCATTATCTCAACTATGTATGAAAGACACTGACATAATACTAAATTCCTCGCCGTTTATTAGGCGATAGACATTTGCCTACATTTGACCTAATTGTTCACTTAACTACCACCGCGCCATTACTTATGAACAGCGCACGACTATGATTATTTGAACATTGCTTCATTGCTAAACTAACTTTAAATATTGGTTTTTGGTTTGTTTAACTTTGGAAATATTCTTCGTGAGAATCATAAAAAATCATCCATATAAACAGACTGATTGGCATATCAATGCACAGCCGAAACTACTGAGAGTATGAGCGTGAAATATTGCACACGGCTTCCTTTTATGACTCCGGGTATAAAAAGGGTTCCAAAGTTTGTATAGAGATGCCTATTTTTGTGTGGACGAATCCAATGGCAGAAGCTAGTACATGTATACAGGAAACAAGATTTTTTGCGTCTATCCTCTATCCAACGTAAGTTTGAAAAATAAACCAGACTCAAAGTAAGTACATTTAGGTGTTTGCACAACCTATTGTTATAATTTATCATTTATGACTGAGTTGCAATGCCCTGCTGAACTCTCGGGCCGGGTTCCTAAAGACAATAGATTCTGAGCTCAGCATAATACAATAAGTCTTGCGGCCATGCCGCTTGAGGGCAAAGACACTGCATTATCACACTAACGAGAGTAAAGTGAGTTTAATTGTATTTATGGCATTACTTAACACAATAGACGCCTTGTCCAGGCCTACACTGATTTAATCAGTGGGTCTTGTCAGATCTGACCGATAAAACAACATAGCTGAATTTGTAACTAAATATAGAAATAAGTAACGAAAATAAATTAAAGAACATACAGTCCAAACCAAAATTAAGAGCGAATTTAGTATCATCTTTTATTGTTCATATTTCTAAATTACTGTATCATTTATCACAAATCTAGGTTATGAAACCAAATAGAAGATAGCTCATTAAACTCCGCGATCTAATCAGCCAGCAATGGTACACATTAAAGATGATTGCATTAGCGCAATAAAACAACTATTTGTGAGGTATTATAGTAATTACAAACAATTGAAGCACGAGAGAGTACTCACAGCCACGCAAGCCACGAGAAAATATTAATATTCCATCACAAACGAACTTTCATTGTTTTCAAAAACTCTGGGAAGCTTCGTGTGCAGTCGTTCCTCATTAGAATTTTTACTGCTTTTAATATGGGTGCCAACCTTTTGTTTAAGCCTATATAATTAAATTCTTTCACGTATCTATAAACAAGAAGAAAGTGGAAACCATTCAAATTATCTTCACAAATGCCGTAATATAAAATCGAATAGAATTAACTGTGAATTTATTCGTAGAAAGAATTTAATAAGATTTAACATTTTTGAAAAAAAAAAACAAACAAAATTATATGCCATTCAGTTGCCAAATGTCGGCATCAAAACTGTATTTGAAAGCATTTAACTTATCGATAGACCCATTAATCAAATTGACCTATTTCGAAAACGCAAATCATTTTTCATCACTTAGGAGTACAGAAGCTCAGCAAAAACGGAATCGTTTTTTCTTTGTTAACTTTTATTAAATTAATTGAAATCGGAGATAGCTCTCGATTTCAAAACCTTTTGGTAGGAAAAAACTGCACTGTTGGCGGAACTTGTTTAGGTAGGTGATTAATGAAATAAAAAAAAATATGATCATTTAGTATTATAATAATCTTTGTTAAATATAGCCATAAAAGCAACAGCGCAAGTGGCTGCATGCAAGCTTGCATAAAATATAAAAGTAGATACTAATGACAAAATGGGTCATAAAACCAAGTAATTAAAATTCAGTGATTACTAGCATCGCACGACATGAGACCTAGGCGCGGCTGGTATCAGGTACGGGGCGAATTCTTCTAAGAACTAAGGACACGTCATCACGCCTTTCACACCCCAACCAAACCCCCATACACAATTAGCGTGAATGTCAATAATCCCAATCAATACTTTTACACACTTAAAAGTACTTTATGAAAACAAAGAACCTATTAGGTTAGTCTTTAATTCTCATAAACATTTGCAAATGTCTAGGAAATAAAGAACTTTAACTAGAAGTCTTTCACTCTGAATTGTTCGAAAAATTTCACTTCAATTGTAAATCAAACTATTCCGAAAACGTACATATATACTTTACCTCAGACCTTTACTCAATCAAATGATAAAGACAAATTCACATCCTTATCCCTCCATGCAGCAAAACAGAGGTCCAATAGGAAACAGCTAAATGAAATAATGGGAGTTCCAGATAAATTGAGTCAAGGCCTCGTGCACTGCAGCATCAAGGGGATCCATACGTATGTGTCAATTTATTGTAAGTATTCTTAGAAATGCCACCTACACCTGATCTATTTGTAGGAACTCTGGGCAACGGTCATCGTGCCGAATCCGTTTGCCGAACTTAAATCTACGTTCAAAAAATATACCAGAGGGCAGAGACCCCCTTTTACGACATCTTACTGAGCGTGTTCTAGATTGATTACTAAATTCTCATTTCAGTGTAATCCCTTTTGTGTTGGGGTTCTACCTTCTTTAGGTACATACATATCAAAGGTCAGTTCGCTTTCGCCGAATTGATTTATGAATTGTGCACAAACAGTTTCCAACACGGTGATTTTGTTAATCTTACTTAAGAAACGAATCGGATGTTAACCTTTCGAATATAAACCGTAACACACAATAGAAAGACAATGAGAGAGCAAACGCCAGCGTTCAGATTTTAATGAATTAAGTGTCCAAAATGGAAGTACAAAAATCAAGAATTAACTTATAAATATTATAGTCGGTTCGATAATAATGCAATTAATGAAGAAATCGATCATGATACGATAACAAATAATCCCCCAGGATATGATACCAACCACAAATCGAGCGTCAGTTTTATTTTCTGTGTTCCAATTTGATTTAATATAAATCATTTGAGGTTTGAAATCAGCATGAGGCTCTATAAATCTTAGTTAATAAATATGTCACGACAAAGGTTAATAAATTAGGATTTATAAACGCATGCTATTAGATGCAAGTCAAAAGCCGATTGTGTCTAAGGGTGTGCCAATCATACATCATTCCGTATGCCTGCCGTGATATCAATCAATCATAATATTCTTATAAACTAGGGTGATTCTATTATGATTATAGTTGCTCATTCATACAGTGGAATGTGGATGATTGTCTCTAAGAAAGTGGATTGACGTTGATATGCCGTCGCCTACATAAAGCGCGATTGTCAACGGGATGTGCACACTAATTTACAGGTTTATGACCACCAATTTGTAACTTCCTATCTCAAAATGCAAGTAGGTGTGCTTCTGAATTCTTGCTTATGAAATCTAGAAAATATACTTCTATGAAGTAGAAAATTACCTTCTTGATATGTCACTTTATGCTCATCAAATCACGTTTTTACACACCCAGTATTTCTTGCAAAAAAAAAACTATATTTAGTTTTTATATTCAAGCATTACGAAAAGTCTTTATCTTTTGCTGCTGCTAAGTAACAACAAAACGTTTACAGATTATAATCACGACGAATTGATCACTTATTTTTATGTGGATGACATAATAATGATATTATGAACACTATTATATTACGATAATATTGTTATGGATATTAGAAAATACCCTTGAAAAAAATCACGAATCAGCAAAAATATTTTCCCGTACCGGGAATCGAACCCGAGCCTCCTGGGTGAAAGCCAGGTATCCTAGCCACTAGACCATACGGGAGATGTTAGTGAGTGTTGAAAGTTCACATTACTACACGACGATTATGTATGCATTTAATTATAATTATTACACCAATCAATAAATTAATTGTATTCATGACGGACAAAAGTGAAAACAACGTACCATAAAATGTGATATGATTGAAGTTTTGAAAGTATTAAAAGTCAACGTAATCGCTTAACAACAATAATTGGTAAACCATGTTTATTAATTTTTACTACTAAGGTAGCAAGTACTACCTAACATAAACACGACTTGTGTACATTATTCGAAGCAAGGGCTTCCGGCGCAATTATCTGGATACATTTATAGAATCATTAAATGGATCTGCGTATCATTCAGATGTCTTGATAAAGAATGATTAATCATCTGTATTAGTCATGTTAATTACCTTTATTGATTTTGCTAACGACAGAAGACCACATTGTCCAACTGGCAAGGATTTTAGTGACCTACATCTATAATTTTATAAAAGGAGAAACTGACTGGCTGATATATCAATGCGCAGCCAAAACTACCGGGAATAGAAGCGTGAAATTTCGCACAAGGTGTCTTTTTATAATGTAGGTTTCCAGTAAAAGAATTTTCCAAAATTCACTCTTTAATGGGATGAAACGGGGATCCAAATTTTGTTTGAAGAAACCTACTCTTATGCGGACGAAGCTGGCAGAACCTAGTCGTCTATATATTAAACTGTTAGGTGATGTTTTTAAACTTACACACTTATCCCATAAGAATTTACTACTGTTCAATTGATGAAGTGCACCCGAGGAAGAGCATCGTTCAACACTTAACAATTACATGTCGAGTTAAAACATTACAATGGAAAGCTACATCAATTGCTAATGCATTAGCTACAACCACAATTACCGGCTTCCTCAGGGTGCTGTCTTAGGTCCTCTATCGATTAGCTTAAAAACATCTCTTATATATGTATATGTAGCTATGTAGGTAACAATAGCTTCTTTTCTGTAACTGATTTTTTATTGATACAAATCAACAAGGCTTAAACGATAAGACGCTTTAACGAACTAAGGATAACGATCAAATAAAACGTTATAGAAAATATTGCTAATGTGATATAAATGAATCATGGAAAAAAATATTTGGTAGAATGTACTTGATTCTAACGATGCAGTTTTTTTTATTCTGCGAATGACTCATAGTAATGTGGCAAGTAAGTGATAAATGATATTTAGTTTGCAAATAGGTTTTAAGAAATACTTTTAGACGTCAATGTTTAAAGTTGTTTTTTTAAATTTTAAGTGTTTTTCGTCAATTTAACCCTTCGAATACCGTAATTAGAGACGCAATATAAAGAAAATGAGAGAGTATGGGCATTCGCTTGGAGTTTAATGAATTAAACTAAATATGTGTAAATTTTTCCTGACTCACAAACTCATAAATAAATTATTATTATTAAATTATTATTATAGGTCAAAGGATCTCAACAACATTTATCAAAAATGTTTTATTATACAAACTAAATGTTCCTGACAAACTTAATTTAAAGAAATATCAAATTAGAAAATATACCATTTTATTATCGATCTTCAATGTGCATAAAAATGTATAAAAGTTTATAAAATACTTAATAAAAAAGGACGATAAAAAAATATAAAAGAATAATTAACAAGAAATAGTTTGTACTACTAGAGCAGGTTATTCCTAACTCAACCCCCTTAAAGGGCTTAAAACTGATGGCATATTATAAATAAAACAAACACTAATTCGAGTTTGAAGTAAGAAATTTAGGATATTTTAGGATGACTGTCAGACCGATGATTTTAGATAATAATGAAAAAAAGAGTAATTTTCTAGGAATATATCCTACACTAACACACGAAGCTTCATAACGAACTCTGATTCCCACAATATCTACTCATAGATTTTTAATATGAAAAATAATAGAATTTATTTTGACTGTCTCTTGAAATATATATCTTAAATTCATTTCATTCATCAACAGCCATTATTTGTAAAACCACTTCATTAACATAAGTTACGTCTAGAACTCATTATAAATATGAGGAAGCTACAAACAACTTTTTTCGTAAATCCCTAATCTTAAATTAATTAAGAAACACCAAAAAAACTAGTAAAAGAAACATGATTGATAAACTTAAAATTCAACTTGTACCGAGCTAAATTGAATTTTGAAAGCAAATCGTTTCGATACTATCAATATTTATTTGCTCATCAAGTGATTAGTGAACATTAAATTTGTCTTCTATAAAAACTGAACAGGGATTACCAAATGGACCATTTATCAACTGTATGTGACAGAGGCTGCGAAATCGTTTACATTTTACACATATTACGAAAGATCTGGAAATCTTTAGTTGCTAATTGTATTAGCTTTGTCGTGTGAAAATCGGGTGTCGATCAATATGCATTTAGTTCGAATATGTTTATTGGTGTTTGTAAATTTATTGCAACCGGTATTTAATTTGAAGGTATTGGTAAACGAACGCCAATGGTTTAAAGGTCAAATACAGTATCTTTGCTTATATGCTAATCAATTTCTTAAGATAAGACCGAGTTTTAAAATTGAAATAGAATTAAGAAGTAGCTTTACTATAGTTGAAACTCATTGACAATCTGCATGTTTCTAATGCAATTTATTCATTTGAATCGTCATTTTATTAACAATTGTTCCACTAACAATTACAACTTGATAGCAACACTCTATTTGATTTTGTTTGCTATGTATGGGAATTTGAGACGATAAGTAACCAGCAATCAGGACCCTCGTCATTTTAAACAAAATCCGGACCCCAACAAATTCAATAGGGGGCCGTCCAGTCAAACAACTCTGTCCAAAAAGCCGTAGTAGCAATTCATGAATGCTCTTTTCAATGAGCTGGTAGTAGTCGTAGTGTGGAGTAAAAAGGCAGACGGGATTATATACGAGGTGATTCTTTTCAAGCCGTTGCAAATTCCTCATTCCTTTCTGCGCGTGTTTTATTGTCTATACAGAATTGCGCTTCCTTTAGAAATGGAACGTTGTATGTCCAGAAAAAAAAAAAAAACATTTGTTCTAGTGTTTTTTACCTGTGTTATGTTTGTCCGCAAGTTTGCTGCCAGCGTCTACATTTTCTTTGACGTCCGCCATTGTGACTTCACAGACACCGACACCTGTAATTTTATAGATAGGCCTATGTAGAAGATATTTAGTTTCTGTGATGTTATCTAGGGTATGTTAATTAAGAGCGTTGTGCATAATGATTGCATCCGTTATCATACGCTTAATTCTTGTTACCCAATATGTGTACTAGGATATTATGCGTATGTGCGTGTATTTTGGCATCCCGTTACTCTGGCGCACTATGGATTGTTTCTTTTGCATAAATATATTATGTCACTCTATTGAACTTACATTCTTCTTTAAAACTTTCAATAAAACGATTAAATTCAGGTACTCATTGAACATTTCGACTGCAATAAAGAGACAATCACCAACTGGTTTCCATATCACTGTTAATTGTGTGTGCGATAATAGCTTTAAAATACATTGTATAATCTACTTCAACATATATAATGTAGTCGTATATCTACCTCGTACATTATATACAATGATAAGTGGCTGTCTGAATGATGAGGGGATAGGTGTAAATAGTCCCACCGGCGCAAAATAATTACTAGTACTACTGTACTTAGACACAATAATATACCAAATAGTGTGTTGACTTTTCGTGAAAATTTCCGTCAGTCACAAAAGTTTTTAGTAGACTCCATTTTCAAATTTTCTTTAATGAGAAAATATTTTCAGTAAAAGTGTTTGTTTCTTACTTGATAAATCTGTTGTGTACACCGGCACTCTCGTCACGTTATCACTGCAATCGGTCACACACACTACGTAAACACTGCGGAGGCACGGAGCGCGGAACTCGCTCGCCTACGAGATAAACACTGAACACTGCCTTACTTTGTGAGGAGTCAGCCCGGAGCGGGGATACCACACTCACGAAACTAAAATCCCCGAATTAATCTCCTTCAAAATCCAAAACCTTTGTTATACATAGAATGTTTTGATAGTATATTTTCAATATAGAATAGTTAAAGTCTTAGCAGATATGTGATGTGTATATAGCTTCTATTGATTTATATAATTCAGCAGACAATTATCAGGCAATAGAAGTTTGCGTACCTACTTGATTTGTAATAGGTACTTCATCGTCAATGTATACAACGTATAGATGCAATTGATTGTTACTGCATGAATTACTGTATTACCTCATCTAGCTTTAAATCTACTCAAGTTTTTAACAGAATTACGGTTTCTATACCCAAATGGTTTCTGTACATTTTGGAAATGTGTTTTTCATTTTACCTTTAAAGTCGCTAATAGTTAGAGGCTGGCCACACCATATTACAGCTTCGCACTCTGCAAACGCCGAGTTTATCCGAACGCCCACCGATGACAGCCGAACGCTTGTATTGATGCCGGGAAAACATTTCCCGCGCCATTTTCTCTGGCGCGAGTGTAGGGTGTTTTTGGCAAACAAAGCCGATAGGTGCCCCGTTTTTAATGGGCACCCATCAGTGAGGACAAAGGGACATAAATTATGTTATCGATTATCATTTTAATAAACATTATCTTATACTTACTACGCTAATTTAGTCTTATTGCAAATACTTATTTTCAAGACAATTTTCCTGAATAATATAGGCCGCATGTATTTTTCTGAGGTTGAGAGAGTTTTCTTTGTTCAGCTTAGGTCGTATCTAAAGGATTTTTGGCTGATAATGTAGATAGTATTAAAAAAAATACTACACAAGTTTTACGCATGTAATATACAAGTACCTAACTAGAATGACAGTCCAGTTATAGTGGGAAGCACAGACTGCCTTTTATAATGGAATAGCTGTTGGCCGCCGCTTCGCCTACTTAGGTACTTATTTAGCCTATGTCACTCAGGAATAAAGCAGCTTTCTATCGATAAAAAATGTAGCAATCGGACCAATACTTTCAGAGATTACCTCCTACAAAAACAAACTCCTCTTTATAATATTAGTGTAGATTATAGATAGGTAATCGTCTGTATTAAAAGTTACGGTTTTGAGGAAATTCAGTTGTCAGTGACAAAACTAAGAAAAGTTATGCCTTTGCATGACTTATGCAGAAATAATTCAATTTGACGTTGACTAAGGTAACCAATAAATTGACCATCCCACATTTATTGACATTCTTAATTTCAACTGCTTCTTCAGCAAATTACCTTGTGTTATCTGTCCTATTCACCATTCAGCCTCTCCTACAACAAACTCTTGTATAGGTACTAAGTAGGTGTACACATACTTCAAAGACCTTTCCACGACCTCTTACGCGTTCCATTTGACGACCTAAAGTGAACTGTTGTTGTCCCTCCTTCTCGCTCGCTCGCCTGACTTTTTAACACGTCGTGGTAAGGCCTCAGTTGAAGGATAAATCTTGTATATATTAAAAGTGTTATCGTATAACGTAAAATTTTGTTTGAATTCTAGTCGACAAAGAACGTAAGATATATCAAAGTTTTGTCGTAATTCGGTAAATATGCCATTGACACAATTCTGTTTTTATTCTTATTTGTAGCCATTATTAGTGTGCTCTATGAATTTAAATATCCCCTTTTTTAGTGTGTGGAAAATCATCAAATAACTGTTGGAGCACGAGTGCATTTCTTTGACCGACTTCAAAAAGAAGGTTCTTTGTTCGGCTGAATGTATTTTTTTTACTAAGTAATAAAACCACCCGTGTCTTTGCGTTCGAAGGCCCACGGTGGCTATTTTGAATACTCCTGCAGCTCTGGAATTGTATTTCCCTTAATTTAAGCTAGAGTAAAAACTTGCGCCAAATATACCTACCATTTTGTCGTTGGTGTATTTTTCTTTAATTTTATACACCGAATTGAGTATCTAATATCTTCATGAACTAACTGAAATCAGTGATTTCAAATCACTAATCCATTTCGTTTCCATGCTAATGAATACTTTTAGGATAGGTACCCTAATTAACGTTTCTGTTATATTCTATTCAGACGTTGATGTTTATCAAGGAATGAAAGGATGGAAAGTCAAGCGGGTAACATCACTAGATTAATTTCGTGTATAAAATTAAGATCCAATAAGCTTAACTGAATAGCTATTTAGTCTGCTGTTGCATTCGGCTATATTGGAAGCTGTCCCTAAATTGTTTGGAATAGCCTAGATGATCATGATAGTGAAGTACTTACCTAGCTAAATCTTTTTAAAACAAAACTTAAAGAAAAAATATTTAAACCTTTGATCTGTCGTAGGTTTCTTGTAACTTTTCCTCGTGAATAGGGATCTTATTTTCTCTTCTATTCTCTCATCTCACTTCCCTTATTAAAAAATATTTCTTGACATATTCTTATATTTTTAAATCTGTAAGTATTAAGGGTATCGTTACAAATGTTACATTTACTGTTTTGGACAATGTTGTGGATGAGATCTAGTGTTTTTCTTCTTTTTTTAAATAGTTTCGCCTTATAAACTGGTAACTGTTGGTGGTATTTAAGTAGGTGTAACCTTTCAAGTATGTTTTATTGCTTCAAACAACATACTTTAAACAAGGAACTGTAATGTAAGGTAATGGTTTACTTGCAAATGTCGGGTCTACAAAAATAGAGTAAAATGTTATTTCAAATATCGAAATCTTTAAAGTTAATATTCACCTGTCTATTTTATATAACATGATTTTATTTCATCTAACATCAAACGATACAATTGACTAATTGAAGATAACACAATACTGAACTTTTAATAGTTTATTATAAAATTATTTACGGTTTTTTGTATTTTTGTCATTATAAACGTACTTAATAAATAATAATAAATTTAAAAGACACGTACAACGTGTGTTTACAGTATTTAATTTAATCTTACTTTAGTATGTACAGTCATAGGTAGAAAGTTGTACAAAACGATTGTGCATAGATGTTATATTCGTATAAAAAAGGGGGTAGTCCGTATCTAAGATGGCGTATACGGGGTGTTGATGTCACCGAGGTGGGCGAGGGCGGCGCGGCGGGCGGCGGCAGCGCAGGCGAGCGCCGCGCGGGCGACGTCCGCCGCGCGCGCCGGCGCAGCTGCGGGCCACTTAGCCCTCCGCAGGGGCTTCCTCGCCCTCTTCCGGCGCCGCCGCCGCCTTCCCCTTAGGCTTAGGTCCCTGCCACCCATCGCACATTTTTCGGAGGAACGCTGAAAACACAGAAGAAAAGCATTAGAACATCATAAAAGATATTTGGCATGTTATTATGTTTGCATTTATATGGATTATAACATGATGTATTATAGTTAAAATTGGAGACGAGAATGACAGAAATCCACAAGTATTGGTTATCTCATAAGAAACAGTAGTAATATATTAAATAGAATGTCAAGCAATAAAACCGATAGTAGTAGTAAATAAAGTAGTTAACAATAGAAATATAGAAGAGCTGTAAAATTATGAAGCCTTAGATTAACTGTTAGAAGAAACGGAGCATAGTCATAGCTACAGTGTGTACGGCGGTCCACTTACGATCTTATAGCTAAAGATATGTCGAGATGGGTTGTCTCTACGCCATCACCTTCTTCAGGAATGCTGTAAACGGAAAATCGGTAAAACAAGGGGACACACACCAAACCAGGAAATATACCCTCATGCTTCGTACACTTGGGATGGGAAATTATAACAAAGGAATCTACTCCATTCTTACTTGCTTTCAAAAATAAAGTTTTAGCATATACGGGTACAAATATCATACTTTTGGAAAAAAACCAATGTGATTTACGTCTTTACTCATGCAATAATGTGATAATATGCTTAAACAAGGAATTCGAGGATGAATCTGTGCATTTGTGGGCTACGTGTACAACTTAAGGTAGTATGTAATTTAGATACTTTTGGAAGGATTCAAACTTTTCAAATGTAACACAAATCATGTAGTTTATATACTGGGTTTCTATCACAATAAATACCATTATCGCATATTATTCTAAAGTGTCAACATATAATTTGATATTTTACAGAAAGAACGAAGAGTAGATACTTACGTGCGTAGGGGATCATGCCATCGTCATCCTCAGCGTCCATGCAGTCCTTTGTGACTTCAGCGACTTCAGCATCTTCCAGTTTCTCACCTAAGAAATTCAAAACTCAGCGTTAAGAAGCTAGCATTCATTTTTGTACATTTTCTTGTAAAGTATTTTTTTCATGGACACTCTTTTTCACAAAGGCAGGTCGCGTAGAAACAAAATCTAAATAAGCTGAGTCACAAAAATCATTAATTTCGAAACGACGATCATGATGGCTTCTAGCCAAGTGATTTCAGTTCACGTCCAACTGGAAATGAAGCCGATGCCAATTTATCTTATTGACATGTTAAAGCCTCAGAAAAAATAAAAATAGCATCGCTAATAGAAATAAACAACACAGTACGAATGTGATTCATACAGGTAGGTTTGTATCAACGACCGTTTGTTCGACGAAGAATAATTGAGCACCTACTTTCTATTACATAGATATCTGGATCTTCTTCTTCTTCTGGATGATTTGATAAAATTCACACGACTTGCAACAGCTTTTTCAAAATACCAGAGAAAGTGAATCAGAGAAGCGACGATAGCTGAAAAATGTTATCAATATTTTTATATTCTTACCTAACGCAAGGAGAGTGTGTGTAAGCTCGGCGCCAAGCATAAGACCGTTCTCGTTCTTGTCGTACAGTTTCAGACATTCCAAGAAGTCCTCGTACTGTCCCTGGTCTTTGTCTTTCTTTGCTTGGCTGTAGATGGGAAGGAACTCTTCAATCTGAAACAACATAACAGATTTATCAGTTTTAATTTTCCTTTCTTCAACGAATTTTACTTATCGACAGTATTGCTTTCTAGCAAAAAAAAAATAATTATTGTATATTATCGTACCCTCACCCTACCACCCTTTACTCTAGAACCGGTACTCAAGTAATTTAATTTTAGTTGATTATAGCTTAATTTTAACAATTTAGTAAACTATTATTTTAGCAGCAAATCCTTTAAAATTTATTTCAAAATTCCAGCAAATGGCTTTATTATATTACTATATCTAATTCGTTTTTTTGTTTATTTAAGTTTCAGTTATTTTTTTTTAGTTTTGGTGTACAATGAATAATTGATCTATATAAATATTTATCTCTATAATATTATCTGTGCTGTTTCTCTTTAGTTTGCTGGTTACTTACGGTGAGTGTCTTCTCGCCCTTCTTCTTGGTACCACCGAGTTTCTCGATGGTGGCCAATGTGGGGTTGGAGTTAAGTGCCCTCAGGACATCTCCAACGTTGTAGGCGTCGATCTTGCCGGAGCCGTCGAAGTCGTAGATTGAGAAGGCGAAGGATGCCCCTGTACGACAAAATCAGTCTTTAGTTATCGCCATAACACGCCACATTTGCAGGATCTACTTATCCACTTAGTACGTTTAGTAAGAATACTAAATCTCAAAAGTTAGGCTCATACCTCTATATACTTAACTAGAATGCTTAATTAAAAACGCATGCACTTTATTTTAATGTTTTATTTACCACTCAAAAAATTGCAAATTTTCAAAAGTTTAGTGTTTCATTAACAACTTCAAACCCAAAAACTCCATAGTAACATAAATTTTTAGTCGGTTATTAATTCCAATTTTTTTACCGGGTATTTGTATTTAGATTCCGCTAATCCATATTCAAACTTAGCTTAAGTAGCAAATTTTATAAAAATATGGGAATCTTCGAAAGTTTATGCATTGTTTCTTAGAGATTTGGTATTTCATTCTTAATGTCCAACTGTCATAATTTAAAAAAAAAAAATCTCAGTAAATATTTGATAATCATTAGATTGTTGCGACAGTTCTATTGTAAATTCATAAAAACTCATATGTTCTGGAAAATACGATTAGTTAAGTCAGGTAGCGCGCCGAACGGGGCGTGGGCGGACATTCTTCGCTCAGAATAATACTTTTCCACGATACGTTCCAATATATTCAGTGTGAATTCCTGAGTCACGTTCTAATTATAGCCCGATTGAAACAGTACCCTAAATGTAACCGACTGTTAAAAGTTCCTTTACCAAAAATTTCAAAATATTATAAAAAAAATTTTTAAAGAAACTTCCAATTCAATTTTGATTTTTAAAAATAATTGGGTAATTTTATAATCAAATTATTACAGTAATATCTCAAGAATTTTCTCGAAGATTTATTAGGTTGCTCTTCATTACGGCTCATGAATAAAGTGCATAAGGATCAGCTGATTCAAGATCATTTACCGACCTTGATAATGACAGCTGATTTATCTTTGCAAAAGCAAATGCAGTGACAGATATCCGTTGCATAAAATATACATGGTCCATGTACGTAGACTTTGATTCCCACGCTAAAACATACGTAGCGCGCTTGCAGTGAAATCTGAGCGGAGTTTCTCTGTTTGGGCGGGCGGCGATTCGGGATCACGTGACGCATGAGTTTAATTTTGGAACGCAGCGCTCGCGCAGCATGGTCGTACCACTGGCGCTGCCGCCCGGCATCTCTTAGTAACGCGCACCTTTTATGAGAAACGATGCTAAACTTAGATGTTATGATCCTCACTCCCGTTTCATTTATGCAATGTTACGTTTCTTCACGTAAATGTCCAACATGCTGACGCAATATTCTCCATTGAGAACACACCGGTTTGACACATACTTGAGTTAAATTAATCCTGTTATCAATGTTAGTTGTCCATATAGTTTAAAACCACAACATTCAGGCACATCTGTTTCAGCTTGTGTTTCCTTGGTTAATGTTCTTTATCGTTAGGTAAACAAAATGAAAAGTAATAAAAAGTACTTACTTTCAACGTCGTTCTTGCTGAGGTCGCTCTGAAAATTACCAAAAACATTTCGTTATTTCCTTGTATGTAACAGTAGCCATGCATAGTGTAGTGGTATTAGTTGGTGTGTATCACAGCTTTGCAGCTCGGTTTGTGTAGAAGCATTCGGATTATACGATACCATCTTCTTTCACTGGTTTATAAGCACAACACTGATTTATTTTATGGATGGTGAAGAGAACACATCCGAGAGTCGCTCGCGAGCATCCGGTCTGCGGAATAACTTGCACGAGGAAAAAACGCGTTTTCTTTTACGTATTGCTTTTTGTATTTATCACTTGCCAAGCTTAACAGTCCATTTTCTCACTTAACACCTTGCCACATTTTCACTGCCGTCAGTGACTCACCATTTTGTGTGGTGTTAGTTGGTTCCCTCCCGGTCTTCACTGGCAGACGTTCAGACAAGAAGTGGGGCTCGGTAACTTTTCGCGGGACTGTTTTAACTGGCTTAGATGGCGCACCCGTCTGGATATTTGAGATTTAGCCCAGGAATCCGCGACCGTTCTATTTTCAGCGGAGTCGGTCCGTTTCCATAGCGTCTTCGGACGTACGCTACTCCGACAAGTGTAAAAGAGATGAAAAGATTTTCCACCTGCTCTGCTCGTGGATACGTGCTAAAGCCAATTGTAATGTTAAATCTACATTTATGCTAAACTATTTCGATCAGATCTTTGCGGTATAGGTAGGCACTGCGGAACGAAGGTGTCTAAAATATGCTTGAAATCAACAAAATAAGATTCATAGCATTTGTACTTGTCAATATAAGAAACGTGATATTAATACCAAATGAAATTGACGTCACATTAAGAGTGAAACTTCCTATAGAAATCAAACATTTGAATGGGATCATTTGAACCTTTATTAGCATAAAAATAAACCAAATGGTAATAAACAGACAAAACGTGGTATATTTTTCTGGTTGGATAAATCAGTACTCGCCGCATTCGTCAGGTTTTACGTCAAATGTATAATTTTTCCAACGTGAGGAATTCACAAGCGCTTCGTTAACCGTGTTGAACTTCCACACAGCTGTACGAGTGGGTGACGGGGATCGCAGGAGACGTTGATCCTGAAGACTTGCAGCTCGACGTCTTGCGTCCGGAGATAAGGGACATAGCCCTCGAGCAGCAAACGGGATGCGGTTCTCCTGTTAAATAATACAAATGATTGAATTAGCATTACATGATACGAATGAAGACAAATAAGAAATACGTTTACTAATAAGTGTTAGCACAGATAGATGACCTCTTCACCTGCTCACCTATCACTAGGCCCGGATGGAGACATAGATTGAGATCATACCAACTACTGTCTAATGAGTAATATAGTAGTGAATAGTTCGCTAGGTCAAGCATGCAACTGTGATGGTTTATTAATACCTATTACTAAAGTTAAAAATGACAGAAAATTCTGGAAGATGGTAGAATAGGCAGTGGCAGGAAAAGTATATGTTCGAAACTGCTAAGGGCTCTTTTTATAAGATAAATAAACACTCTTTTTTGTTTTTTTTTTCGCACAGTTTGTGTACCTACTCGGCCAGTTTAACAATGGTTTTGAAAGTATTTCGTTATTACAGTTTCAGAGTTACCTCCAGTTTCATTAGAATACGGATATAACATATTCAAATGGTTACACTCGATATATTATCGAGTCGCTACGACTTCCGGCCTCTTAAAAAGTGCACCGATGACCTAGTAAGGGTTGCTGGAATCCAATGGATGTGAAACGCACAGGACCGTTCATCGTGACACTTGGGGGAGGCCTATGTCCAACAGTGAACGTCTTTCGGCTGATATGATGATGATGATATCGAGTCAGATTTTTCAGCAAGCTTCGTTGAAGTAGTCAGTACTATAACAAAGTTCTCAAATTCCAATTAATTTATTAATTTTGCTAAGCTCCATTTATCTCACGACTGTTTCAATGATTCCACATATTGTCCAGTTGTGTAGACACTTGAGAAACAAAACTACTGGACTTATTGGCTTGATTTAATTTTAAAATCTATTAAATAGCTGTTAAGCATCGTGCGCGTATCGCAAAATGGATTGTGTAGGTAGAAGCCGCTTTGATCCAGTGACTCATCAATAACGACAGTTTATTCTCGCACCTCGGAGCAGCATAATGACCTAGTGGTAACAACCCTAGTTTTCAAATTCTAGGTTGTATGCTGGAACCTATCTTCATTGTCATTAATTATTTCATAACCACTGTTCACAAAACAGTCAAGAAAAATAATATCATAAAACCAGCACGTACCAAACTCTCAACCAAATTTTTTTTAAATGAGCTTACCGTGTCCGCATAGTTGATTACAGTAAACTACCACAGCGATGGCCTGAGAATCAGCAGAGGATAATAGACCGTTTATCAACTATAACTGATTGTATTCTCGCACCTTGCGTCTCCCAGGTGTTCTACGCCTCCACCACCCTCGGATACAAGCCAAAAGCCTGGCACCTTGAGAGCGACACTTGCTCACCAACGAGCTTTTCTTTGACCCACTTGGATCTGCAGACACTCCTGATGTTGCTGCCAGTTCTTTCACTTTCGGCTGCACAAAAGCAAAAATGAATGACAATGAATGTCAATTCTGAATATTTGCAGTTTACACGTAATTAAAGAATTATTTTCTTAAGAAATGTTACAATTTTGATAAAAAATATTTTTTGTATTGATTACAAAATCTGACACGCTCTCTCGCTCCACTGACTTATCAATGTATAGTTAGATATTTTAAATTTATAAGATATGCTCTTTTTGCCTACAGTATTGTATGGAGGGGTAACTTTAAAGATAAAAAATATTTTAGGTATCATTTTTCGTTTGTGAAAAATCATTTCAAAATGCCACATCGACTTAAGGTGTGGGTGTTAGGAATATGCTCTTATAGAAATATATGGAAATCGTACCTAAGGACGTATTTTTTTTACCGACAATCGATCAATATACAAAAAACCGGCCAAGAGCGTGTCGGGCCACGCTCAGTGTAGGGTTCCGTAGTTTCCCGTCCGTCACAATAAGTGTACCAATAAGTTTAAGAAAATGCTTGCATATACGATTATACTACAAACTTAGTCCAGAAATTATTTTGTACAACCTTTTTGTCTTTTTTGAACAAAAACTGTTGTTTCCATCAGCTTCAAAATAATTTTCCTAGAAAGTCCTTATAAAGTTCTACTTTTCAGAATTTTTTCATATTTTCTAAACTTATGGTTCAAAAGTTAGAGGGGGGGACACACATTGTTTTTTGGTTTTTTTTTACGATTATTTCCGAAATTGATGACATTATCAAAAATGATTTTAGTAAACCCTATTCATTTTTAAATACCTATCCAACAATATATCACACGTTAGGGTTAAAATTAAAAAAAAAAACCACTTCCTACTTTACATATAGGGGGGCTACCCTAATAAAACATTTTTTTCCAATTTTTATTTTACCACTTTGTCGGCGTGATTGATATACATATTGATACCAAATTTCAGCTTTCTAGTGCTAACGGTCCCAGAGATTAAGCGAGGACGGACAGACAGTAGGACAGACCGACAGACATGGCGAAACTATAAGGGTTCCTAGTTGACTACAGAACCCTAAAAAAACTGGGCAAGTGCGAGTCGGACTCGCGCACTGAGGATTCCGGGCAAACTACAATTCCCGAATGAAGTCTCGAAGATTTTTCCGAATAACAAAAAAAAAAATTTGTGACCGATAACATAAAAATTACTGTTTTCAGATTTTATTCTTAGACCTGTGCTATAAGGCTTTGTGTCAAATTTCAGGATTCTGAGTTCAACACGAAATACCCTATGAATTTCGATTTTTGAGAGTATCAAAATATACGTTTTTTGCCACATAAAGGATCTGAAGCTGTTGGTTTAAAGGTCCCTTGCATAATTAGTACATTTTTTACGAATACAACTTTAAAAAAAGAAAATTTTAAAATGTTAGGCTTAATTACGATATTTCAATTTTTTTTTGAGAAGACATACGGTTATGGGTAAAAAAAAAACCCTTGTCCGTGTCTTCCGAGTGCCGTTATTCGAAATTGCAAATTAATTCAATGTCATACTAACACAAATATTAGGTTCCGGCTCAGCATGAGTTGATAGGTTTTCATCGGATGTATGTGCTGTCATTAATTCAACCTCTTGAAGGGTCATGCCTTTTGGATCTTCTAAAATTTGATCGACTTCATCTTCAGAGTTTTGATCATAATCACCTAAGTTGATGGAAGCATAATTCTAATTATTTTCAAGATCACTAGCTAATAATGAGATTTATTCCAATGTCTAGATATTTCACTCACGGTTCAAAGTAAGATAAGCATTTTCATATCGAGTGACATCCATGCTTTCGACCAACTTTTCTGGGATTTCATCACAAAGCTAATGGAATTAATAAATATTATTGGGCAATACACATTATTTCAATAAAGGATAAAAAGCGAACGGAAATTGTACTTTACTATAGCGTACTTTTTTATAGCGTCGGGATATGAAATAAAGCTTACTAGCTTTATTTCATATCTCGACGCTATAAAAAAGGTGAGCTACCAAGTAACTTTTGGAGATTAACTAAAATAACTGATTCAAAAATAATCCAAATCCAAACTAATATTATAAATGCGAAAGTAACTCTGTCTGTCTGTCTGTCTTTGCTTCACGCCTAAACTACTGAACCGATTTGTGTGAAATTTGGTACAGACATAGTTTGAAACTTGAGAAAGGACATAGGATAGTTTTTATTGCAAAAAATTAAATAAAATAAAAAATAAAATTTATTCCAGACATACAGCGCCATCTATTGGTCAAGAGTCGGCATCAATTCAGTACAAAAATTTCCGGAAGTCACTACTCCACGCGAACGAAGTCGCGGGCAAAAGCTAGTATTAAATAAAATATCAAAGACGAAACGATGTACCTCTCTAATTTTTACAGCAGGAACTACATGAGGAACTTCACAGTTTCTAACGATATCATCACCAGCTCCATCATCGTGTATATAAAACGCTATATCGTTACCAATATTTTCAGCATAAGCGTCCGTTAAAAACGAATACTCGGAATTTTCAGAATTTGATGACTTTTCTGATGGCACAACATCTTCTACAGTTTGAGATGGTTCTGCCACACTTGTTTGTTCATTTGTCACCCCTATCGCAGTATTTACAAAAGACTCCAGAATTTTGATCGTTGCTTCAACGAGTCTGTCATTAGGCTCTGTATTACTTTGTACTATTTCCGAGTCATCACAAACTGTGACTTTTTCAACATCACTCATGTCGAAAAGATGATTAATAAACATCGAAGTTGATTTCTTTAACTCGGTCTGGCGCTATAAATATAATATGTACCAGTTACAGAAAAAACAAATTATGATTAGTTTACAAGTGAATTGCAATCAAAGCTTACCAATTCAAGTTCTTCGTCCCCTTGACCAATAAAACTAGCTTCCGGCTTATTTTTTTGTAAATCATCTGAAAATTAATGTGCATTAGGGATCACCATAGCAGCAGAATAATTCTTAGTGTTTGAAACAAGTGTTACAATTTCCTTACACTCCTTTCGTAACACCAATTTGTTAACCAGTGGCATTGTTTCAGTCAATTTAAATATTTGGCAGGCGTTTGAAATGTTACCTGAGTAAAAATTACTTGTAACTTTTTCCGGCGTTGATGTAGCAACCACATTGGCAACTTGCGCCATCTTATTTTCATTCACGATGTCACTGTCGCCCTTTGATGCCTCAAACGATGTGTCTTCATCATCGGCATCACACAGTTTATCAATCTCAAGATTTTTCAACATTGAGTGATGGCGCCATGGACGACCTGTTATTATAATTAAAGTATCGCGTCATCGCAGTTTGATGTGGTATTATTCAAAGAGGCTTTTTAGAGCACAACGGCATTTAATAAATAGGAAATGGATATTTTACACTTTAGACACCGAAACCGCGGTGACATGTTCCCGTTAACTGACAACCTACCCTACCTACCCTACCCCCCTACCCTACCCTACCTTACCTACCCTACCCTACCTTACCTACCCACATTATATATTTTTTTAATTCATTTTTTATTTAAAAACCCTTCGCTGTATGCTGGCGAAGAAAACAAAAAAGAATTATTAAAATTGGTCCGTTCTTAAGTTATAGCGTGACCAGGAGAAATACAGGTTCATTTTTATAAATATAGATTATATTTTGGAGTTGCAGCATTATTTTTGAAGCTGTATTTTACATTCACCATAATCAGTTCTACACAAAAGCTAGCAAAATAAACGATAATTAATTTAGGTGAATTTTGTTTTATTTTGATAATCATTTAGAGTGGATAGTATTCTACTCGTATTATAATTTAAATAATATTAGTATTTACTTTTTGTATGTTAGGTACTAATGTTAGGAAACTCAGAATTCCTTTTATAGAAAAATTGTATAGGGACATAGAAAGCTAGCTATTTTGTTGTAGGTTTTGTTTTTCTTTTTTCCATAAAGGTTTTTATAACCTCGGTGTTAGTTAATTAACTGACTTACCTGTCTCTCTAGCAGTATTTGCAATGACAGAAGCTTCATCCAAAACCTGGCTGACAAGATGTACTGCCAACAAGGCAGCAAGACGCGGGTCACGGGTTTGTTCACCGTCGACTGTACGCAAAAAGTGCAGTTTTGATTTTATGAATAATTCTGTGACCATTTAATTATACGTAGCTAAAAATACATATCTAGAAACATAAATAACAAATCTACATCAAAAAACACACCTTCCTTGTTAATCATCTTAACTGATCTTGACGGTTTTTAATGACATTTCTACTTTCTTCAGTTTTTTTTCTCAAGTATTTCCAGCCAGTATAATGCTCAATTTATTTTGTAAATAAAAAGTATATATTCGTTTGTTTTTTATTTCATTAGGTTGAAAACCTTTCAAAAGATGGCATATTTTGATATAACAATAAAGTTTCTATTGGCAGCTCAGTTGGTGTGCATGTCTCCAAGTTGCCCGAGTAGAGATTGGCCACTATTCTGAATTTCAGCAAGGAAAACGAATGGTGAATAGTTTCTACGCTTCAAGGATGTTCAGGATAGACACATGAGGAGGTGCGACATTGACCCCATGACTTAGGAGAAACCGGCAAAAGATCGGCCTGAGTGAAGACGTATGCAGCGGCACGTGCAGGACTTGGAAAATAGAATTAAGCTAGAATCAGACCGAAAACGTGATGACTTCAAAACTAGACTGTCCACAGCAGGCTATCATCATCATCATCTCAGCCGACACACGTCCACTGTTGGACATCGGCAGGCAGGCACCCCCAAACATCGCCACAACGAACGATCATGTGCGTCTCGCATAACAGCAGGCTATAATTTATCACATTTCGTTAATGTTGTTCTGACATGTCGGCTCCAAGCTCGGAGTTTTTCGGCCAAAATTGGACATGAAAGTCACACGTGGGAACACAACAGAGCAGCATATCTAATCTCACAACCACTATGAAGAGCCAAGGAATGCTGTCACTGTGCCCGAAATCGGCTAGATAGTATCATCATCATCGAACTCATCGAAGTTTCTATAAATCTTAATTTCAGTACATTTCACTAAATTATACAGATTCTGAAGAATGATATCATCTCTGATATGTCTACATTTGTGAGTTGAGCTATATTGAGTACTTAGCAGAACTGTCGGCTCTATATTTGGAAGTCATTGAATTATCCTAAATTTTATGGTTCATACTCTACGTACATAGGTACTTCGATCTTAAGCATCGTCTCATCGTTGATTTTGATCAGGTACTACCACGACAGATGGTGCTTCGAATTATTAATTTTGCTTGATGTCATTCATAATAAGGGTTTCAAGGCTAAGGTTGAGTACTTTCGCTTAGGACTGAGTTTCACATTGTTACTGCGTGATCTTATCGATAGTTTGTTACCTGCTCATACAAGCTCCGTAGGTGCGAGCTTTTACTCTAACTGACTAGAACAACGATTTATCGCCCCACGGGTTAGTTCTAAACAAGAGTACTTTGTGTTCATTTTATATCAGAGAGACATAGATCACAGAAAAATAAGTAGAATAGCAAATGAAATAAATATTTCTACGATGCCGGAAAATTAAAATGTGTCATAATTTTATAAGCTACTGATGATATTTAAACATTAACATATGACATACTTACGCTAATTCTTCTACCATTATATATTTTAACATCAATGTATTTTTCTGAATTATTTCTGTAACCTCTAATAAAGTTTCTCAAATACGTAAAAAGCATCTTCCATTCAAAACACAACGTCTCTATTTCGGTAACGCCCAGCCAATAGCTATAGTGTGTTGCATACATTCTAAAACTTCAACCTCGTTCTATTTTTGTCGAAGTTTCGTGATTGTATCGTAGTATAATTTGTTATGAACCGGGAATATAGTATAATTCAGCTAAAAACTTGTTTTATTCCTAACTAATTTAGTTCGAAGACAAACCCAGTAATTAGTGACCTACTAACGAGTTGGTTCGTAAATAAAGAAGGGAAAGAGGTGTGCCACAAGGTGCACGCTTAAATGTGTAATTCTATAGGTTGAGACGACATAGTTTCAAGAAAACGGCGTGATATCATCGTCAGTTACCTTTCAGATATAACTTTTGTAATAGCTTTGTTCATGTTTTAGACACTACAAATATTATTTCGGAAGTGTTTACCTTCTCTGTAGTTTTTCGCACAGAAATGTTAAATAAAGTTAGTGCGTGATTCATTACAGTGACGTAAGGCAGGTGATGTCTTCAATATTATTTAAGTTTTCTTCATCCACTGTGGGTGGGACTAAACATACTCTGTATTCTGTAATCTCTGTAATATCTGGATTGTTCATAAAGGTATTTTTAACTCGTTGTGAATATTAAGCTCATTTTTTTTTTGAGATAGATAATCATTCAATGTCTTCTCCCGCTCTAGAGTGAAACGAGACTGTCTGAATTGCACTGACTAAAACCGACCTGTGTCCTTTTATTAGCCTTTTGCGTTCTAGGACCACGGTTTCCATTTCTGAAATTCCAATTTTGCCCTTAAAGTCGGATATAATCCCAAGGGAATGTGTTACCCAGTTTTTCATCTGAATTCGTTCTGCCATTTTTTTTTCACCCCCCTCAAGGGCGGAAAAGGCCATTAGATAATTTCACAACTTTAAGATGGGAAGTACGTCGGGACGATGCCCCTGTGAGTCAGAGTGATGATGTCCTAGAGAATCGGGATGATGCTGCAGGTAAGGCCGGATGAAACTTAAGTCGGCGTACTGCTGCTGGCACCAGGGAGTCGGAGGGGTACAGTGCGACGTAGGGCTTGACTGCTGACGTCGACCAGGTGAAGTTATTCATAGCTCTTTATGTGCTGGCCGAAAGTACGATGTGCTTAGCAAGGTCGCTAATGAAGCTGAGAGTGATAACCAGATATGACCAGGTAGGCATGCAGGTGGTCGGGATACCCTTTATAGCCGTGGGTGCTGGCTGTATGGCTCGCTGCTTGGAAGCTTAAGGAAGTGATGATGACGTCACGAAGTAGTGGCTGTACGAAGGCTACGCTGACGTTCCTTGTCAAATAAAGGCCCACCACTAGCAAGCTGCAAGCTTGCGGGGATTGTGTGGGCTATCTTCAGTTGACTGTCTTTTCACTTATTCGAGTGATGTATATGTCATTGCTGGATCAGTTTACACTGTTTACAGCCTCATATGTTCACAGGCGAAAAAGCATAGTGTTGCGCTAAAGTCAGGGTAGACTATCAACTAGAATGATCCACATAAGCCAAGTAGGAACAATGGGGAAGTTTTTTTTTAACCTTTACAGGTATATACGGTCCTTGGATAGGCCGCACTAGGTAATCAGAGGCTTGCCACAAGCTCGCATGACATAAACTGAGCTGGCTTATAGGGTATATAGTTCCATCCCATTTTCTCGCCCGCACGCCTGACATTTTAACACTCCGTAATAAGGCCCCTGACCCGGTAGCAAAGGACGGACTGATACCAATCTGTGGTAAGGTGTGCGTGAATTTAATTTAACCTGGGCCTCCGACTCATGTTAGCAGCAGGAACTGTTGAGTTTTTCTTCGGTAGGAGTCTGATAAGTAGATATATCAAAAAAATTGACCTAGAGTACTTTGCTCCATCCAGACAAGCTAAGGAGTGGATACCCTTGCCGGAATCTGTGTTTCCTGATGGCTACCACACGAGTGAATAGGTTACTTCTAGGTTAGCGCGCTTCATCGTCAACCGCATTGTCAGTTTCCATCAGGTGAGATAGCGGTCAAACGCGAACCTATCAACAATAAAAAAACCGGCCAAGTGCGAGTCGGACTCGCCCATGAAGGGTTCCGTAGCAGCAAGTAACATAATATAAAAGTTCTTGTAATGTGTTGTAACTTTGATCGATGTTTTAATAATAGTGTATTTTTTTCGATTTATGATGCATTAAAAAAAAAACTACTTACTAGATTTCGTTCAAACCAATTTTCGTTGGTAGTTTTTATATGTACATCATATATTTTTTTTAGTTTTATCATTCTCTTATTTTAGAAGTTAGAGGGGGGGGGACACACATTTTACCACTTTGGAAGTGTCTCTCGCGTCAACTATTCAGTTTAGAAAAAAATTATATTAGAAACCTCAGTATGATTTTTGAAGACCTATCCATAGATACCCCACACGAAAGGGTTTGATGAAAAAAAAAATTTTGAGATTCAGTTCTATGTATGGGGACCCCCAAAATTTATTGCTTTTTTTCTATTTTTGTTTAAAAATCTTAATGCGGTTCACAGAATACATCTACTTACAAAGTTTCAACAGTATTGCTCTTATAGTTTCGGAAAAAAGTGGCTGTGACATACGGACGGACGGACAGACAGACAGACAGACAGACAGACATGACGAATCTATAAGGGTTCCGTTTTTTGCCATTTGGCTACGGAACCCTAAAAAGACGTATCCATGAAAATTTGACCACGTCAAAAAATAAAGTAAGTCTATGTATAACGCAAGTCTTACATTAAAAACACAATTGAAGAACAAGGTAAAAAAACACGTCTGCCTATTAACAATACTAGCATACGAGTGATTAAAGATGACAGTAGTTTAATTACGTGAGTAACAAGCTACGACACACATGAGATTTATCGTTCGTTGCTGACTAGTGAGTCACTGCCGACGACATACACCGTTATTATTTTTGCATAGCTGTACTACGTCAGCTTACCAATTTATCAACTGAAAATGTTATTATAACAAAACCACGATACCTCAAGATTCCTGTTTCTGTTTATAGAATCAGAAGATTACATGCTACTTAGAGGACAGAACAGGCTCCTGTGCTCTGGTTATTGACAGTATAAAAGATATAACATAAAATGTATTAATTTTATGTAAAGAATCTACATAATATGAACAAAATTTCATAACTGTATCTCGAAAAATCACAAAGTTGTTATGTTACCTAGTTGCCCGCACAAATACATGTTCACCCGGCCATCTGGGTGACTGAAGGGTTGTTTTGCTCCCGCACCCAGCTGTGCACTGGTGCCTAACCCCCGCTATGACCTATGTTGTACACTTAATGTTGGTGCGTCTAACTTGTGACCTTTTTGAAATATCTTTTAATTCTAGAAATTATCACATGGTGTAAAATTATTGGAATCGATTCAGTTACCGATTCTGAACAAACTATATTCAGGATTCGGATATTTATCTACCCTATTCTGAAAATAATGTTGTATAATTATATGTAGATATGTATAATATGAGAGAGCCGAGTGGTAATGGCTCCGACTTTCGGTCGACGAGTTGTAGTTCGCGGGTTCAAACACTGTCAGGCGCATTACTTTGTGTAATTTATTTCATTACCACTGCTCTCAAAACGGTGATGGAAAACATCGTGAGGAAACCGGCATGTCCTAGAACCAAAAAATTCGAAGACATACATCCACCAACCCGCACTGGGCCTGCGCAGTGGATTACGGCCCATTCCCTCTCCTAGAGAGGAGGCCTGAGTCCCAGCAGTAGGAACATTAAAAAGGCTGATACAAACTTTATGGGCTTGCTCAGTAGACGAAACTGAACAACCTTCCACAAGTTTTTTTGTTTTTTTCAGGAAACGAAAAAACATGCGACTGCTCAGCATACAAAATTATACACTTGATTGGACAGTTTGTACAGTTTGTTTCGTTATAACCTTATTAATTTAACCTTCTAGGGACCCACTTAGATGAGTCCTTGGAAGATTTTTAAATACAATTAAACCCAGTAGATGGCGCTGCTTAGCTTTCGAGCAGAATGACGCCTTTTGGGTCTGCTAATACAGCTATAGATAATATCTATTAGATGTAATATTTTTTATTACAAAATTGTATTTGATTAATTTAGTATCTAGCAGTACGCCGCTAGTTTGTAGTGTACTGCCCCCATTTTTTTTTAGTTTGAGTTCTTACAATATATCCCAAGTTAATAGGGTAGTAGGTGGAATTGCTGTCAGCAATTAAACACACATACACTCATAGATTTAAATATTTATATGTAAAAGGTAGGTCATACAATAAAGTTCCTTTATTATAAGCTCCTTTCTAACCGTTTTACCTTTAACACAATTCATCCCTCGTTCTCAACTCCTATAACCACCTGTTTTAATGCTCAAGCCTTCATACGAAGACCAACATTTACCATACAAAGGTTTGACGTCCGATGCCATTACTTGAACATATATATCGACGGTTGAAAGGCAAAATGCTGTAAGCGACATTGAGTAAACTTTACAAAAAGGTGGTTTAAAGTTAAAATTTTGAGTTCACTTTTGTAAAGTTCACCTTTTGTCGCTTAGATCATTTTGCGTTTCAACCGTCGATATTTATATAGTTACCGGTACCTAAACATAACTTTGTTTTTTTTTTTAATATTAAAAAAAAAAACTAAAAACATAATATGTAGATACTCGTATATATAGTAGTACCTATAAGAGATGGAGGGGGAGGGATAGCTGCGGACGACCACAGCATTGATCAGCGAGATAAGTGTCACTGCGCGGTCAAGTGTTTCTTGAGGTTTTTAGGGCAACGAAACCCTACTTTAACATCTCACTTGATTGCGATTTACCCTCTTTCCTCAATTTTACCTCTCTCTTCCTTTATAGATTTCAGAAAAATCGGTCGGTGTAAAAAACCAACTGAAAAGACGTATCTACATAAATTTTTCCTACTCTGACTTAGTTGATGGTTGACCAAGATAATGTTTTAATTTTTATAAAATCTGTGCATTTAATTGCGGCTAACTGCACCCGGATAGTGCGCGGCTGACCTTTCAATTGAAATCAATTTTCTTTGCGAAATATTGATTGATTTACTTAATAATATGCTATGTTTGCTATGAAGAATATTTAACCACCAATTTTTAAGTGTAAAAATGTTTCTAAAGATCCAATCCTTTTCGAAGGAGTAGGGAAAAGTTGAGAAATTGCTAAATTTTTAAAAAGTACTAATCGCACGAAAAAATCAAATGTTGATAATGTTGTTCCTGGATGTGTAATAAACATATATTTTTTTCAAACCTATTAACCTAACCGTTACCGAGCAGTAGGCTTCAGAAAGTCACTGTTTTATGGCACTTTTCGGGTGCTTGGGCCTTCAGAGCCTATTCACTCTTGCTTCGAAGAGACCAAAATTATAATCGGACGGGAAGACTGCAGTAGCCAAATTGTTCCGGCCCTTGATGTATACGATATAAACGACGAGGCGAATCTATGAGAATGATAAGGTGTTAACAATGTCCTAAAGTCGCTTTCCGCGTCTGTTTATCCGATAACTCCTCCTAACACAAGCATCGGATTTTGATGTAATTTTCACTAATAGAAAGAACAAATTCAAATTCAAATTCAAATTCAAATTCAAAGCATTTATTTCAAATAGACCATTTACAGGCACTTTTGAATAGTCAAATGTCGGTCAGTCCAAGAAAAGTGAAGCTAAATTGCACGTTCCAAAGAGTAGGTCTCTATGGAGAAGAACGTGCAAGAAACTCCATGGACACTCTTTTAAATCATTTATGTGTTACATATAATGCTTGGTTACATATTACTTGTTGCTTCTATCATGTGAGCACAATGTCGATAGCGAAATAAAAATGTAAAATAATTAAAAGATAGAAACTGAATTAAGCCACTGGCAGCTAAGAGATGACCAGTCCCATCTGACGGCACCCGTTCACGAGCATGACGCGTGCATCAGCCCCACTCAGCTCAACCATTTTGAAGGGAACTGAACGACCCAATAACACGTGCCACCAACAATAAACACAATAACAATAAACGAGAATAGTTTATGTAGTATAAATAACTAGCTTTTGCCCACGGCTTAGCCCGCGTACATAAAATATAGCCTATGTCACTCAAGAAATAAGCAGCTTTCTATCATCGGTGAAAAAATTTTAGCAATTGGACCAGTACTTCCAGAGATTACTTCCTACAAACAAACAAAAAACTTTACCTCTTTATTATATTAGTGTAGATTATATATTAATTATATATAATATATAAACAATTATTTATAATAGCAGCTTTTGCCAGCAGGTTCGCCCGCATAAAATTAGGTTACATACAAAACTTTGGACACCCGTTTCATCCCTTTATCTGGTGATTTTTTTAAATTTTCTCTTAGTTCTCGCCTAAGTGATAAAAAGAAAGCTTGCACAAAATTTCACGCTCCTACTCCCAGTAATTTCGGCTGTGCGTTTATATGTCAGTCAGTCAGTTTCTCCTTTTATATAAATATATAGATAGATAATTTAGACCCATGCGAAACCAAGCTGGGTCACTAGTGTCTACTAATTACGTATACCTACCCTAACTACCCCTCACTCCCAATATATAGAAACCAAACGAACTTCAGCTAATTGGCCATAAAATCTGATGGCTGCATAAAACAATGACAATGTATGTGGACACAACTAACGGAAACAATCTACAAAATGGGTACTGTTAGTGCCGGCGCTCCCTGACCGTCTCTATTTATAAAGTAAATTGCCTGCCGCAAAGCGAACATTGATATCTATGCCAATCTTGTTAATTCAATGTCTTTATGTTTACCATTTTATTTGGGGACGTTATCAAATAAATTACTTGGACGAGGGTTGATAAAGAACGTCGCTGAAAACACGTTATTTTTCACGTGACTTTATGTTAGGGAAATGGTGAAATAGTGGCTACGTAGTTAGGTAGGTAGGTTTTCGTTATGCACAGTGCAAAGTAGGTATACTTTGAAGAACAGTTGTAGAGTGGCATAAAATAAATTAAATTGTTTATTCGAGAAGCGCTCTTCAAACAAAAGGCAGCCCCTAGAACCTTAGATAACACGGTCCGTGTTACGATTGAGAACAAGAGGGCGTTCACTCCGCGCCAATATCATTTACGGTTTAACTATTACAGTGTTAAACACAGTACAGTGCCAAGACCTGAAAAAATACTCAATTTTAGAAGCGCAATGACAATTTCATATTGGAAATAAAATCAGTCTCAAATTCTCCCTTATTTATTTCAAACCTAACCCATCTCAATCCAATAATCGTTGAATAAAAGACTGGCCTACATTTTCAGCTGCTCGGGAAACAGCCATGTTGCCGTTTCTATAGCAACCGGAGGCTGCCTCTCCGCCTCTCGACCCGCGCGCACAGATCAATGCTGAAAATTTTCCAGGGTTGCTGAAGATGTGATGTAAGATTTGTCAAAACTACGTATAGTATAAAACTATACTTATTTTTGTATTTTAAGGAATTGTTTCCTAGAAAATATGTAATAAGTAATATTATAAAGGTAAAAGTTTTGAGTATGTGTGTGTGTATGTTTGTTAGGTACTTATTTATTTATTTATATATGCTTTATTTTACGCCATGACTACAATTTACAAAAAGGAAACCTTACAATAAAAAACAACATTCCTATAATTTGAAGCCTTATCGCATTCAGCGATTTCTTCAAGGCAACCTGGAATGGACAGAGATTGCCTGGATGCGAAATTGCTCGAACGTTTGAACGGATTTTAATAAAACTTGTTACCTACACGGGTAGACCATATCCCAGAATAGCAAATAGGATACTTTTTTTATATAATGGGAATATGTTCTCTTGAGCCAATTTTCAACTTTCACTCAGGTGACGCCACTTGCACTGGCAGCAGATAGTGGAAAATATTGGTTTTAATATCAAATATTTAGGACTTGAACTACTTTGTTTGGTAGGAATCAGATATCTTTTAGAAAAGTGCACAATTTGTCTCTTTGCAGATACAATTATTTTTCTATGAAGATTTAACAACTAGGTGGTTCAGTAGATACGTAGAAAAGCTAAACAGTTAAGTGAGTGGACAAGTCTGAAGAAAACATGGTCGACTGCATAAATTAAGAGAAACTTAGCTGCGCCAACCCTAACCGTCCGTCTCGTCACAATTGCGCGGAACCTCATTCCCAGTCTCGCGTCCCGTGGAAGAGGTCCTCGTTTCCTCCCATAACTTCCCTATTGTGACACCATAGGATGTAAACAGTGGTGCTTTCCATGAGTTCAGAACTATGTGTTAATTACTGCAAGTGAGGTAGGTACCCACCTATGTTAAACAAGCTGTTTCTATTAATGAAATGGTTACACTTACTTTAATTATATAACACCTTTTAATTTCATTAGTTCTGCGAAGGTAAGATGGTGTCTTTATTATTTTATTCCTCATAGTTTGAAGTACTATTATTATTTTCTGGGTTTTTAACATTCTGCGCATGGGAAATTTGGCCGACTACAGCTTAGGTACTAGCTGTAGTCGGCGATGTTCCTAAAGCTATTGTTATTTCACGTGGTTTTTATTGTAAAGTGCTTTCTTCCAAAATATATTAGCTAATCATTACCCCTGGACCAGGAATTTTACCTCAAATAAAATCGATCAATATCTTTCGTCTCGCTATATTTGCGTCGTGGTTTTGTCAGGGATCCTCGCTTGCAGCGAAAACCAAAGACATGACCGAAGAAGATCCAAATTCCGAGGAGGTAGTCCCGATTCCGGTCCAGATTTTCCTGTGGAGACAAACCACCCCTTTTGTAAGACCGCGCCTTGGAAAAGTTCACGATGCCGCCTGCATGGTAAGTAATATCTTTATTTATGACTAACATAAAATTGTATTATATTGATAACGCCTACACCTAAATGTTTGCAAAATGTGTACATCCGCTCAAAACACGCAAAAAATATGGCTGATTTTTGTGTATATGATTATGTGTATAATTTGATCTCAAAAAAGACGTTTTATGAAAAAAAAAAAAACAACACCACAAATAAATGACTTAGGGCTTGCGGACCCAGGGTCAACAATAAATATAAAATATACCTACCTAGTCTTTATTTTGTCCTACTAATGGGTTAGTTTGTTCATGTCTACATTCAAAAAAGTAGTCATAGGCGAACATTACACGATCATGCAAGCGTCAATCAATTCCATCAATCATGAATGATGGTCAATGATGGTTTTTTTTCAATCAAGGTTTTGACTGTGGCAAAACTGACAGCAAAATACCGTGTGCCTAATGTTCGCCTTAGAGCAACTGTGTACATCTAAAGTTCCAAATTCGTTATGACCTTCATATTACTTGAACAAGTGCTAAATTATTAATGTAGGTAAGAACCTATTTTTATAGCTATGAGATCACAAAATGTATTCTGCACATTGTGTATTGAGTATATTGCCATCACAAGTATCTCCCGTATGGTCTAGTGGCTAGGATACCTGGCTTTCACCCAGGAGGCTCGGGTTCGATTCCCGGTACGGGAAATCTTTTTGCAATGTTTTTAATTTTGTATGTTCGTAGTTTTGTTGTTGATTGTAAAGTGTCACTTATTTGTTGATAACACGCAGTTCTGTCAACGTGCTCCTGGACACCATGTAAGTAATCACCTAATTGTGCTTTCAGCTTTAATAATGCTTATTGATTAATTATTTTGGTACTTTTGTTTGGGATTTCTTATTAGGTTTATGCTTTATTCTATAACAAATCATATTAGTATACTACTTCTCCTGTATGTTATTATTGTTTACTGCAAAACATTACCTAATACTACTAAGTTGTCTAGTTTCTTCTAAACATTAATTTTGTCATTTGTGGGAAATAAATAAATAGAAAATGTTAGAAATCTCATCGTTTTTCCATTTGAAAACTATTTGTAATCTTTCTGAAGCTGTATTTCACTGTAGTTATTTATGTATTTTATTTATTATAATTTATTTTAGATTTTTGGCAACATTTTAATAAGAAACTTCAAAAAATGGCATTGACACTGACATGTTTACTTTTATAAAACGTCAGTGAAATGTTTGTTTACTTGTGGTTAACATAGCTTACCTGAAACTTTTTCTCAGTAATTATTAAATTAAACTATCTTTATTTCAATCAAACATCTTCAGGAAGTCAAAGAAGCGTGCAAGGTAAGATTCTTCTCTTGTTAAATCAGAGTTTTTACTTATTAACTTTTCGGTATTTTTTTTTTTACAATATTAAATTACATAAAAATAAGTTGACCCAGAAGTTAAGACTCAAGACATTAAATTATTAGTAAGTATACTAATTTGTTGACTTACTCTTTAAAGTCTTTCCAAATCGTGACATAGTCTCTGTCACGATTTGGAAAGACTACTTGGATACTCCTGATCTGTTTTGTAAATAATTACAGTCATTTGAAAAAGTGCTGGTACAAAATCTACGGTTTGGGTTGTCTATCAGCCTAGCTGAAGCTATAGAGTCCATTCCACGATGGAGGCTGATACAAGCGTCATTGCCACATGTGATGCATGCGCTAGCAGCTCTGTTACACAACAGGTATAGTCAAATTTATCTACACTATCTGTACTAACATTAGAGGTAAAGTTTGTTTTTATGTTTGTTGGAAGTAATCTCTGGAAGTACTGGTCTGGTTGTTAAAATTTTTTCACCTATAGAAAACTGCATTTTTCCTGAGTGACATAGTATGTGAGTGAAGCCGTGGGCAAAAGCTAGTTCTTTTATAAGTCCTAATCATACCCTTGAAACGGTTTGCAGTACAAAGCACTACCACTACACTGGTAGCGCATTGGTATTGGTCTCTATGCATTCACACACTCAAGTAACACAAGATTTATTAAAAAAATATTAAAATAGGTTTTTGTCCTAAAAATTCAAGATAAAAATAACCTATTTAAAAAAAAAAAACATATTTTAAATATAGCAGAAATTAATTCAGTAGCTGATACTGAAAAAACTAATTTGAGGATGTGCATCAATATATTACTTATAATACATATTCATTGCTTATTATACAATATAACAAAGAATATGCAACCTAATAATTATATCAAATCAAAATTCCTAAGGCATCAAATCTAAATATGATTATGTTATTAAAAAATGCTGTATTTTTAAAGGGTAAAAGACAACATGCAATCCCTGGGCAATGTGGAAACCAAGCTGCTGTACACCCTGCACTGGATCCTCCTTGATGCATCTGATGAATGCATTGAAAGCGACTATGAGAATGGCGTCTTCTTCTCAAACCCATTCTATTATCTGTTCTCCATACCTGCTTTGACGGTAATTATATTTTTTGAACCAGAACTAAATTAGGGTGTTCTTTCTTTCTGAGTATTATCTGTAAACTTTCTAAGTAAGTAATAAGGCTATTAACCTTTCAATTGTGATAATTACAGACACAATTGAAAGACAATAGGTGCGCGAACGCCGGCGTTCGCTTGGGGTTTAATGAATTAATATCTGTCTAGAAGTATTAATATTAATGACGGCACAATTGGTGCAGTGGTTAAGCTTACTGCTGCACTAGGTACGTGTCACGGGTTAGATTCCCGCATGGGACAAATGTTTGTATGGCCTACAGATAGGTCTTCCGGATCTAAGTGTCTTGTGAATGTCAGTTAACTTATGAACACACCCACAATAGAGGAGTTATTCCTAATATAGGGCAACTTATTTTTTTTAAAGATTCCACTTCAATATCTTTACAATTTAAATTATATTTTCAGCTGTTTGTGTTCCTGTTTGCACCACTGTCTCACCACCTGAAAGAGTCGGACTTCACAAACAACTATCGGTTAGAGAATGGCCTAAAGATGTGGCAGGCGATGTGGGAGTTCAGGCATCCTGAAGCGCCATGTTTCACCACTCTCGTGAAACCAAAGCCCAAGCCTTTAGGTGGCAAGTATTCCAAGAGACACCAACCTGGCGACGTGTTTATGGGACGTATGTAGAGAAACCTATCATACTTTTACTCTTTAGTAATTTTATTACTAACGACTATAATTTATGGTACTTTTCCTTAACATCATTTCTTGCAATTGCATCCCCTGGACTGACCCCGCTGGAGTTTGTTTATTTACCACTGTAACCTGATTTTTTTATGTATTTAGCAACCTTGGGCGTATGCGTGTAAACCTTTTTTATACCTATATGAAGCTTGATTTGGATCATTATTATTATTATAATATTTCTATAATAATAAGCCAATCAATAAATGACATAGTTTATAGCTAATACATTTGATCTTACAGGTAAACTATCTAAAGAGGAAGGTGGAGGTGGCAATGTGAACGGAAGTCCACCCAGCCAGAACGTGTCGATGTCACAATCGGAAGTGACGTCAAAACAGGCCAGTACCGAGGAGGAGCCATGGCTGTCGTCTCCCAAAGACACCATATTCCCTGAAACTATACCTGAAGAAAGTTCTAGCACTGAGGAAGAGCATGTGGTAAGATGAGAAAAAAATATAAGCGCAACATGCTTAAGATAAGGCTTACACGTAAGTAGGCGTGCGATAATCGTATGCACTGCGCAGACGTCGCAAAGACGCGGCGCAAACGTCGCGTTGTTGCGGCGTTTCTTCTGGACCGCCGCGTCGTCACGGCGTCTGTGCTGCGCAAACGTTTATCGCACGCCTACGCTAGACAAACGTTAGTGTGAAGGCGCTCTAAATGAAATATCAAGATGCATTTAATTTAATGAATATCTGCCTATATTTTATTCTAGTAGTCTTTACATATGATAATCTCAAAATTAACTCTACTTTTCTGTCTTTTTCAGTTTATCTACCGTCTGCCTTCGGAACAAAACTTTGGAGGAGCTGTGAAGGAGGCCTACACTGTGTATGCAGCTGATCCCAGTATATTTCAACCGCGCAAACCCGACGGTTCGAAGCCAGGGCTACCGGGAATTAAACCTTTACCACAAATCACCAAGATGAGGTAAGATTTTAAAAATAAGTTTAACTAAAGTTTCAAATGCAACTGCTGTGAAATTCTGAGTTTATAACTCGGCTTTGATGAAGTAAAATAATGCTTAAAAATCAATAAACTCATACTTGGGGTAGCCGCAACACATTTTGTTCTTTCATTCTCCCCTGTTAATATTTTAAATTAAACAACAAATAACACAAAAAAGAAATCTTTTTCATTTTGAAATGTTACTTTTTAATCAAACTCAAATCATTTTACTTCATATGCCTATCTACCTCTATATGGAAACTTATAAGACGTCAGAAGCTAGTGCATAGTTCCAATTGGTTGTCTCCTATGGAGAAAATCCGGTAAAAAATGATAGAATTAATAATATTTCTAAATTATAATATTAATAGGTATGAGAGGACGTGTAGACCAGTGAACATTGTAGTCAAAAGCACAATAAAAATAGTATCTTTGAATCAGTGAAGTCTACAGTATTTTTACAATTTTAAGAAGAGGTTATATAAAATAAAATCAACGATAAAATGGTGATAAGATAATAATAATAACAAAAAAATTGATTCAACTACCCAATAATAAATTCAAGTTCCAACATGTATATTTCTGGCCTACTCTATTCAAATCCATCTATTGACATTTACATCCATCACTCTTTTAGCCACTTTTTTTTATTGATATAAACTAGTGCTTGACTGCGAGTTAGTTCCTAATATACACCGCTAAATTTTAATCGTTTTAATCCCGTGGAGGGTCGATCCAGTACATGGAATACTATCGATTTGTAAAGATAAAATTAATAAAGTACCTTTTTTAAAAAACTCGTATTAACTTACGCATAAATGAAATTAATTTCTTTAAGAAAACGTCAGCTGAGCGAGTCTTATGACCTCTAGGTAGTTAAAACACATCGCCTACTACTACTTACAGGTCATTGGACTCGCTCAGCTGACGTTTTCTTAAAGAAATTAATTTCGAGCAAAATTTAACGGAGTATAGTGCCTAATAATAATATTTTGTTGCTTGCAGCTCTTCAGATAAAGAGTCTCTATCAGACAGTGGCGGTGGTGGAGGTGGTCCTACGAAAGGTACTCCTACATCGACAGAAAAACCACCCACTGTGAAACAAGGGAATGTAAGTAATTGTACAGACAGCAGTATCAACATTTTTCCTCTTCTCCAATAAGTACCTTAGAAATTTATCATGTTCGATACTTTGGCCCTGGAATGCAAAAGCCAACTAAAAAACTACACACCACACGCTAGGTATTAGCCAGTAAAAATCTAATACAGGGCGTATTAGATTTTAGCTCCACTCAAGTTATTTAATGATTTCTGATCTCAAAAAACGAGTTGAAAGAAAATGAATTTATTTGACACTATACAATGCACAAAATCAATAGTTAGGTAAATAGGTAATAAAAAAAAGATGTCAAAATATAATTGTTTGTCTCACGGCTGCACCAAAATCATTCCAGTTCAGCAGAATGTCAGATAACCAGTTCCTGATGATAGTTTTCAACTGAACCATCTTATTTATTTAATTATAGACCCAACAAACACTTTAAAATGAAAAGAACAAATACAGGTAGAAGAACATAAACCTACTGCATATTTCAAATGGAATTTCTTTCAGCAGACCTGTGACAGGAGAGTCGGATAATCATGTTCTCTTTACCGATATTACTTCGCAATAATAACCTATGAAATATTTTTTCAGGTATCGGCTGCTACATTCCTAGATGTTGCTACGTTGAGATGCTTATTTACATCGCAATGGCAAGAAGAAGGCGTATATTGGGCCCTACACTATTTATACAACAGGTATTGTGTTTCTACATGTTCTCTTCAGTTTACATCATACAAATTAAGGTGGCGTCCATTAATTACGTGAGGCATTTAGAAGGGGGAGAGGGTCAAGTCGAATCTCGCTTAATCTCACTCGGCAGGTATTACGTTTTTTTTTTCCTCAACAAAACGATGTTAATCCCAGAAAGCTGGGTTGATTCGACTAAAACTTAATTACTCCTACTAAATAAAATAAAATATACTCGTATTTACACCAAAACTGTGCATCTTTCAATCTCACATAAGATTAGGGAGGTGGTTGAGCCAAATCTCACAACTTCTCACTGTGGCCAGTGGGAATAAAAAATCACCTCACCAACTTAATGGACGCCCTCTAAGTGATCATTTCGATGAAAAAACACTATGTTACAGGCTACGAGACATATGCGACGATATGTCTAAACAAACGCAACCGAGGAAAAGAAGTAACTCCTTGCCTATACCCAAAATAGAGGTGTCCGTCTACCAGAGCCCAGATATAAAAGACCGAGACTCACTGAAGAACTTCATTGAGGTTCCAGAAGTTAAAGACATGTCGCCGATAACAGAAATGCCCTTCCCATCACCGACTAAAGCCGTAGAAGAAGAGAACATAATGTCGCGAAGATCCAGTGAGAAGATAAAACGCAAAATGAAAATGGCCGACCTAAAAGCGTTTGTTGAAACCAAGCTGCTGTCGAAGTCAGAAAAAACGCTGGAAAAAATCGGGCACGATGACCACAAGTTCTCCTTCCACTCTGCAGTTAGGATGCTATCTGTAGCTATATTTTTTCGCTTATTCTTAGCCTTTATCAAATATAAATTCTTAATTTCAATATTTTTGTAGGAATATCACCGGAGTTTGGACAATAATGATGATCGTCCCAATTCTGCCTTAGCGAGTAACTTCCCTCCCTTGGCTCCGAGACTAACTGGCGATTTATTCCACTGCAACCTTATCAAAGGGAAAAGTATGCCCAGTCTTAGGTAAATATCATAATGCAATTACCTTTTTTCCATATTTTTCCTTTCTCATGGCATTTTCCATTTAAAATTTTATAGCTATGGTAATTTTTAAAAACATCCTAAGTTTAGTATATTGAAAAGGCGTAGATTTTTTTTTTGTACTTCCTTGAAAATAAGCAGTACTTACCTGAATTCAATTTCTTACAGATTATATTTATAGATGATTTAGGTTTATAGATGTAGAAAATTATTATTAATTTAATAGATTATATGGAGGGGGAGAAAATATGACTGAGAAATACCTACCTACTAATATCAACTTAAGAAAGAAGAATAAATAAGTTCTGGATCAATTTATATTTGAAAAACTAGTTAGGCAGCCTTATTATGTAACATACACTTTTGCAATGTACCTAATTGCAATCGCTTTCATTTTGACAGTTCAACATTGCATTGAAGCGACTGTCATTCGGTCTATGTTACGCAATTTGTCTGCTATTCTCCCTCTCTTACATCTTTTTAAAAGATCTCACGAGCCGAAGTAAAACGCTAAGCAAATACTGAATCAGCAGCAAATATAACGTGTTTTATTAACATTCACATAATCGAACTACAAATCCGTTTTATCACAATCACAAAATTTTCACATTCTTCCATTATCAAAGCACAGCATGTTTATTTTATCAACACAATTATTCTGGGTGAAAATTCCATTTAAAAATTATATTTATTCTCTTTCTCCCATCTTGTTGACGCTTGTACCCGTACTATTGTAATGGACGAACGATTCGGTTGCTAGCTGTCTGATTGATGAGCTAGCCTCCAATGGGTAAGTGAGCAACTTAACAAGAATTAGAGGCTTCGTAACTTAGACGCTAGTCTTGCCGGATTGGTAACACATACTAGTACTACGATATTTACTAGGCGTAGAGGTTTTGCTTCAGATTTTTACAAGCACTCTCGAAAAGAGGCCTTGTTGCTACGTACATTAGGCTTATTTCAGCACATCAAACAATTACTTTGATCTAGTTACAAGAACACTCAGACACACAGTCACAACTCACAATTAAACAGTACATCAAAGTAGTTGTATGCACGCACAATGCTCATTAGATTCCGATACACTATCCATAATTACAAATTAATTCATTAGAATAATACGAGTAGTAAGTTTATGTAGTTAGATAAAATTAAATTCCTTCATTTAGTTTGAGGCTTCACTGGATGCGAAAATGCGTAAAATCCATGCAAACATCACTTTATTACCAACAGTAAAATTCGACAATAAAAGCATACAATTTTGAACTTTAATGCTTCACGTTAAGGGTACTGATCAATTGCAAGTTATTAGAAGTTTTTAATGATAGTGACCAACGTAATACGATCTAAAAGCATGAATTAACACTAAATATTTAGCATGAACAGCAAACACGACAAAACACAGGTATGATGTGGAACGTTAATAAAACGAAACAAAAATCGTTTAGAGTCTTTAACAAAAATAAAATATAAACATAAGACTTTATTAAAAAACTTATAAAAGACCAAAGGGCCTTAAACTTGGTGGTAAGTATGCCAAAAGTTTGTAAAAGAAACCTGTTATTTTAAAGGCAGTTATTGCAGGTACATCGATGAGGTGCGGACGGAGAGAGCGCAGGGGCCCTCTAACACGATGCCTACAAATACACAGAAAAAGAAGAATCCGATTATTACTGTTACTGAACACACGCCTACACCATCTCCGGATTATTTGTCGAAGACTAGACAGGTAAGCAAACATGCCTATCGACTTCAGCAGTGATTATTTTATTTTGAAAGTATAAAATTTTCAGAAACCCCCTTATGCATGGTCTGCACAGGTAACCCAACAAAACTTAGCCAATCATAACGTGGTTGGATCATCGCACTTCATTTAACTAGCTAACTTTATTTACAGGGATCTCTGGAATCCCAAATAGACTCAGTCAGCATGCAAGGATCCCAACACATACCTACACCAGAACGTAAGCCCAGCCTCACTCGGTCACAAACTGATTCCAACATCACTTACGTTGTTGAAGAAATACAGGAGGCTCCTGGATCTTTGCACTATATTACGAAGGACGGTGATATTGATTTCCAAGTGGTACTTAAGGTAAGTCGCCGTTCTAAAGGCTTGACTATTAATCCTAAAATAAATTATTTGAAATATAGCTACCTATTTACTTTCAAGGTAAGTGTTTAAGCAGTTTTTTTTTTTTTTATATAGCCCACTTTTTTGTTTTATTTCTATTTTTTTTTTGTTAACCAAGACAGAGACAGAATTTCATGCTGGCAACATTAATGGCCAACTGAATGTAAAGTGAACATTCCAATATTACAGGCTGTTTACTCCGTATCAACGATGGACAGTTTCTACATAACCCTGCGTGTTATGGAAGTCATGTTGAACTTAGTGGACACACTCATGGAGATGGGCGTCCACAAGAATTGGCAGAATAGCAAGAATGAAGAGGCTCAGCCTGGCAATGTTGATCCTATGGCGGACTTCAACAAAGATAAGGATAGCAAAGTAAGTGGATGTCGACGATATGAAATCAATTGACTTTTATCTCTTTTTAACAATTATCTGTTATACAGTGTTATTAGTAAAACACTAACAACCTAGTACGAATTTATTACTAACATCATAAACAATAACTTTTGTTCTATGACTTTAGAAAACATAATTAATTTACCAAAAACAAACCTTCAAGATATCGTTGTTCTATCTAACACATTTCAACTCTGTTTTTGTATTTTGCTATAAAGTGCAAGCGCATCAAGCACCCCCCCCCCCCCCCCCCGCCCGATTTCCCACTCGCCTACGCTATTGTACTATCTCTTGCTTCGCGTAGACTTCGTAACATTTCAAACGTTAAATTTAAATATTTTTATTTAAGTATGGATGGAAATCTGATGAACTAAAATATAATAAATTAAAAATCAAGAACAAAGTTTGTGGTTTTATGATGTTAGTTACATAGACCAGAGAGGTTGCCAATGTTTTACAAATAACACTGTATAGTGTTGTCTCACTCTTTCTATCCACTGTCTCACTATTTCTCTTTTTATTCTTTCTTCCCTATGGTCACTCTGATGAGTTGAATGTGTGTTACCATGCAGACAAATTCAAATGGCATTATGTTTTATAGGAAAGAGATTCAGGCATACCATGCGCTCAAAGCCAGGAGTCAACCAACATAGATGGCGGTGACAGCGCCAAGGAGAGGATGAGAGAGGAAGATAACTTGGATTGTCCTTATTATATGATTATGCATGTTATACTCCGGTAAGTCAGTGTCAATTAAAACATTTTAAGTGTCCATGAAGTTTCTTGACTGTTCTTTTCCATAGAACTTTGGAACAGCATCAACTATTTGACCGAACCCTTGTCAATTCATAGTTCTGCCTGTGTATGACTCAATTAAAATAAATAATTTTGAAATATATTAGTGTTCATTTTTTTAAGTCGGATAATCGGGTAACTATTGTAGTTCTGACGCGTTAAGCGGAGCGAAAGGGCGTGTTACACTTTTACTGTAATTCTTGGCCTTGGCGGTCCAAGGCCACAGTATATTTTCGTACCCCGCAGTCCAACATTAGTGCTCATACAGCCTCAATAACACAGTTTTGATAAATAAATAAAATATCTTTCTTTAACACTAGGCTGCTCCGCCAACTAGGCTGCTCCCATGGCTGCACCACAGCTCTCCGTGGCCCTCAAGCAGAATGCCTTCGTGTCCAAGCCAGGAACTCCTTGCGTCAACTACGATCAGCATCCATACCCAAGTTCACCACGCGCTTGAAGGAAATGACCAAGTATTCGCCGATTCGAGAGGTACTGGATAACTTGCATGCCGCTGTTGGATTCTGTGCTGAGCCTGCTTCGATGGTATCGCCAATGAGTAAGTACCAATATTAGCTAGATATTGATCATAAATACATTAATATATCAGACGTGAAGATGAGCCGTCGCGGTTTAAAAACGTGTAAGAATGACGGTAGCTTTTTTATGAGGATTTTGAAACCTATACTCAATCTCATGTTGTCTGACTTCTATATTTTATAACCCCAGCTGCTAAGAATTTTAGCAATATTAATCACACTACAATTTATTTATGTAATTATTATAGCAACCAATATCTGCAGGCGTAGCTGTCGAGTCGATTTTTATCTGATCGATTAAAGCGAGAGCTACGGGTTCGAGCTTCGTCATGGTATCGCTAGATGGCGCTGAATTCAAAATTGTGACTTCAGGCAGTCATTTGACTAAGTTCAATAATGTGGAACCATTTCCTTGACTTAACAATGTTCCCATACAAAAACAAAATAAACTAAAAATATTGAGTTCAGCACCATCTAGCGAGAATATGGCAACTAGCGTTTGCCCTTATAATTGCTTCTATATTCATAGCATATTCAGCCTTATAATGTTCCCGATGCTACGATTCAGGCCTCCTCTCTAGCATAGGGCCGCAATCTACCACGCGGGGCATGTACGGATTCATGGTTAGCACATATCTTAGAATTTTTGTCATAGAATATAGTTTCCTCACGATGTATTCATTCCTTTACTGTTTTGAGAGCAGTAGTGGTAAAATAAATTATACAAAGTAATGCGTCTGGCTGGGATTGAACCAGAGACCTACAACTCTGTAAGTCAGGGCGGTTACTACACAAATACACGCTGCAAACGTATTTTGGTCAAAAGACAAAACTATAGTTAAAAAAATCTTTCCAGATCAACAAAAACGCAGCTTCACCAAGTCTCCTGATATAAGTAACCTGCAGTCAGGTTACGCTACTAACTTCGGCGCTGGTCAGGGTCCTAATGCGAGCCGGGCTATCGAGACGTTTATCATTGAAACTACATTCAGAGTACTTGTGACCCGGTTCGCTTTGATGCATAAGGAACTGAAGATGTTGGATAATTCTGTGAGTGAAAAATATAAGGCCCGTTTTGACATTTGTATTTTGACTACCTATAGCAGCTTGTCCGGTGCAATGTAGCTACTACTAAATAAAATAGCTAAAATATCTAACGCCCAGCAGTGGGACAATATGGGCTAGATATAATAATATAATAATATAATATAATATTCCACAACACACAACGCCATCTAGTTCCAAGCTAAGCAGAGGTTGTGTTATGGGTACTAGACAACATAATTGAGTCTATTTCTCTCTCTAGACGTTATACATGGAAGTACGTCTGCTTCTAAGTTATGTGCGAGAAGCTCACGGAGGGGAGTTCCGAGTGGTCGCGTTTAGCGCACTTCTGGATACTGCGGAAAGACCAGACAGCCAGCAGAAGGAATCTAACATGCAGACTACTAGAGTAATCAGGTTTGTATGATGATGCTTATGTCTTACTGAACCCAGTAGGGCAATGTCTGCTGGGGCGGCGGGAATGTTCAAAAGAGTTACCGTGGCACTAGACTGCAAAGAGCAACTGAAGGAATAGAGCCACAGAGGTGGGTCTTAGACAGTAAAAGTCTGACACGCTCTCTCGCTCCACCCAAAGCAGGAGAACTTATTTGGTTTCCCACCCCAAAAAAGCCTCATATTCAAAGTCAGTAAAACCTTTTAAATGATCAAGATCGTCGAAGAGTTTGATCCTCCCCCCTAACCGACAGGCATCCTTTTCAGGATCCCCGTAAGGGATATCTATGTCCCTCAGTACCATTCACAGGGTTAGAATGACTTACATTCAATTGTAATACGTTTCAGGCACATTCCTCGCCAAAGCGAAGAGGAACGCGGTTCTGATACGGGAGCTGATTCCGGCTGTGCTCCTGACGAGCGATCTCATAAGAAGTTTACTTTCAAGAAGAGAAGCACTTCTTCTACTGGGGCACATGTAAGTCAATTAATTATTACCATTCGCGGCCGCTGGCTGTCTTTATCACTACGACCGAGATCTATAATCGTAACTTAATTCGAGCTTTAACTTGACACGTTCCTGTCTATCTAAGCGCACGGCAGTGCGCAGGCCAAGTTCCAGCAACAGGCAGCGCGCATGCCGTGCACTATTTACACGAACCGTTTCGACCCACTTTTGTACCCCCTGTAGCTCAATGCCTATTGCAAGTACAGAGATAAAATAGTAGCTACGTAATCATATACTAATACTAATCTAGTATAAATACAAGACAAAGTATAAACGTTTAGCCAAAGTAAGTTTTAAGCAATGTTTATAGATCTCGGCGTTCTTCGTACGAAACTGACAATCTAAAGGTTGATACATCTGGTCGCACCGAATTACACTTCTTGCTTCTAAAGGATATTCGTAGAAGCATGTGTTACCGATCGTCCCGTCGATTCTGTCGCGTGCAATCAAATTTCTGCTCTCTTTCTCGTTCTAGTAAATGAAAGTTTTAGGTGACAGAAAGAGATAGAAGCAATTCGACACGCCGTGTGCTCAGATGTAGCTCAACCGTAATTCTAAACTTGATATTCGGGGTTACCATGACGTTAAAAGTAAGATTGTTTTAATCTTGTTTCAGTGTGGGTAAGAGATGGCGCTAGACAACCTGTATAGCTCTGTCTCTTACCCACACTGAAACAAGATTAAAACAATCTTACTTTAAACGTCATGGTCTAGGTCATTGAATCATGTTAATGTACACGCTGCTTCGTTTAAGTGTACATTTTCACGTCATATTGACTGTTTTATTGTTCACATATAATTCTGTCTATCGTGAAGGTAAACGAAATGATTAAAAAACTATTTTCCTAATAGGCCGAGGTAAGCCACAGCATAAATAAATTTTTCATTACTCATACTCTGAAAGTAGGTCTGAAGTTGCCTGAGGAGCGGGCTGAAAGTGATACTTTTCATCCCTAGGGAGGTTTACTTTACAACTGACAGCTGTCGAATTATTAAAAAAAAAAACTAGTTCAATCTTCACATATCTATTGAACTATGTTCCAATTTTCCATACAGCCAGTCAATCACAGCGCGATATAAAATTAAAATAACTTAAAGACCAGTATTAATTAAATAATAATATAAGTAAAAAATAATATTTTAAGTGATTTATTTGTTCAACTATTTCTTTAAAATACTTTATTTTTAAAAGATTATAATTAACTAGCTGTGCCCCGCGGTTTCACCCGCGTTTTTCTCGTTTCCGTGGAAATACCGAGATAAAATATTGCCTATAATTGACTATTTAATATTTAAACAGTTTTCATATCAGATCAGTATTTCCCAAAATTACCGCGTTCATAAATGTATTTATTATACTCTTCAAAGATCTTATACTTACAATCATCAACAAATTTATTTCGAAAAAGATTATTACAGGATTTTATGTTGATAAAAAACTCCATGGCCCATAACTCATTAATAGGTACCAACTCTTAACATCTTACACACGTGATAACTTTTAAACGAAATATCCGATTGAGATGAAACAAAAAGTATTTTACTTCTACATAAATACTCTTGATAACATAATGCTTAATTTCGATAAAGATTAATATTACGATACATATTTAACGTAGTTTTTTTCCTTCAGACGATTTAATAATTATTTTGAACACAAAATCGGTTATTGTGATTAAACCATGATAGCTAGATATATGTTCTCGCGGACTTTTTTGTAGGTCTTAATGGGATCTACAAACCCGTAATACATCATTTTGTTCTGTTGTCAATAGTTTTTGCAGCGCACGCAAAAATAGGTTTTCGATTTTACACCTTGTGTTACAAAATAGCAATTTTATTACGGATCCCTAATTTTGAAAAAAATAAAACATAAATGGACTACCCAACACTGAAAGAATCATTCAAATCGGATCAGTAGTTCCAGAGATTAGCGCGTTCAAACAAACAAACAAACAAACAAACAAACTCTTCAGCTTTATAGTAATATATATATATTATAAAGCTGAAGAGTATAGATAGAGAGATATATTAGTATAGATTTCTAATTTTTCATTAATGAGGCTGAATAGCTGGCTGGCCGCAGAAATAAAAAACAAAATGGCGGGAAAATGGCAATCAGTCGTTGGTTTTTTCGAGTTTTGTTTACATTTCCGTACAACGAGATTTGTATTAACACGTTATGTTTATCAGATTAAAATAGTGATTTAACGCCTAATTTCATAAGAGAAGAGGCTAAAGCAGTACTGGAATACCTTTTACCGCCTAAATCAGAAGAAAGATACCTACTTAAAATCATAGGTACGACGACTAAGGTTTTACAAACTTTATTTTTTATTTTTAGTTTTCTCGTAATTGTAATGAAAAGCACAGTGTTTACCTCGGGGTGAAAGTAACCTATTTAGTCCCTCGAATTAGCGACCTCCAGGAAGACCTACATAAAATCATAGGTACGACGACTCAGGTTTTACAAACTTTTTATTTTATTTTTAGTTTCCTCGCATTCTGTGTAGTGCATTCAATGTATTTCCTTACCTGGAGATGGATGTTGATAACTGCGACACAGTTTTTTTACTACTGCGGTTATCATCGTTTCAATTTGATTTTTTCTGTATGTGTTTCTTGTTCTTTCGTTCTTGTTCCCTCGAATTAGCGACCTCGCTGCGCTCGCCCGCCAACTCCTTCTCGGGACGAAATGAGTTACTTTCACCCCTAGTGTAACAATGTACTATTAATAAAATGTTGGATGGAAGGTTATGTATGAAAAGTCTTATAGCAGATGTAATGTTACCGCACAGAGCCTGCTGGAGACGGAGGGCGGGTCGGAGTCGGCGTCGCAGTCGCCGCTGTCGGTGCGCACGCGGCGCTACCAGCTCACGCCGCGCCAGTCGGAGCGCACCATCCCGTCCGCGTCCTCCGCCGACATCACGCCGCACCACAAGATCTCGCATTCCAAGTCCATTCCCTCAAAGTTCCACATCGCTGGCATTGGTAAAATAAAACATTGTTGTGCTGATCTGCGAATACGAAAGTGTATGTATAACACCTGATTTGGTTCGTTTGTCACCGCGATTAGTTTCGACAATCATGTTTAGATATTCATAAATAATAATTATGGAATATTTATATTTTTTTATGACATTTGAAAGAAATCGTTTTTCGGCACAAACTTACTAAAATATCGATAACTAAGGTAGGCACCAGATAACCATGGAATAACGGTCATTGACCCTCTTACATTTGTTGACATTCTTAATTTCAAAAACGGAAATAAAGACATAAAGCTATCTTGAATCTACATGTATCGTGATCCTTTACATAATCTATAGTAATGAAAAGCAGTTCATTGTTTGTTTTTCGGGTAACTACGCGGAAATATTAGGAAAAGGTCAACGTACTTTATTCCACGGTTATCTGGTGCCTTCTTATAGACGGCTATCCTAGCATGGTTTCATTTTGACAATAGGTGTCGCTGATTTTCAGCTTCAACCCACTACATTTCAATTTAGTTCATTCCACTAACAAAATAGTTTGCATGACTTTTTTTAACCCCAATCTTTTACTACCAACTCCAAAATCTTGAAACATTTTCTTTTAGTGAATTGGTTCCGTCAGAAGCCCCATCATTCTCAGTCACTAATCCGCAACGGAGGAGGTTCGGGGGAGTCGTTACCGATCTCTGGCAGCATGATATCGTTAGCGCGGCCTCCGCACTTGCCACCGCCGCACACATCACGACCTGTACATGTGAAGAGAAGGGTTGGATATACTTTAAACAGGTACTTATTAATAGGAGTAGATTTAGAATTTTCATCTTCATCTTAGGGTTGTTCGAAAGATTTACCGTGGCTCTGAAACACAAAGGGCAATTGAAGGAGCACAGGTGGGTTTCAAACTGTAAAAATATGATTCTATCTCCCGGTACCGAAAGCAGGAGGACTTATTTTATGATTCCTCACCACTAAAACAAGTCCCGGACTCGAAGTGAACGTAGAATGACTATGAACTCGTACACTTGATAACTTGGAACTTAAACATAATAGATGAAGTGTGTTATTCTACAGGTATGTGTACCTTTGACCACCCATTCGGTTCATACAGGCGTAATAGCTCTACAGTAACAATGTGTATTATTTATTTATTTATTATGAGCCCGTTGTGTCCACTTCAGGGAAAAGGCCTCCCTTCCGTTATTCCACTCTTTTCTGTTTTCAGCCACAGTCGTAGTAGGAGTCCAAATCGTCACGCCATCTCCTTCTGGGACTACCGCGACGCCAACAAAGTGTATAAGAAAACAAAAGACTATTCAAAGCAATTTTTGTTTTATATCTAGGATTGCTTTCGAAACCAGTTTTTTTTTTATAACTAGGACTACTTTTGAAAGCAGTTTTTGATTTATAACTAGGACTGCTTTGACTCTCTTGACTTCCTTATGACCGTTAACTATATGGTAGATCTATGTTCTGAAAAGGGTCCTATTAAATACATAAGTATCTTTTTTCAGGGCTCGAAAGAGGGTTGAAGACAGATTAAACAGGTTTGGATTGAGGAAGATGGGGAAAAAGAGGGATGGCAGTATAGAAGATACTAGTGGCGGTTGTGAGTCCTAATATTTATTTCAATTCGTTTTATTTAACGCATGATATAAAGAATAAGTACTTGTTCACGTTGAAACGCGCGGACGCGGTGGCGGGTGCGGTCGCGAAAACATGGCGAATTCGTGTTCACATTAGCCGCCAGGCGTTTGCGCGTCACACCCGCCTGGCGACAAGTTTATACCATTTGAACTTACTGACGACGCGGGTGGATCGCGCGCTCCTCCGCTAGTTCGACGTGAACAGACACAAACATTTCAAGCGTTTGATACAGCCGCGAGCTCGCCGCGCGCGCCAATCGCTAGTATGCCCGCTACTTAGACCGCACGTGCGTTTCGTACGTGAACACTTCGATATTAAGCCATATGTTTGATATTTCGTGACCGCGCCCGCCACCGCGCCCGCGAGTCAACGTGAACGAGTACTAAGAAATTAATGTGTTTTTATTTATTACTATTGGTAAACTCGTGCTTGACTACTATTTCACCTGATGGTAAGCGATGATGTGGTGGATGATGGAGCATGCTTGTCCAGAAGTATCTTATTCACTTTTGACGTACAAGACCCCAGGAGTAAGCATCAACGCACAGCGATGCAAAAACGATTTTACGCGATTTAACACACTCCTAAATAGTATCTAGTTGACGCCTTTTGCCATGACGGTAGGCGCAGTGGTTGAGCGATATGCTGCTGCGCTGAGAGCCGCAAGTTCTATTCCCGTACAGAACAAATATTTATATGACCTACGATAGTTATTCCAGGTCTGAGTGTCTAGGCAAACACACGATACGATGTAAAGTCACAATTTTAGCATTATACGTATTCTAATAAATATATAATATACAAGGTGTAAGGGACAGCCCTCCACAAACTTTAAGGGCTCGCTCAGCAGACGATACTGAACAATATTCCACAAAAAATTTTTTGGAATCCATCGTCGGGGTCACCAATTGTGGTTTGCTACAGATATAGTGGTAGTATAATTAATTACTTTTAATAAATATTTAAAATAAAAAAAAAACTAATTGACGTTTTTAGAGAACTGTAATCAATAAATTTTTAATAGTGACGTTAATTTATTTTGTTTCACTATCCGGCCAGTTTCGGTGTAGCTCCGTAGCTCGTAGGTTGTGCTACACAGGAAACGAAAAAAAAATTTGGCCTCACCATACAAACTGTCCAATCAAGTTTATAATTTTGTATGGTCAGGCGGATTTTTTTTTTCGTTTCCTGATTTTTTTTTGTGATATGTTGTTCAGTATCTTCTACTGAGCAAGCCCTTAAAGTTTGTGGAGGGCTATCTCTTACACCTTGTATAAATAGCGGTAACCGAAATTATCGGTTATCCGAAATAAAAAAATATCAAAAAAAAGTTTCAGACAGGTTACGACCAGTTTAAAGTCCCAAAACGGATCGTGTCAAGAATTCGCCTTATGCGATGGTCAAAAGGTCAATGAGTAATGATCCCTATTTTGCAGATATGTCACGTCGTGGGTCCGCAGAGGGCGGCTCAGGCGGGGGCGAGTCAGAAGTAGTGATACTAAAACGGCGGCGCCTCGTGGCCGCCGCGCCGCTGTACGCGGGCCTGGCGCGGTTCAATTTCTTGCTGGACGCCACGCAGCCTGGAGGCACGCCTGACGCGCTTTTTATGGCCGCACTGTTGGATTTGGTGAGTTTTGTCTATGACATAAGATAAACGTACTTAATGGAATAGCTTTAGGGCCTATTTTTGTTTGTTTAATTTTTAAAGCTATCATAAAGCGATACGTTAGTTAGCCAATAATAAGAGACTACGATTAATTTTAGCTAAATTACACATCAATTGTTAAATTCTATCCTAAATTTATCAATACAGTTCCTTTCAAAAGTAACCATCTTTTTCTCTAACAAGCTACGCGCTGAGCTGTCAGCGCCGAGTCAACGTGACTCTAATATCAACATTATTGGTTGTGTCAATTATGATCATGATCATATTTTGAGGCACGCCTGCCCCTCCCACAAGGCCATTCTAAACTCTTTCATCTTTTCTGTGAGTGGTACAATAAGACCAGTTTTTGTAGTCAGATTTGAGAGATTGTTTTTGATTGATTGATTTACATGATTGTTTACAAGACATGACGCGATACATTTGTTTTCAGCCACATACTGTAGTCGTTGGGCGAGCAGCCATACTCCTAGAATGTGCGCACTTAGTGCATAACTGTAATAAGGGTCAATGGCCTTATTGGTTGAAATCAAACACGTCCAAAGCAGCTGGTAAGGATTTATTTAACGCATCATTGAAACTATGAGATATTTAACGATTTTATTATCATCATCACCATCTTCCTGCCCTTGTCTCGTTTTATTTGGGGTCGGTGCAACACGTCTTTTTCTTCCATTCTGCCCTGTCACTCGTCACGCTATCACTTACACCCTTTTCTGTCATATCACTTCTCACAAAATCTATCCATCTTTTCTTTGGGCTCCCTCTTCTTTTCCATCCATCCACATGTAAAGTCATAACTTTTTAATCAATTTAACAATTTTATTAATAAAAGTATTATTTACAGTATCGATAAATCCCCAACTGAAAAGGCAGCGATTAGCGGGCAAACTGTTTTATCAATGGGCTGAGGTGAGTTATAAATTCAAATAAGATTGTAAAAAATGTGGATGTGTATAGTGAAACACTTGATTGTCGTAAGGGTGAAGGGTGGGGAGATGTAAACACGTCCGTGCGCAATCAAAAGTAAAGCTTTTGAACTTAAAATTACTAAAGCAATGCCGACTACAGAAGCGCTAAGTCCGCGCCCCGCTCCCCTCGCTAGCGTGTTCCACGCCTTAAACACCAGATTTATTAAATAACAAAACGTGCCTTATCGATATAAACTAAATAAAAAAGACTCAAAATTAAACGATATATGGAATATAAACATTAAAATATAATATTAATCGTCGCCTACAAACCTATTCAGATTAGTCGGCCTATACTACACTGTTCCATTTTCAAATACCTTTCCGGGGATTATATTATAGACTTACTTAAAATTGGAGAACTATTACTTAAGATAGCACGGTTGGCGCGGTGGCTAAACCATTGGCTGCTGCACTGCGTGTTACGGGTTCGAATCCTGCACGAAGCAAATACATGTATGGCCTACACTTCTGCAGATAGTTGTTCACTTGTTTACGCATTTGTGAACGTACTTACGATACAGAAGGAATTGCCAGTGTGAGGCTACTTTTTTGTTTTAAAAAAGAACTTATAAACTCTCAATACCCTAGGCTATAGGAAACAGATTGGAAGAAATGTTAATCGAAGACAAGAAGCACATCGATACTGTGGTCAACTTAGTCAATGACCCGGATGGACAGCGAGAGCTTTTGCAGCAAGACGAAGAGGAGGATTTCCTAGACGAAGGTAAGTCTGATTTCAATACTATGACAGATGGCAGCACTTTCAACGTGTAAAATAACAATAGCAATGTTGACAAACATATTCAAAGACGCTTTGTAGACTTTCTATTACTTCTATAGTGTTGCTGCCTATTGGTTTGAACTTAGAAATCATTTTGTTGCGTTTCCCCTTCCTACAGCCAGTATTCGCCTGCCTGGAAAACCTATTGGCGCTGACTGTCCCCGAGCCCTTAGAATAATTGCTTGTGTGCTGCTTTTTGAAATAACGTCGTTCCTGCGCGAGACCTACCAGAACCTACCGAAAACTTGCCGATCTTCGCTCAAGGAAAGAGGACCTTGGGACAGAGTTTACAGGTACCAAATTCCCTTGCATTATATTATTAGAAGATTATTTTTGGTAAGTAGCTTATTAATTCTTTGGTGTAAAACGTTTTATTTTTTGTCATTATATTATGCGAAGATGGATGGAAAAACGACGTATTTTGTGTAAGACTAAGTGAGTTCATTATGTTCAGTTCATTTGAGATGTATTAAGAGGAGTGCATAATTATATTTGACAATACTTTTATTTTAACAGGGCTCTTAGCAGTCAACACACATTAATGCCAGTCGAGTATGTTTTCAAAAAAATAATGCATGTTTCCTTGCATACGGCACTAAGCGTGCATGCGTATGTAGAATGTACATAATATTGAATAACGTACACTTTTAAAATGGAAGTATTATGTGCAAATTTCACTTGGACCGATGTGACTCTTATAGCGAATATTGTTCACTTATTGGCAAATTTTGGCACTCGAGATTCACAACTGTTGCTACATCTAACGCTGAGTTTCATAAAACAAACTTTAATATTCCGTGCGGGTACTAGTTACATGCAGCTACATTTGTGACGATCTCTTCTCCACGATCTTATTTATATAAAAGAAATTCAAATCTGCGGTTTAATGTGCAAACGCACAGTTAAATGCATGGAATGTTGTAAGATAATACACCTAAATTGCTAACGATTAAAATTATTCTAAAATTTTACACGAATATTAACATTGTTTTGTGAAATACACCCTTTCGAAATTTTATCCAATAGTTTTTTAAGTGATAAAATAGTTTAGATAAAATTAGAAAAAAGTACAAACGCTTTTGCTACATTGGCATGTGAGATCAAACAGTAAGAATTGGAAGGAGGTTGTATAGTAAAGAGTATAGAGGCTACAGTAAAATAGCTGGTAAATGCAAGCTAACTCGTTCGTGGACTTTAGGGTCCATTGACGCGTTGAAATGTGAATAACTTGGATCACAGGGAAGCTAACCGTCGCTGGAGTATGGCTCTGTCGAGCATGGGCCATTCGCAGGCGTCTGCGCAAAGCTTACAATCAATTGCGGGAGCCGAGACTGAGAGAAAGATATCGTTTGTTCTGCACGAACCTGAGAACGTGTCTGGTGGGAGTAATGTAACCGTAAGCGAGTTTTATTTAAAAATTAATATAGTGCTTTTAATCGCATAGACAAGTCGAAGCTTTCAGCTAACGCTTAGCTAGTTTTCTTGTAAGTAAGAGGACCCTTTCAATAACCGTATTTTTATAGTTAGCAGATACCATACCCCCGGCAGTGGATGATAAGAAAGGCCGCTTAGGGTCTCGTGGTAAAGGAGGCATGCATCGTCGTAATACACAACAAACGCATTCAGCTTATGGCTCGTTCAAACGACGCTCTATCAAACTCAGGCAGAAGGATACCAGAGATGTTGTAGACGAGTGTAAGTGCATATTTAATTTTTGCTTACCTTTTTGTGAAATCCGATACATTACAAAAATTTGATTATCTACTGAGACCTTTGTTTCTGAAAATATCGTTTTTTATATCGATAAATATCACCACTACTATCTACTACCACTACCACCTACTACCACTACCACCTACTACCACTACCGCCTACTACTTCTATCACCTTCTACCACTACCACCTACAACCACTACCACCTACAACCACTACCACCTACAACCACTACCACCTACAACCACTACCACCTACAACCACTACCACCTACAACCACTACCACCTACAACCACTTCCACCTACAACCACTTCCACCTACAACCACTTCCACCTACAACCACTTCCACCTACAACCACTTCCACCTACAAGCACTTCCACCTACTACCACTTCCACCTACAACCTCTACCGCCTAATACCTCTACCACCTACTACCACTACCACCTACAACCTCTACCGCCTACTACCTCTTCCACCTACTACCACTCCACCTACACCACTTATCTACCTACTCCGTCTCCTGACTTATCACTTATCGCGTTTATCGGAACGGAAGTTCGAACCTGGTAATTTCCCATTCCAGTTGTAACGAGGAGGTCCGATTCAATACAAAGCAGACGGAAAGTATCTTCGCTGTCTGATAGAAGTGACACTTCAGAAGTATATCCAGGTGCAGGTAAGATCACTGTAACCTACACCACCTTGTGATCAAATCATTCTTTTTTCGTCTTATTTTATCTCCAAATATTGTTACTATTCTTGTGATAAAATTGAGCAAGACTTTCAGTTTACTAAGTGATAAGAATAATATTTACTACAGGTGGTACAGTAATAATGTCAAATGAAGTGGACAGTGGTGGTGAGGAAAGTCCTGGCGTATTATCTGACGATCACGACCACCCGCCGGATAGCCCTGATAGTAATTCTACCGATCCACCTGACACAAATAAAGGATTCCCGTGGCTCAAGGTAAGCTATATTAAAGTGCTATTTGATGAACATCGTCTTGTTGTAAAAACCAATTCTGGTGAGATCGCAGTCATGCACTAATTTATATCTTAAAAAAAAAAACACCTCTGTCAGGACCAAATCACACTTTCCTATGCTTCTGACCCTTTCTGTCGCTTAGAACCGTCATTAACTAGAGCAAGAAAGAAAAATGTTCTAAGTGATAACAGAACAGAAGTATAGTAGAATGCGATTCAGCTCTGAAAGATGTAGATCAACCCTTAATAATATAATCATTTTCTACAGGTTATGGTAAAATTCCTAAACTCTTTCAACTATGTATGCTGTCATCAGAACTTCTGTCATCCGTACTGTTTCCGACGTAATATGCGAGCCAGCGTGAGGCTTATGAAGTCTGTACAAAAGGTAACTCACTTTTGTACTTGCATCGCTGTCGCACTAACTTCTAATCCATATATATAAAAGGAGATACTGACTGACTGACATATAAACGCACAGCCAAAACTTCTGGTACTAGGAGCATGAAATTTTGCACAAAATTTCCTTTTGTGACCGAGGCGAGTACTAAGAGAGCATTTTCCAAAATTGATTTCCTAAAGGAATGAAACGGGGGTCAAAGTTTGTATGCAGAAACATACATTTACGTTAGCGAAGCCGCTGGGAGAAGCTGATTATAATTTGGGTGTCTTCAAGGCTAGAGTGAATAGGCTCTTAATAAACTAGTGCGCCTCACCATCAACGATTGCATCACTGCTTACCATCAGGCGGGATCGCAGTCAAGTACTAGTTTATAACAGATAAAAAAAAAAGCTAGTTTACAATATTTCGTATACAATAGAAGCTATTTTGAATGAGTTCGGATTGGAAATGTTCGAAGTCAACGTCCAATTAATGTCAATATTCATCAGCATGAATTTAACTTATAAACATAGGTAAAAACTATTCTATTTTTTTAGATTTATGGCGAAAAGTTCGGTCCCGAAATTAACACGACAAGTTCTGATGAAGGAAACGGTGGTACGCGCCGCGGCAGGCGCTCGCGCAAGTCCTCCGAGCATTCTACTGATAGGTATTAGTATGAGACCAATTTTAATATAATTACAGTAATCCTTCTCTAATTCACCACTACAAAGTTCAATCTACTATCGGATTGCTGGCAACGCTAGATTATAGTGCATGTGAACAAAAATAACCACTTGATTATTTTTATTATTATAGATAGCCCAATTGTCCCACTGCTTATCAATGATTATCGAGGGAGGGCAAAAAATTAGATAACAAAATTTTTCTATATTTAAATTTAAATTAACTTGCACGAATTTTGTATTTTCTTGATAACTTCGTTCCTATTTTATTTTTAGTAATCATCTCGCATGATAATGCGTTTTCATAAGCTCATTTAATACAAATGCAGCTTGATCTAGCCATTGACCATTTTAAGATCGCAAAAACTAAGAACGCGAATAAAAACTCACAACAATCTATATTTAAAGTCTTACATATACGGAGACAGTTTCGCCTCAACAATCTACGTAACTCGAGTACAAAAATCGTCTGAACCTCTAACTTCTATGAATATTTAATTTTCTAAAATTAATTTGGCTACATAACTCCCGATAAACTCTCTCCGTCGAAACATTCCTTTTATTCACGTTTTTTTGTCGATATTTTACTCAATGCACCCCCAGAATCGAGCGTTCAGTGATCGAGAGCGCCGGCCTAGCATACCGGGCTGCGGGAGGGGAACAAAGCAATCTAGCAGCGGAAGGAATACCGATGAAACCTGCTGCTGTGCCATACCCACCGTTGGACCCGCCACCTATACTCAAGTACCTTAAAGGACAGGTCTGAATTGCTTTTTGAAATACTGGTTTTTAATTAATATGATGTGGTCAACTCAAGAGCATATTTCGGAATGGTCACATCAACCTTGACTAAACGAATTCTTTACTAGAACTTGTTACATCTAATTGTAAACAAAAGTATTACTTTGGGCGGGATATAGGCTAAGAAGTCACGAAGTGTACCGCAGTTCCGCAACTGCTGCAGCTTCTGTAAAATGCAGATATACGTATATATTATCTAAAAAATTAAAATGCATTTCACGACGCGTTTTACGCCCGTAGAGTGTACGGTTGTGTGTGGTTCCCACTGCACCGACGTGCAAATAGTAAAGCCGTGCGATCCTCGGCAGGTTGCGCCCACACGCTCTACGATCGGTTGGCGCCCACAGTGACCAGCGGGGCGTACAGATATCAGTGGATGCGCTCAGAACTCTTTAGGTCTTCTTTTTTTTATGCTTCTGTGAAGGTATAACACAATAACCAGTTTCTGGTGTGTGTCCATGGCCATGTGTACTTGGCGGGTGATAATCGCAACCGCACAAAACTCAGGTCTCGTAAGTTTTGAAATAAAACGGATGTTTCCTCCGCCGCGGCGGGACCGCGTGAAAACCGCTTCGTGAATTCTTAGCCTTACTGTCAAAAATAATTAAAAAGCAAAACACCTACTTCGTCACACTCATATAATATTTCATCTAGGTCCGCGACGCCTACCACACTCCTCTCGCCACGCTAATCAAAGGAGCGACAACAATGGGCGAAGACATGTTCGCAGAATGTGCTCCCGTAGCCTGGCAGTTACTGCTGGAGTCAGACCGTGAACTCAGCTCGTGTGCCGCTGCGCTCTTCATACTCGCTGCAGTCAAGGCGCCGAATACCGCCACTGAAATTATGCATAACGACTTGAAGCATGCTGAACCTAGTACCAGGTGTGTATGAGTTTTTAAGGACTCTCACTTAGCAAACACAAGTGATCTGCTTTTTGCGACCATCTTGGGAAATTACATTTGAGAAACGATATTTCAATAATATATTGTCCCATTAATAATGACACTGTAATAATTGAAATTTCGAAATATATGTATTTTCAGTATACAAATGTTTTTAAAGTACAATTAGTCTAGTTCGTTGCTGTTGAGGTCGCGATCCCAAAGGATGTCGATTCCAAATTCAAAAATTTGGGATCGACCTCAGCAGCAAAGTTGTGAATGGATTTTCCTACTAACAATTTTTCAGCAACAGGCTTCAGTCTCCATTTGCACCCAATTAAAGCCAATAGTCTTGCCTCCTTTTACTTAAGATATATCAGAACTATCAATATTGTTGTTGTACAGTTGGTCACACCGCTGTCTATCCACAGAAAAACGACGTTATGTATATGTATTATTTACAGAATAAACGCAATCCTAAGATTCCAAGTGATGTGGAAGCTTCGATACCAAGTATGGCCGCGCATGGAGGAAGGAGCCTCAGTGACTTTCAAAGTGCCCCCACCAGGAATAGAGTTCACACTACCTTCTCCTAAGATCGGCATCGAGTCGCTCGCGGTAGTGGACCCACCGTGGAGCCCACAGGTTAAGGATAAAGACATGGAGATGACTTTGAATCAGGAGAGACACGTAAGAACGAAAATTAGATTAGGTATAGATGTTGTGTCTGTAATTGTGTCATTGCTTGTGTCACTCCGGTGACGGAAAAATAATAATAATATTATTCCTCTATCTATAGCACTGGCCACCACTAGCATGGACCCCGTTGTTTTTATATGTGTTATTTTTTTTGCATCGTTCTGTCTTGTTACGTTTTATGCAACAATGTAAGTAATAAATTAACTATTTAACTCTGTTTTAAAGCTGTTTTCGTAAACTTGGTGTTCTATCCACAGCGTTCTCTAGTAACAGCGACAAAGACGCGAAAGAAACAGCAGACGGAGGCGATCAAGAGGGCCCTTCAACAGCGGAATGATAAGAAACGTGCTGAAAGGGAGAGCTTCCTTATCACTACTATACCGATCACGAGACAGGCCGCTCGAGAACCGGCTTTGGATCATGCGGCTGATGATCATGTTGAACGTAAGCTTGGGCATAACTATATCTCTTGTTTTCAACATCACACTATATAATATTATAATGGTGAAAGTGTATATGTGTGTATGTTTGTACCTACTCCACGCTCGAACGACTGAACAAGTTTTGTTGAAACTAGGTACACGGGTAGATCGTGTCTTGAAGAAATAGCACATAGGACATTTTTATCAAATATGTTCCCGTGGGATAATTTCCTTCTTTGACGCAGACGAAGCTGCCTAAAGCTAATATTACATAATAGCTTTTAGAAATCAGTGGTATTTGATCCAATCACCATTCAGCTTTGTCTAATATTCAAATAAAATGTTCTTCATGTGACATTAACAATTTTTTATGTCATCATAGCACCAGCGGATGAAGAATTGGTAGAAGGTGTACGAGGATCGCATCACACGCAAGTGGCTTCAGCATTATTCCCTTCAACGTTGTGCTCAGCTGTGGCTGAGATTGTATCTCTATTGGATGACGCTGCTGTTTCAAGAGACGGGTGTTCTGTTTATGAAGTTGCTTATCAGGTAAGCTGTTTCTTTGTTTAGCTTACTTCAAGAATTCTTATTAAATACGATTTTTTGTCATTCGCAAGAAATTGTCGAAGAAAAGGTGAAAATATAACGCTATTAGAAATACTTAGCCATTAGCAAAATACTCTTTTAAAGAAAGAAATATATTTTATTCGACACATAGATACACACAGTGTAAAAACAACATGTATAAACTTAAGATTTAAAAAAGAAAAGAAAACTATCATTGTATGTCTCTCGGCTGCGCCAAATAGGTCCAGTTCACCAAAAATGCCAGACAATTTGACTATGTGGTAGTTGCCTGACGCTGGTTCTCTTATCTCTACGTCCCATTTTTCCTTTGTTTATTATAATTTATATGGCAGAACAACGACTGCCGATTCTGCTAGCCAATAAATTTCTAATCCAGAGACACAAAATCATGTTACCAAAAAAGAACTTTGATCCAAGACGACTTTCGCTGGAAGCCCCGTACTTATTTGTCCTTAAAGACGTCGTGTACTTTTTCTTCAGGTCATATGGTGTTGCCTCGTGGAAGACTCAGCCCTTTTCCTACGTCATGTCCTAGAACGTTTAACTCGAGACCATCAAGATGAGATGTTCAAGCTTCTACGTCATTTAATCCGGTTCATACCGAGGCTACCGCAACAGGTAAGTATTGCTTATTGAACTGAACCCGAAGTAAAGGGACAAATTAAATTAGCTAGCAAAAATATTCAGGTGTGGTGAGTGTTCTATGATGAATCGATTATATCGATACTGTAGTAACTTGAAATTGAAAGTTATGAGGTTTAGTTTTGTTGTAAGTAATAAATCGATCCATCACAACGGTAGAGTTTCGCTATCTAAATTAAATTTGAAAATCAAGCACACTACTAACTATTACGCTCAAACGCCTGAAGGGATTTAGATAAAAATGTTACACGGGTATAGTAAGACACTTTAAATTTAGCCTGATGTTTACTTCAATATTGTTTCTTTTTCAGGCTGCCTTTGCTTTGTACAACTACATCATAGGGTACGTCATGTTTTACGTGAGGAGTCCCCATGAAGAGGGGCAAAGACTTGTTGGTGCCGCTTTATCGATTTTATGGATGGTAAGTTCCTTTCCTATCTGTTTTAAGAAATGAGGCCGAAATTCACTGGATGCTAGGGCACAGGATTGGTCAATATGGTGATGCTTGAAAGCTTTGTTCAGCAATGAACCTCTTTCATCCGCCGAAAGGTTGACGGTGATGAACACCAGAATATTGACCAAATTATGGCCGTATACTGGCGTTAAGGCCGCAGTAATTATTGCATTACTGTCACTGTCACGTATTGACATGACCACTTGGTACTTCGAATATAATTCACCACCTACTAGGATTAACTTTTTTTACTTTCAGGTGGTCCACAGTGTTCACGGTATAATGTTCAAAGATCTAAAACAAATCTTACGCAAAGAGCAATGTGATGCATCTATACTGCTTACTGCTAATGTGCCTGCCGCTAAAAAGATTATTGTCCATGGTCCACGTAAGTACACAAATCTATTCCATATTCAAATCTAAACTTTTTACTTAATGTGATAAAGTTGTCTATATAATGAAAACCTGTCTATAAAAGTAATTGTACCGTAAACACATGTTTGTTAACATACATAGAAACTTATTTACTTGACGCAGGATTCTTGCCTTATAAAAAATACAGTACTACACCTTTCTTACATAAACTACAGTTCCATTAATTTTTGTTGTAGCTGATAACGAAGGTTGCATACCGTCCCAGTTTCCTGTCCAAGAAGATACGGTGTTTGCACAAATCCTGAAAGAATCTCTTGATTTCTTCGGCATCCCAGAAAAGTTACATCGAGAACATTTCCTTGTTGACTTTAAAACACGTAAGTAGCATCATTTTAATATGGGCCACCCATTAAAATACGTTCATGAAAGACCAGAACTTGTGGTGGTTAAGAACATAGAACACATTGAAGATGAGTACAAGCGCAACAACGTTTCGGTAATCTTCGGGCAACCGAAGTAGCACGAACGTCACGCCATTGACTACACCCCCACGTAAGCAATGCTGTTGTCTCGTTACTTGGTCCGACTGCAGATCGTCATTTGTCTTATTTCCGAAGATCGACGATGATTGCTTTGCTATTTTCTTATGTTAGTACACCATAGCTCGTTTTACCTCATTTTTCTTTCATAGGTCAAATCCACAATCCGCAAGGCTACGTTCGCGACCACTACTTCTTCAAGCGCTCACAGTATCCACAATTGGGACTGGTTCACATGGAACCCGATGAGGCTTTCCAAAAACTACAGGAACAAGAACTCTTACAGAAATTCGTTGAGATCGGAAAAGTGTTGCTGACTTGGGCTATTTTGAAAAACGTTGATATGGTTCGTAAAACTCGCATATTTTTTTGGTTTTTGTCTGACTGGCTGAAAAAGAGAGTGTTGTTAACAAAAAACGTCCGTTACCGCCTAACCTCAGGCCCAGTTGAAAACCAGCGTCAGGCATCAGTTGTCTAGCATTCATACTGAACTACACCTATATAGTGCTGCCGTGAAACAAAATGTCTTTTAATTTTTTTTTCTATCTTAAACCATTTATTATTAATTGTTGTGTCCGTTTGTATTTTCTTCTTTTGATAACATAAATCATTATTTTGTAAATAACATGAACTATGTCAACATGCAAGATGTTTGTATCCCCTATATTCTTAGTTTTTAAAGCTTGTTATGTATTATGATACTTTTCTACGTTCGCAATTTAAAATCGATACATACTTTTTTGTCATCAGCCTATGTTTAACATAACACTTTTTTTTAGGTGGTTCAACGTGTAGTATTTCTACATGACGAGCTCATGAAACTGCCTTCATTCCCTCGCAAAGCTCTCGAAGCCGATCTGGTGTTGTACAGTCGTGGAGCCCTAGGATCCACGCTCTTGGGCTTGGATGTGTTGCATAAGTTTATGTAAGTTTTCTGATACTTAAGCACTATCTTAAATGAAGTTTACAAATTTATATACGACAAAAATATGTTTTTTATCCAAAGGTCATGTAGAAAATCGAAATATATTGGAATTTTTTTAACTAACATTGCTAAAATTATATTGATAAAAAGCCTCTATACGCGTCTATGAAGCTACGCGTCCGTATACAGTTGAGCAAAATAACACAATATTATTTTGTTTTACAGGTGGGTACGACTAATAGCCCGCATGTTCGAAGCGATGGCCGGTAACTTCACCTCATCGCGCGACATTCATTTGTTTTTGAACGTCCTCAATGGTGCCTTGATGTTACATAGCGAAGACTCTCTGATCCTTCGATATGTTATTGCTACATACGTCAATGCTGCTTTTAATTTTAAAAGCATTTTCTCAACAAATGGGTATGTGTGTAAATTGACATATTATTATACAAACTCAACATTTCCTGTGTGTGTGTAATCACACAGATACAGGAAATGTTGGTTGCTAGATCTTTCAAACTATACAATGAATATTGACGTGGGTATCACCACTATTTAAAACATTAATTTTTAACTGATATTATTCAATGTCACCATTGCAACCATGCGAAACAATATCAGGTTGTTGGCCATGAATAAAACAGATTACTTTTCTATTTAGAAATAAATTACGATTTTGTACCAATGTCATATTTCTTCCTACAGGTATTTATTGATTATGCCAACGCTACTGCAAATATATTCAAACTTCCAAACGAACAAACTGGTGACGACAACAATTGAATACGCAGTCAAACAATTTTACTTACTGAACCGCAAACCGTTCATTCTACAAATGTTTGGCTCAGTATCTGCCATTTTAGATACAGACGAAGAATCTACTTATGGAGATGCTAGCAAGGTGAGTATCATACCTAGTCACATTTTGGGAGACCCTCCCTAGTGTGACGTATTATATATCTCATATTTTATAATTAGAATCCTTTATAAACATAAAATGTCAATTGGTAATTCCAACATTAGATCCTTACTCGGCAACTAAATAGTTTTAACCTTATAACTATACAGATAGACTAGGAAATATTTAAAATTACTCGTTTTAATATTCAGATATAGTTTTCGATATACGACGTCACGAAACGTATGACTTCTCCCACCCCCTTAATGCACAATGTCACCCTATATCGACCCCTTCCCACCCCGTAATGTGTGACGTAACTTACAGATAGCCTCTAAGTTTCTCTCAAGAATAGTAATAGTACTCTTATGAGTCTCAAAGACACTTTGCAAATAAAAAATAAGGCATAGAAAATCATAGCTTCTCATACCAATACTGTGCTTCTTGTCATTGGCTATAAACAATCATTCATTAAAGTCTATATTATCCTGCGCTCCGACTTGTCCTTTTTTTCATCAGACTACATACCAGGATTATCAATATTTATAAATATGTACATCATCTTTACAGGTCCAATCCAGTTGCCTTTTCAACCTACTCCTAAGCCTAGAAACTCCATCTCCGGACCCGCTCCACATAGCCGAACTGATCAAAGAAGAGAAACCACTCAAACCTATCGATTTCTGCTATCGTGATGAAGAGGAGATGGTCAATGTGCTGGATTGTATAAGTCTCTGTGTTATGGTCGTGTCTTACTCGGCGGAGAGTATGAGGGGATATCAGATGCTAGTAAGTATAGTTACAAAAAAGTAACATGAAAAAGATCATCATCACCATCATCAGCCTTTTCAATATTCCCACTGCTGGGATTCAGACCTCCTCTCTAGGAGAGGGAATGGGCCGTAATCCACCACGCGGGCCCAGTGCGGGTTAGTGGACGTCACATGTCTTTGGATTTTTGGTTCTAGGACATGTCGGTTTCCTCACGATGTTTTCCTTCACCGTTTTGAGAGCAGTGGTAATTAAATAAATTACACAAAGTAATGCGCCTGCCAGGGTTCGAACCTGCGACCTACAAATCGTAAGTCGGAGCCATTATCACTCGGCCGCCACTGCTTTCCACATGAAAAAGAGACAGACATTATTAGAACCTACCGGTTTCTATAAAATAATAATAAAGTATTTACTACTAAACCCTTAATTTAATATTTTTAGAAGTCTGTAAAGTTATCCTTTAGTACTATTCTGTTTGCTAGGGCTGTGAAATTGTTTGAAAGAGTTCCTGTGGCCCTGAAACGCCAAGGGTAACTAAAGGAACACAGCTGGATTTTAGACAGTAAAAGTCTGACATTTGATGATGTCCCATCTCAAAAAAGAACATCCCAAAAACCCACCCATCTTAAGAGAGAAACTAAACTCATTGTAATGAAACCTTTACAGATAATACTAGAAGCAATACTCCCTTGTTACGTAAAACAAATACAACTACCCTCCTACAACCGCGAGGGGAAGACTGAGAAGGAAATCATTCAGCAGCTAGCAATTGCTATTAAAACGCTCGTGAACAACTGTGAAGGACTGTCTAAGTAAGTTTATTTAAAATATATATATATAAATATGTATATATAATACAAGATTAGTTTTAGTATATGGGAAACCTGAAACACATGTCTAGTACTTTTATGTAAATAATCTAGAAACAACCCCTCAGAGACGACTGAGGGGTTGTTTTGCACTTGCACCCAGCGGTTTGCCGGCGCCTCATCCCCGCTATGACCTGCCGTGATCTTTTGTTGTACTTAGTCGATGGTGTCTAACTTGTGATTTTTTTTAATATTTTTGGGAAAAAATATAACATTGTGTAAAAACTATAGGAATCCATTCAGTTACTGATTCAGAACAAACTATATTCAAGTTTCGCATAAACACAAAAATGATATATACACGAACATAGTGAACCATTTGGTTTGTTCGTAAGGAATATTCGAACACGATCGCAAACATAGTTCGAATCGAGTTCACGCGCAACAGTTGTGAAATCTCTTATTAGCCATGGCGACGTCGTTGGAAGTGGTAGTGAAGAAGGTAGAAGTGGCATCGTTGCTGGTTGTAAAGTAGCGAAAAGTTTTAAGGACACCGTCCCTACAGAACATACCAACAGGATCTCTGCAAACATGTTTCGATGTTCGTTAGTAGTATACACGTGATAGCCAAGTTTTTACGTATCATGCAACGCAACAAATTTGTTCGATCGTGCGTACACGGCTTAAGCGGTGAAACTGACTCTCTGACATAGCATCGCATAGCTGAAACTACTGAAAATAGGAACGTGTTTTGCACAAAGCTTTCTTTTATAATGTAGACGAGCACTAAGAAGGGGTTTTTAAAAATTCCAATTTAAAGGTGGTGAAAAATAGGAAATTCGTTGGTGTGCAAAATGTTATTTGCTTTGCTAATTTTTTTTATTTCATTTTAGGTCTTACAACGGTCCGTATAGAACTTCTCCAGAACATAAAGGTTCATCACAGAGGACTGGACCCCGTACTGCCGCCGCTACAATAATCGCATTCGAAGAATCGCACTCTAAGTACGATAACTCTAAGATGCCTCCACCTGAGTATGCTGGAGCTGAAGACTCTGAGGTAAATATAATAATAACACAATCTAATAATTAACAAAAGAAATAAAAAGGCAACCGACAAGTTAAATCATAGATTGATTGACTAGCCCTTTACAACTTTGTTGGGGTTACATTCGAGTCAGCAGTGAAACGGTTAAGGAAAATATGTAGGTTCTACTCCTGAAATTTTAATCCTTCTTTGTGATTTTCTGTAAGTGGATAAAAACTTGTGAATTGCCCTATAGAGGATCAAGTCGTTTTATCCGGTATTCGAATCATGATTCGATCCTACGATTCGAGCCCGGGTAATCGAATGTGGATTCGAGTCGAGGACTCGAGTCTGACAGACTCGCCACAATGAGCGGTCCTTTGCGTTTCGCATCCATCGGATTCCCGCAGCCCTATGTACTTATTTTTTATATATTCTTTCAAAAACAAAAATTACATTTGGAACTCACGATACGACAAAACGACAGTGAAAACAAACAACGACAACGACGACTCGGGATGTCTCAACGATAGTAAATACAACAATTTTTATCAACAAAGAAAAACTCGTATAAGGGAGCTCCAACCATATCTCAAAACTGCTAAAAGAAGGTCCATACTTCAGCGGAAAGACACTCTTTGATCCTATTTCCTATCTTTATGTAATGTTAACTTTCAGCTGGTGCGAGCTGAGTACCGCAGACCTCGCGACGTGTTACTCTCGTTAGTCGGTGAATTCATCGGTCGTGCGACCTCTCGCTTATTGGAGATTAACGGTTCCAACCGAAGCGGCGGGACTGAAGGAAAACCCGTTGAGTTACTGGACTCTAAGTCACATGCTGTAAGTTTTCGGGTTGCTAACGATATAATTATCTGGCTTTTTATTTTCTACAAGATTATGATTCGCTACAATATGAAAACAGACTGTAATATTTTACATCACCGTACCGTAAAATCTTGTAGATTGGACCTTATTTTTTTAAATGGGAAGTTATAATATTTCTCTCAAGTTATTATATTCTCTCCCTCTCTGTGTGTGGAGCGAGATGGGGGTATCAGACTTTTTTGACTTAAACCCACTTGTGACCCAAGTTCCAAGACTAACTCTTTCGAAAAATCCCACAGCCCGAGTTACTTTGGCCCTGAGATATAACTTTGGCTCAAGCCCAATAACCAATAGAAACAGTGTTCCAATAGAGACCATGTGAGCAATTATTTTATTTGCTAAATTACATATAATTTAGATTTTGTAAAAAAAAAATGTATTTTTTTTTTTTAATAAATTCATTAACAACTAAAAAACAAGTCAAAGAGAAGTCTGACAAGGACTTTGACGTCAAAGTCCATCTCGCCCGTGCGGCCGCCATAGAACACAGCTTCTTGGTGAAAGAGACCGATTTATTGGTTTAAAATTGTTATACGTCATTTTTTTACCGATTTCGATATTTTTTTATCAATTTCGATATTATTTTTACAATTACTGTTCTAGTAGTAATATAAAATCTTAAATTGGCAGTGTCTTAATAATAACTGGGTGTCTTAACAAGTTAGTGACCCACAATACAGGAGATAGTCTAGTAGTCTGGTCTTTGAGGCAAAGTAAAAATATATCTGACCTATAATAAACCTTAAATGTATGAATGATATCTGCATTTGCTGAAATAAAAGTAATAACATAGCAGTAGATGTTTCTTTAACGTCAGACATGCAAAAATAATAAATAGATAACCTGTTTTTCGCCATTTTTTTCTTACAGCGCCTCGCAGAAATAGCCCACTCCCTACTAAAAGTATCTCCCTACGACCCGGAGTCCATGGGTTGTCGCGGTCTACAACGGTACATGACGCAGGTGCTACCAGCGGCCGACTGGGCAGACGATGCATTACGGCCAGCACTTATTATGATTCTGAGACGGTTGGATAAGGTGTTCCTGAAGATTGCAAAGAAACCTAGCATCAGGGTAAGTTATCTGAAATCTATACTATCACACTTTTATTGTAAAGGCAAAAGTATATGAGCATTTGTGTGTGTTTGTTACTTCTACACGCCCGAATGGCTTAACGGATTTCGATCAAACTTGATACACGAGTAGATCATGTCTTGGAATGTTCATAGGATACTTTTTCCCGGGATAATTTTTATGCTATCACGCCGGTGAAACCGCTGACAGCTAGTAATATTTAAATGTCTGTTGCTTTGACGGTTAAACTACTGAACCGATTGTGATGTTATTTGGTACGGGGTAAGCTTGAATCCGAAGTTCCTTCTTTGGGGTTCGAGCTTACGAAGAACGAAGCTACGAAGTCGAAGCCAGATTAAAAGTTGACTATATAAGGATAGAATACATTTTACATAATATGTGGCTTCGACTTCGCGTCCGTCAACAATCGTCATTCACGCGAGCGATGTTGTGGGCAAAAGCTTGTAAGTTATACTTTTACTATAATCGACAGATTTTACCGTAGCCAAAGAGAAGATTCCTGGAGAATTAGCAAAAGTAAGCAACACATCAAGGGAAATCGCCTTTGCCCATAAGTGGGACAGTTTAGACAATTTAAAAAAAAATTAGCTTGTCATAAAACCGGATGATATCCAAAAGCTGTCTATTTAAATCGTTAATTTTGCTTCTAGCCAGTAACGCGATTTCAAACAAAACTGATTTTTTCACAGAGAAATACCGACTGGGATTCGGCTGCAGTGCTACTGAAAGGCGTGTACGAAACAATGATTCGGTGTCCATTCATAATGCATTGGCCGCATGTAAAAACTCTGCTCAATACTGTCCAAGTGAGTACCATCACCCATTTTTATTTCAGTCTTTAAAAGTAAGCTACACGCACAAAACGTTTTGGGAACACATTTATTGTGCGTACAGTTCATTGTGCGTGCAGCTAGGGAGTGGAATTCCTTGCCGGGGTCTGTGTTTCCTGATAGCTACAACCCGGGAATCTTTAAGTCGAGAGTGAATAGGTTTCTTCTAGGTAAGCACGTTCCATCGTCGACCGCATCGTCGCTTTTCATCAGGTGAGAAAGTGGTCAAGCGCGAACCTATCAAAAATAAAAAAATAATTGCTTAATGAGCTGTCAGCAAATATGATAGTTCTGCGAGTTTTTCATAGTGTGATCTCCAATACTTAACAAAAATAATCATATCAAGAGATTTTATCCCAAACCAGGGCTACGGGAAATTGAACGAAAGAGTTACCGTGGCTCTGGGACACTAATAACTGATTTTAACGATTCCTCTCTCTTTACTCAGAACCGGAGAAGTTATTTAATGAATTCCCACATCAAAAAAAAATCATAAAAGAATTGATTCTAATATCAATTAGCTTCACTTTTTTTGGACTGACCGATATTTGCCTATTCAAAAGTGCCTGCAAATGGTCTATTTGAAATAAATGAATTGATTTTTTTTTTAAATCAGAATTTAAATTAATAATCTGCCAATCCTAATACAATCCTATTTTCCTATAAGATTTTCCTATAAGAAAGATTACACTTCACAGGCACTGATAGTATCAGACAACAACTGCGGCGAAAATTTATCATCGGCAACAGCAGCCCTTATGTCGCAACCGCCCCCGCCGCACTTCTGCAGTACAGTCGTGCGACTAATCGCACTGCAGGTCATCAATACAGGGGTAAGTTTATTATATTATTTGTATGTATGTTTCTGTGTATATTTGTTACTGACATTCAAGACTGACAAAGGCTCAAAGGTACATAGATATTTTTCCCTATTGAGGAAATATGTTCCCTTGGAATAGTTGTCAAATTTCACTTGAGCGAAGCCGGCGGTAGTGGCAGTCGTTAATACGGTTCAGATACGATATAGACGGGTATAGAAAATAATGGAGTTTTTATGTTGTTTTTGGAACGAAGTTCCTTATCGCGCATTGTGAAAACGCGAAGGGGGCTAGACGGAAAAAAATCTCACGAAAAGTTGTAACGACACTTTTACTGTCAAAATGTAAATCCAAGATGGCGGCTGCAAGAAATTATCAACTTTTTCGTCATGGGTGTCGTTTTCATGGTTTTCGAGGGTGTTGAAACCGATTTTACTGTCAATATGTAAATCCAAGATAGCGGCTGCAATAAATTATCAACTTTTTCGATATGGGTGTCTTTTTCATGGTTTTCGAGGTTGCTGAAGTATATATAGTGCTATCAAAATGTAATTCTCTAAATTTTTTCTCGAAGTTCCTTATTGCGCGTTGTGAAAGGGGGCTAGACGGAAAAAAGAAACTGAAAGTCTCACGAAAAGTTATAACGACATTTTTTGTTATAGTAAGCTATTGTAAGCCGTGCGGCGTGCGCATGTTTCTCTGTCTGTCTCTCTCTCTCTCATATATATTTATGAACTTCGTTCCATCCGGGTGTCCCTTGACACCTCTAAATTTTTTCCTTGGTATGGTTTGTTCATTAAGCTAGTGTCAGTTTTTTGTTCAATCTCAAGTGTCTGGTCACTACCAGAAACATGAGATACAAAATTACACCAATTTTAGATCTCAATATCCGCTAGGAATCAATTTGAAATCATTAAAACAGCCTCGGAACTTCACTTGAACAAATCCCGCAAATAAAATAGGATAAAAAGGCATGGTATAATTTATACATGACCAAAATTGCAATCACCTTTTCGCAACGACAACAAAAATGGACAGGTCTAACATTTTTCTAGTCTCATAATAAACTTTTCTAATACATTGTTAAACAGGACAGTTATTCACTGGAACAAATGTGTGGAGGCAGCGCATCCTTTCCAACTGGAGAGAAAACTGAAAACATGTTGATGAATCTATTTATGCCACTTTGTTTACGTGTTGGAAGTGGTAGAAAAGGTAAGATAATAATTCAATCATTTTAATAACAAAACAAATGTTTCTCATTCTTCTCATCGTATGCCTAAATTGTCCAAAACAGGATACAGGATTGTTCGAAAGTAGTGGGATTTAGTCAGCAAAAGTCTGTTACTCCCTCTCTCTGCACCCAGAGTGGGAGAATTTTCCTGTCGATTTCCCATCTCATAAGAAAACCCATAGTTACTTCCTCAATTTTTGTGCCACATCTATCAAATTTCTCATAATAATTTCTTATCATTTCCACTAGCTTTAAACCTAAGAGGGACCTAAGAGTGGTATCTTAGGTCCCCTAAATGCACTTGCCTTTAATTTATCTCTCATAACATAATTTAATTAAAAGCCTTTTCTAGCAACTAAAAATAATCATAATATTCCTAGATGTGCCACCCCTCCGCCAATCAGACGTCAGCTACCTTGTATCAGTGGTTCTAAACGCACTATGTCCCCCGGCTCCGCCCGGCCAGCTAGCGGCTGTGAACGCTAAGCTCAACGCCTCGGACAACCGCGCCAACTCACTCACGTTCACCGGTAGTCGTGATACTAGGAACACTACTAGGCTGTCCAATCAACTGTATAGGATTGCCTTCTTAGGTATGTATTCATTGGTATTAAAAGCAATAGCTCTATCTTTATGTACACGGTGTCTTTGACAGTGACGCACAAACGAATACCACAGATCCAGTACACGATTCTGGATCCCTGAGTTGTGAAAATTTTCGTCAGCTTTTCCCTAATTTTCAATAAAAAAAAAACTGTGCTTTTTTAAATATTTGAACTGTGTAAAAACATTATTTTAAAAAAAATGTAAAAAGCCGACAAAAAATTCCGTCACTGGGCGGTCCAGAACCATCTACTAGATACATGGTATTCGTTTGTTCGTCGAAGACAAAAACAGCCTGTATATATAATTTTTCTGTACGTGTGTTTGTCATCTAACTCCTAGACGGCTCGCAAGCGGATACTATTTTTTTTTCTGACAAAATGCTGGCTTTCGGGCAGGACAATGTTTACCAGAACCGCTAGTAGTAAATAATGCACAACGTCTCGGACAACCGCGCCAACTTTTTCATGTTCATGGGCAGTCGCACCAACATTGCAACATTGAACTACTGGTCTTTCTAACCTCCATAACGTTTACGGGGTAATACGATACCTTTTGGTCCCTAAAACGACCGTCCAAGATGTTCGGACAACGGAAAGAGTTTCTTCTTTTTGAATCGACGGTTTTCTTTTCCCTCAAAGTTTCTGAGCCCAGTAGATTGCCACGTTTATAGCGGCGTTAGTGGCGTTTTATACGGAAAGGGCTGTGCACGGAGTTTCCTTGCGTGATCGAATCAGAAATAAAGATGCCCGCAGGAAAACCAAAGTTATATCAATTAAATCCGAAGAATCCCCAAACTGAGGTAGCAGTGGGCAGAGCATATGACTCCCAGAATAAATGGTTAATGGGGCGAAAGGTTCTGGTGTGGAGACCGCGTACCTGGAGGCGCAGCATTGGTAGGCCTCCCACAAGGTGGACCAACGACCTGGTGAGGGTCGCGGAAATCGAAGAAGCGGAATAGGTCATGGTGTTAACACTTAGTGGAGATCTAGTATGTAGTAGACGTCTTTTAGCTGAAATGGTGATGATCAAGATCTTCGAATAACCGAGCCAAATAAACCTTCAATTTATTATTTATCGCCATTTTATATTTGCAGCATTAAAGGTAATGTGCGCTTGCTTCACAAGCGAGTTATGCACGGAATGGGGCCGTATAGCGCGCGCGATGCGAGACCTCGGCAGGCGGAACGAGGCGGCGCATCATCTGTGGGACTTCCTCGAACACGTCGTCACCTATCGCACGCCGCTTTATATATTGTTGCAGCCGTTTATTGTGCACAAGGTCAGTGTATGTAAAACAGTAGAGTACATTTATTTTCAGCACTAGAGTTATGAATAAAATAAAAAGATGGAGTGTGAAACTTTGTTGGTTGCATGGAAACGAAGTTAATTTATAAATCCCTCACTAGCGTTCGGGATTAAAACGCAACAATTGCTTTCGTTTCGTTCGGCCTACGACTTAAAGACACTGCTTTATCCGCCAGTCACATAATCTACTATTTTGTACAGCTATCGCAACCCCCAATCGGCGACAACGAGCGTCACATGCAGTTTGTAGTACGCGAAAGAGTGCGAGGGCTCAAGCTGCCGGCTGCCAGGGCACGCGGCGCGCTGCTAGCAGAGCTCGCCAGGGAACTGCGCCACATGCGCGATACACACGACCAGTACAAGTTCGGTGAGTATATCATAGTAAACTAACGTCACATGCAGTGAGCGGGGCACTCAAGGTGCCTCCCGCCAGGGCACGCGGCGCGCTGCTAGCAGAGAATTCAATTCAAAATCTGTAGTATTAACTAACAATCCTCCTCCAATTTTCTTTTACAGAACAAATAGCCGAGAACCTTGGTCAAGCTGCGGGCAAGCGAGCTTCGGAAGTGTTCCCGCGCAGCACGACAGTCCCGGACAAGCACCAGCAGCACCGGCCCTCACTCATCTCCATGCTGGTGGGGCGCGCGGGCGCCGGCGGACTGCCGCGCACGCCCGACCATCCCTCCGCGCCGCTCTCGGCTCAGAGAGGTACACTGCACTTTAGTCCCAAAGATAGGTCAAGAGGTACACTGCCACGAAGACGATACCAGATTAATATTAACGAATAAAGAACCCAATCTAGCCATTCAATAGGGTTCTTTATTGATTACAGTCATTCAATAGGGTTCTTTAATGATTGCAGCCATTCAATAGGGTTCTTTATTGATTGCAGCCATTCAATAGGGTTCTTTATTGATTGCAGCCATTCAATAGGGTTCTTTATTGATTGCAGTCGTTCAATAGGGTTCTTTATTGTTTGCAGCCATTCAACAGGGTTCTTTATTGATTGCAGCCATTCAATAGGGTTCTTTATTGATTGCAGCCATTCAATAGGGTTGTTTATTGATTACAGTCGTTCGATAGGGTTATTTATTGGTTGCAGTCGTTCAATAGGGTTATTTAATGATTGCAGCCATTCAATAGGGTTCCTTATTGATAACAGTCATTCAATAAGGTTCTTTATTGATTGCGGTCTTATTTTCCTGGTAATGATTCATATCTTTTTACAGAATCCCTATCGAGTAGCTCAACCACAAGCCAGCACATGCCAACTTTTGAAGCACAGCTGAACAGCGGCCGCATGAGTGACACCAGCAACAATAACGCCAGCAGTGGTAATTCCCATATAGGTAACAAAATATCTTCTACAAAAGGACACTTTGGTGTACAATGTAAATGATATGAAATAGAAAAAATACTTGCCTCCTGTATCATGAGCATAGAGCGGAATTTTGGTTGCTTTTACTATCAAAAATATGGATATGACCCAAAACATTTTAATATTTTTTAAGGCCGTAACAGTAATATTCTTGCGTCAATATGATTTTTAGCTACTTTCGTAAGGATTTATAACAAAAAAAATGCGTTGAAAATATTCTTGACTTTTATAATGAAACTGACACTTTCTGAGGAAGCTTCAATATAGTTGCTTGCGCCGAATAAATGCTATTCTATCCAATAATAAAAATAACCAAAATATATTGTCAATTCGCTTGATTCATCAAACTATAGTAATTTGCGTGCATTCTCATTTTGTACTTCTCATACTTTTCAATATTTTTTCTCACAGGTTCATTGAATAACTATGGTAGTGACAAGCCAACAGCCAGTACTCCGTCGTACACAAGCACGCAAACTAAACTAAGATTTGTACCGTCTGTAGAACTGAAGTTCACATCTGGTAAGTCCCGGTTGACGTATTTTATTTTAACTATTATTTGTAGTCATCGCCACCCTAGACTTTTCTAACTACGTCATTGATATACAAAAAACCCACTACGTACAAGCTTTAAATAGTGCACTTAACCAAAGCTTTTAGTGGGCGAATTTCTGAAAAAGAAACTCGTGGTTCTAGACCGCAAAATGCATCTGAAGAATCATAGGTGGATTTTAGTCAGTAGAAGTCTGAAAAAAAAGCCCCGTTCCGCCCTAGGTGGGAAAAGAAATTTAAAAATGAATTCACGATTCTCGAAAAAAGCAGTAACTCACTAATTGACAACTTTCCCTTCTATAAGTTGTGAAAGGTTTCTAACTTAATTAATTTTTAATTTTAAAAATTAATTAGATTTTTTTTTATTTTTGCGATTTCGGATAAAGTTACTTTTTATACAAATAATTTACAAAAAAAGATTATGAGTCAACTGTCCAATTACCACTCTAATTAATTAATTAAATAGGTCCACAGTGCACTTAGCGACTTCCAACTCAGGAATTCGAGCTTTGTCTTTGACAGCTACCACTTGGATTGGTTAGTCTTTAAAGTTGATAGACCAGTCGTCGGAATTTCATTGTACGGTCAATCTTTTAACACACATTTTGTTTCCACTATCGCTACAGGAGAAACTTCAATGAGTCCACTATCCCCGATGTCTCCCGGCGAGGCGTCCTGCGGGGAGTGCATCCCCGCGCGCGCCTCGTTGGACAGCGACTTGCTGGTGGACGAGCACTCCGACACTCCCGACGCTGGGGAGCGGCCGCGCCTGCAGCGAGCCCACGGACCTTCCAAGAAGACCTTCAAGTTCCGCCGCAGTAGGCATACGAAGCCTGATGTGAGTTTCCTTTCATATATTGATGCATCTTACTTGGGTAATGTAAAATATACCTTATGCTTTTGGGATAAGGTGTATCTTTTATAAACAATAACGGCTGCTTTAAAATATACGTACATAATCTAATCAGCCGTGATATCAACCGACCCGCACCACGGCTCGGTGCGGGTCGGTTGATATCACGTCTTCGAATTATGGTTCTAGGACATGCCGGTTTTCTCAAGATGTTTTTCTTCACCGTTTTGAGACAGTGGTAATGAAATAAATTACACAAAGGTTTGAACCCGAGACCTACCACTCGTAAGTCTTACCAGTGAGCCACCACAGCTTTTTTAAAGACTCAAAATATATCTTGAACAAATCGCAGCTAATGATTTGTGGTCATTGGGTAATATCAATTTCTTCCATAATTTTTTTAGACTTCGTCCGAGAAAGGCTTCTTGATATTATCAATTTCTACATAATTTGCAAAAACAAATATGTGTTAATAGGTAGTCTATGTATGATTCCTTCTTATAAGTAGCCTTCTTTGACCTTCTAAATACGTATTTCTGTTACAGGTGAGCCACGTGCGCCTGGAGTCGGACGACGGCTCGTCGCCCGGGCCGGAGTCCACGCCGCTGCGGCGCGCCTGGTCGCAGCCTCCCTTCCTGCAGCCCTCCTACATCAACACCGACACCTCCTACGACAGTGAAATCTCCCAAACGTCGTCCACGTCGGGATACAGGCTAGCATTACCCAAACTTCAGTAAATAGACGACCAATACTAAGTGTGGTCAGCATGCCGTGACACCATCTCGATGTGCGAACACCTTTCAAAACGGGTTTTTTTTTTACAGTCTGTTCACAGGTATTCTATTTTACCTCTGATTTAGCAACACTATCAAAGAATAGTGCTCCTTCATTAGCGTAGATAGGCGTGGGCGAAGTGGGACCCGCACGGCCTCTTACCCAAGGGGGCCTCGCACAAGCGAGAGCACTTTATGAACGAGGGTTTTTTTAGAATTGGTAAGCTCGTGTTTAATCACTTGTTGGAACATTAAAAAAAGGCTAATTATGCTCTGCTGTGCTTAGGCTAAGCGACGATGTAGTCAAAAACTGGGTTGTGATAGTCGCTGTCTCGTTCTCGAGTTTATAATAGAAAAAGGCCTCGCTGATGTGCCTTCGCCCACGTCTAAATTTGTCCACACTACAATTGCAGAAACGGATCTTGAGCGATCGCTTTGCGCATTCCATACATTGGCGAGCCAATCGTTTTCGTTGTTAGATACGTGCAGCAACGCAGGCAACGAATCATGAGTGACGACTATGACACGATGGCGCGGCGAGCCAATCACTGACACTCCCCGCCCACGCGTCTCACTTCGCACCACTAAAGACACCGAATATTTGATTTCTGCGCAACTTGAAGCCAGCGCTCAAGATCCGTTTCAGCAATTACGCTCTGTGCTCCTTATTCATATAGGGAGTAGGGGAGTATATAGTAGTGATAATGTCTATTATTTTCTTGTGATAATAAGGTTACTGGTAGATTGCTATCAGAAGCAAATGAAACTGTGAGCAGCCTGTATGTGCCGCATGATCATCGGCCATCTTGTTGTGTGCACGGAATCCGAAATTCGGAGTATTATAAGTCTTATGTATCTATTATAAATCACTCATTAATCCATTTGTGCAGTGTTTTGTGCAGCTGTTATGCAGGATACGTACGCCGCCTTCAACTGAACCGACATTTGGTATTGTTAAATTGGAAATATATTGTGTTGCAGCTTAGTGTTTAAATTTCACGCGGTAGATGGAGTTAGAGCGCCCATTTTTTTCACATTATCAGAATTAAAACAATCCAGTTTGATGACTTTTTGACTAAAAAAAAAAAATCCTATGGAGGATTCGCTAGGATATTTTTTTTAGAACAATATAACCTAATTAGACATTTATGTATGTAGGTAGGTACATTGGAAACGTGATGGGTTAGATGGTTAACTCAAGTTTCCGAGTAGCAAGATGCCCAACCATTGTATGTATGTCGCAGCCCTATCGTATAACACGCCATATTACAAATTGGCGCGCTGGATTGAAAAACGTGTAATGTAATGCGACTACTTCACGTCGAGCTAGATTGTGGTGGTGATACGTTTTATTAAGCTGCGTCCAACGGTTAGCTTTATTGTCACTATAGGGTGGGTGACTATCAATCAAGAAAAACCCATCCAAAAACAAGTCATGGTTTTGTTCATTCACTCTCCGTAATCCTCTTCTAACTCCATTTTGGGGTGCCTTAAAATTCCTAGCTCACTGCGCTTGCTCTTGGACTAATTATTTCAATTAATTGTGGATGTTCCTACTAATAGATTTATTAATTAGACTAAGTTATAAATGTGCTATTATAGATATAATATATTATGTTGCTGTCCGTGACTTATTTTTTTGAGGTTTTCCAAATTTCACTTTGTTGGGACACCACGCACCGTTATCGACTGTGACGTCATTTATTTTAAGCGGCGCTGCTTGCAGCGACTATTGGAACTAAAACCTTCAAAGCGGCTTATCGACAATTTTCCCGTTTGTATTTGGGCTCAACGTTATTAGCCGCTTTTACGAATGCCAAGTGAGCATACAATGCGGCGTACCTACTTTATTTCAGATTAATTTGAAATCTGGCTGATCAAGTAGTCGCATTATATTACAGCGACGTTTGTCAATCCGGCGCGCCTAATACGGCGTATTATAATTGGCTTCAACATATTTTGTGAGTGTGATGGTTAAATCCATAAGAAATAAATTGACATTGACACTGTTTAGCTAAACAATAGAAGTTTAGGAATAGCAGGGCGCGATGTCCAGCGACGGTATGTTACAGGGAGAGCTACAGCCTGCAGGCGTCCATGACGGAGTCGCCCGTGCGCGCGGCGCTGGCGTCGCCCGAGCTGGGCGCCGAGCAGCGCACGTGCAGCGCCACGCCGCACGCCAGCCCCGACGGTAAACAACCCTTCGTATGTACCGCTCTACTTATACGCAACCCCCCCGCACTCTCGTCTTCTCTCTTTCCGCCTGTCGCCTACCGAGCAGTCTCCTTTGTCGTGAGTTATCGTTCCGTCTTCGCTTCGACATTTCCAGATTGTTTTGCGATGTTGTTTGGCAGTTTCGGAAACACGCGTAACCTGTTCTTTCATTTACCTACTGTTATTGCGGATCTCATTTAGTGGAGATACCAAAAGCATTCAGGAACACTTTTAAAAACCATAGTCCAATATTCCTGAATGCCACTCAGCTATAAGTGTACCTACCTAATAGAATTTTTAACATCATCGCATAATAATCCTTCTTTTCAATGTTGCTGCTTTTGTGTTTTAATAAACTACCAGTTTTATAGAAAATATATTAAATTGCAACATTTGTTTCCTGCCTAGCTTCTTTGAGCTGCGAGTCGGGAACATCGTCTGCAGAGCGAACTGCCTTGCTCGGTGCCGCTAGCCAGCGCTCTCTGCTGCTAAGTAGCGACTTGCGAGATGAAGATACCCTCCTTTGAATGATTTCTAAGGGTCTACTAAATTGACCTTGGATAGCAGTGATGGCTGATTTTAATATCTTCTTGGAGACGGTAGATACAGGAAGGATACATAATGTGTCACTTGGTACTACGACCGTGTTTTATAGCTGATATAATAAACCTGTGACTTGTTTTGACTGATATTTAGAAATGGCTGTAATCCCATGTCACTTATAATTTTATATTCCGTAAATGTTACCCATAATTTTTATATTTTGGCATAAGTGTGTTTGTATTCAACAATACAATTAAAAAAAAATAGAATGTATTTCTTGCCACATAAATTAATCTGTCTAACATATAACACCAAATAATAGATATAGCACTATTTGTAATAAAAATTTTGCATCTTAGTTACGAGTAAATTGAGGTCCTTAGATACCTATCTACAAATCCTTGGATAGAACCTAAACTAAATTATTACTAGTACATAAGTAAAATTGATTAATTCATAGATTATGATGATAGTTGAAATGTAAAACAGAGTTTAGTTTTTATGTTACAATTTAGAGAATTTTAATAGAAATTTTGTTTCAATAACATTTGTTTTATTTCTAGTTGTAATAAAAATAGCACATACATCTTAAAAAAAACGTTTATTATCACAAATTCACAAATCATGCTTCTTTACACATTAAGAATGGCTGTAATGCAACTTGAATGTCGGGATCCAGAGGAATTTCATGAATGTACTTTGAGAATGTGATGGCAATCTTATAAATACTTCGTTTAACTGACGAGATCAGAGCAGTCTTCATTTTTATGGCAATAACATCATTTAAAATATGTTTTCTGGGTACCAAACCCGGTTTTGTCAACTTATCTAAGTTCTGTTTGAGATTTATTAAAGTAGATATCACAATAGGCAAGTCATTCTGGACCACTCCATATTTATCTTCGTTCAAGGAGGCTGCAGCAATACCAGCTAAACCTTCACAAGTCCACATCACGGGTTGAGCTTGCATCAACACAAACTTTAATTTTGTATCAGTCAGTTCTCCAAAAAGATAACTAATGCCAGGTTTTTGACAAAGTTTCTGAAGGAAAACATTAAATTCTTCTTTAACAACATTAGCAAATGTATCTTCTACTTTACTCTTGTTATGGTCCTTCAGCTCTCGTAGTTTAGGAGACTGAGCCATGTTTCTTAAACTTCCAGAATAAGTGTAACCATTGCTTGAGGATGCTTGTCCATTTCTGAGTGTACCATTCTCCGTTTCATTTGTTTTGCCATCTGCATTAATAGCATCTAATTCTTTGCTAAAGTCATTTATAATACTTATACACTGTTCCAATAAATTGTTCCAATTTCTTGGATGACCTCCAGGCTGAGAAAGGGTGAATATTTGCTGCCTCCTTCCAGGGTCAGTCATTGACATAATTCTAAGATCTTGTGCTCCCAAGTAGCCATTAAATTGTGACCTCAGGGCTAAAGCATTGTGGAGTACCAAGCTTCCTGAAGATTCAATGGGGAACTTCATTGGTTCAGTAAGTATTATATTGAAAATAGTTTTCATTGCGTAAACAGATACAAAGAACAAACTAGTGTAGAACCACAATCCAATCCAAATTCCAGAACTTATCATGTTTACAACATTATCTAAAGGTGGATCTTCCAGGTATATGCTATACACCTCCGAGACTACACTTCTAGGTTTGTTTCCCCACAAATAGTAGAAAATACAGTAATAAGCCACTGGCATAATAGAGTTTCTAAATCCCATCGAAAGTATGTTATTAACAGCAAGTTTAATTTGCTGGAATTTATCTTGATAAATGTGGGGGAACATGAGCATAGTGGTTCCAAAGATGTGAATATTCAAAAAATAATATAATCCCATCCACATGCCACCAAATTGTAAGAAAAGGCTTTGTTCCACAAGACATTGCCCATCATAGAAAGCACACTTTTTCTTAAGAATGTTATAATTGCTCTTTGCCAAAGACGAATATAAACCCATAGTAAAATAACCACTGAGAGCATACAGAATGCTGAACATAACGTTTTGCACTGAAAACATGTTCAGGAACATGGAGAACCTCGTAAAATATTTAGGCAGCGGCATCATATAATAGCTTCCATATACGTATGCTTGGAAAAAAGACACCAGTCCAAGAAGCATGATATTAATGCCCATCTTCCATCCAAATATTTCGTGAAGAGTCGAAGTAACCCATGACACTGGGTGCAGGAAATCAACTTGTATAAGAAACACTAGCACCACAGCGAGAAATGTCTGGAGTCCGATGTTCCATAACACAGCAATAACCAGTCTCTTGGAGAAGATTTCACTTTTTGTTTCCATACCGGCTGAGTATATTATTGTCCAAGACGCCGTCTGTTGACTTTAATAAACACTTTAAAATAAATAGAAAACAAAAAGAACTGACATAGTTAAGTATTGTGCTTTGTAATAAGCATTAAATCGTGTTTAAGTTTCGGTGTTCATTGAAAATAACCTACAACGAATTCAAAATCTTTGTAACCGCAAGAAAATCCAGAAACCAAACCATCTGACAGTGACAGAATAATTTTTTTTAAACTAATATTTTTTTTTTGTGCTGGCAAGCTTAGAAAGTATCTAAGGATCTGTTACACTACTCGATATTTAGACAGTCTTAGTCGATGTCGAGTACAAGTAATAACCTAAAGGACCTATTACACTGCGCTGAATATCGCGTGTGATGTTCCGACTCGTACTATTTTTCATTCATAGAAATACAGTCTAACCCCTATTACACTGCGCGATACGTCGAATCATAGACTAGATATATCGAACCATAGGCAAAACGAGTCTGAATAACGCATAGTGTAATAGATCCTTAAGGTTCAGGTAGTCTTAATCGAAATAAAGCCTATTACACTACGCTTTATTAAGCACACAATATTCAGACTGTCTTTTACAGTCTACGTCAACAGCTGGCTATTACACCAGACTGATTATTGCGCGCTTTCAAGTTACTATGTGGGACTTACTCATTCGCACGCAAGACGTCGACGTTGGCGGTTGCAATGCGTGCACTAGCTTCTGACGTTTAATAAGTGTCCATGTAGGCCTATGTGAAATAAAAATATTTGAATATTGAATTTTTGAATGGCACCTGCACTTTCGAAGCTCCAAAAGATTGCCGTAGCACTTGCTGTAACCAGCTTGACTGATAATTTAAATTATATAAACTAGCTGTTAAGCCATGGATAAAAGTGCCGGTGACTTTGCCCGCATACATGAAATATAGGCAAGTCACTCAGAAATAAAGCACCTTTTTAACGGTGAAAAAAAAAATATTTTTTCCTTTTGAGGTACGGGACACCAAAAACAAACTTTACCTCTTTATATATAACATAGTATTAGTGTAGATTTTAATTTATTTTTATTTATTTTTAACTCTTGTGGCCAAACTAGAAAGAGTCGGAATAAGAGGAGTCCCTCTCAATCTCCTTAAAGATTACCTATCAGAGAGAAAGCAAAGAGTTAAGATAGGTGCATATCTCAGTGATGACGCAGATGTCTCATTTGGCGTGCCTCAAGGTAGCGTTTTAGGCCCTACACTCTTTTTAACGTATATTAACGATCTCTGTACCTTAAAAGTCGAAAACGCTAGCATTTTTTCGTACGCTGATGATACCGCTGTTGTATTTTCTGGAGATAGCTGGTCTGAAGTTCAGCTTAAAGCTGAGATGGGTATGACCACTATTGCTAACTGGCTAAATGATAATTTATTAACTTTGAACACAACGAAAACAAATTATATTTGTTTCTCTGCTTCAAGTCGTTCACAACCAAATGAAGCCTTTAGCATTAAAGTGCATTCATGTAAGCAGAAAACCGCTAATAACGACTGTACATGTCCTCTAATTGGTAAAGTATCTCAGACGAAATATTTAGGTATCATAATTGACCAAAGGTTGTCTTGGTATTTCCATATCGAACACGTAACACGTAGAATTAGGAAATTGTGTTGGATATTCAAAACATTAAGACACGTCGTTCCAACAATTATAAATAACAAAGCCGCCCAAAACCGAAATCTCTTAAACGAAATTTACATCGCCCTTGCACAATCAATCATAACTTACTGTATACCGATATGGGGTGGTGCAGCAAAAACAAAATTTATAGAGGTGGAACGAGGACAACGAGCCCTCATTAAAATTATGTATTTTAAAAGAATGAGACACCCTACTGAAAGTATTTATCAGATAAGTGGTCTGCTTTCTGTTAGGAAGTTGTACATCACACAACTGATTTTAAAAAAACACAAAACTCTTTCTTATGATAGTAAAATACTATCAAAAAGACGGAAAGATATGATTGCACAAGTTCCACAAACTAAAACTAAATTTGCTGCTACACAATACAATAAACGCTCTGCACAAATATATAATAAGGTAAACAAAGAAATATATATTTACACTAAACATCTACATGAATGTAAGAAATTGCTAATAGAATGGATAAAAACCTTAACATATGAAAGTACGGAAGCACTGCTGCAATACGTAACATAAACCATCCCTTACACACTCCCGCAAACACACCATGACACGCACGCCACATACACACACACACGCACTCTAAACACCCACACGCGCACCCCACACACACAAACATCCCACACACACAAACACCCCCTACACATAAACATGTATATAGATCATTGGTAACTGTAAATTGTAAAAACCAAATACTATTAATATATTGCTAAGTTATGGAAGAGCGGAGTCTCCTAATACAAGCATTATTTACCTAAAAGGAGGCTCCAATCACAATCTATTGTTAAAAAAAAATTTGGTTCGGAAATAAAACATTTTGTATTTGTATTTTGTATTTTTGTAATTTTCGATAAAGTCGCTTATACACTAAATTTTTTGTATACTTCGAATAAAACTTAAACCTTTGAATTGGAGATAATAAAAAGACAATGAAATAAAATAAGATAAAATGTAAGATAAGTTGATTTTTCACTCTTTTTTTTTTGGTTTTAGAATTTTGCAGCACAAGCCAGACTTCTCTACAAGCAACGCAAATAAATCAAAATAATAAATATATAAATAAAGACATAGCATACTGTCATAACTTCGTCTAACCCTAAGGATTCATCATCAATAGAGATCAGAATGAAAGATAAAAAAAAGAAATTATATTAATAATTATAATTAATTACAATATTATATTTATTTACTAAATATTTTTTTTATTATATAAATCGTTTCTGTAAGTTAAAATTGCACAATAAAATAAACTTATATTATCAAAAATAATATAATTATGCACTAAATGCCCAGCTAAATATAACGTCATAAACTCCTCCGCATTGCTGTCGACTGGAAGTGTGCCCAAAAGCCTGGCGGCATTGCCACGTTGTATGGCAATGCTTATTCTCTGACCGAGGTAGAAGCCAGCCCTTAGGTCACGCGAAGAGTCAACTAAGCTTTTTGATAATTCTTAAAAAAGCATACATTATAAACAAATATATTAAATTAAAATAGGTCGTATGATTAAAAATTCAAACGTTACGCACCCGCCATGTACATATGAGTGACACCTCTCCTCTTCTAGTCTTCATATTTTGTGACTATTATATGGTCGGATACGCGATATAATCGCTTTTAACGTAATTCGGAACTAAAGGACCTATTACACTTCGCTGAATATCGCGTGCGATCTTACTATTTTTCATTCATAGAAAGACAGTCCAGTCTATGGTTCGACGTATCGCGTAGTGTTATAAGGGTTAAACTGTCTTTCTATGAATGAAAAATAGTACGAGCCGGAATATCGTACGCGATATTCAGCGCAGTGTAATAGGTCTTTAAGGGATAGACTGTCTGAATATCGGTTCGACGTATCGCGCAGTGTACTAGGGGTTAGACTGTCTTTCTATGAATGAAAAATAATACGAGTCAGAATATCACACGCGATATTCAGGGCAGTGTAATAGGTCCTTAATTTCCTACTACAAGAAGTCCCCATGACAAAACGACAATTTACAGATTTTACTTAATTACTAGCAACACTGAAATGTCATTTGGGATTGATTTAACTTCCTTTGTCGATGGAAAACCTAGGGACGTAATTTAGTCAAGCACAAAAGTCATACATGATGTACTCATGAACTCATATCGATAAAGTTATAAACAATGAAAACATTTCGTATACGTCTTCGTGTTCTGCCAAGTAATGCCCGACCGAATGTTCGGTTTCGGTCGAATTTCGGCAAAAAAACTACTTTCGGTTTAGTTTCGGTTTCGGCGGAAAACCTGCTGAAATTATGACCGAAACCGAAAAGGCATTCGGAAATTTTTGGGCTGTGATCGGTCAGTTTCGACGCGTTCCATCCAAGCGAGTAAGGGTTGGGGCCAGGGTTATCCGAAAGGGCGCTCGAGCCCCGGTATGAAGGCTAGAAGGAACGGGGTGGGTCTTTTAGTCAGTAAGAGTCTGACACTATCTCCCGCTCCGCCCAAGGGCGGGGGATGTCAATGCATGATTTTTGCCCACCATAAAAAAAAAAAAAAATAAAAAAAAAAAAAGCGAGTGAGGGTCAACTCACACCGAAAGAGCGGCGAAGGGCAGCGACCCGTTTATCATTTATAGAATTCGTTGGAATTCTCGCGGCGGTGCCGCGGGCATCCGCGCAACTCGTTCGAGTTTCTCATGCGATAATAAGTATTATAGCGATGAAAATAAAGTTAAAACTCATATTACACTGAAACTGCGATCCGCTTCGCTGCGCTTCGACGCTCTTTTGGTGTGAGTTGACCCTAAGCGACGAAGACATTTTGTCACGTCCACCGTCCACGTGTCAAATCATGTTTTGACTGGCTTGAAGTTTGCAATTCGTTTTGTTTCATGATGATTTATTTTGAATTAGGTAGAAGTGGGTAGTAAACATTAAAAAAAAATTCACTGTCTAATAAAATGTATAACAAACTAATACATAGATTATAATAGAATCAAAAACATAACGCACTAAATACTTTTTTGGTTGATTTAACTCTCTCGCTTATGTTATTGTCTGTGCGATAAAAGAACCGTCGTGGCGTAAAGTGAAAACAACATTAAAGATTTTAAGTAGCAACTCAACCCAGCCATCCGTCAAATGCCAAACGTCATATCATGTTGACAGAGGGTTTGTTTATTATGTTATTTTATTGTGATTTTTAATTAAAATCTTCAGAAATGTGATAAAAAATTTCACTGAGCTGCAAGGGAAATAAAATTTAATATTACACTTTTGCCAAAGATAACAAATGGCAAATGACATCATTTATTGATCAAAACAAAGTCACGAACTTGGGAAACATTGGTATGCTGTGTTTTTGCTACGTAACGCTTTTATTTTAATGTTTTTAGACTTCCTAGGTGAACTCCTGTCCCTGTTATCTCCAAATATATATAAATTAAACGGAAATTCATTTAAACATGACGATATTTGTTTATTTTGTTTTGGTCAATATCTTCGATGGCTAGTATAAAGAGTAATGATACTTTAAATTTATAATGCATTTCGACTAACTTAGAATATTTCTTTTCAGGCTTGAGTTGGGATACAGTAACTAAAATAAAAAAGGGCAAGTGCGAGTCGGACTCGCGCACTGAAGATTCTGTACAAATTTAACTATGAAATCAATCTACTAGACAGATTAACTTAATCATAAACATTGCAATAATATAGCACATAAGCTATAACTTTGCCGTCTCATTAGGTGAGGAAATTCAGCCAATAGGATAATTTTTATTATAGGGTGAAGCCGTTGAAAGAAGCTAGTCTAAGATAGTTTCAAAATATCAAGATTTAACAGTCGCACTATAGTGACGTCACAATGTTGCTTACATAACAAAAACGATATTTATCTACAGCAGCGCCCTCAAATCCCACGATGGTTTACTTTCCGCACAGACTCTATGTATACCTACCTAAAAAATTATAAGGTAGGTAATTGATACTTACTGTAGTTTGTTAGTGGTGAATGTGGTGATATTATTATAGATTCAGAGTTTCAATATTAATGGTATTCAAGTGTTAAGTATAGATATACACTGTTAAATTTTAATCGTTTTAATCCCGTGGAGGTTCGATCTGGTACATGAAAAACTATTGATTTGTAAAGATAGAATTAAAAAATAAAGTATCTCTTTTTCAAAACTCGTATTATTTCACTTTCACGCATGTACGAAAATAAAACATCAGCTGAGCGAGTTCAATGACCTGTAGTTAATAGTCGGCGTTGCGTACCTACAGGTAGCCCGCCCGCACGTCGCCAAATATACTTTAGAATTGAATACTGCGCATGCCCCTTCCACTTTTGCCGAGCGATCTTAATTCACCACGCGACCTGTATTTATCACTAGCTTTTGCCCGCAGCTTCGCCCGCGTAAATAAAATATATAGTATATGTCACTCAGGAATAAAGCAGCTTACTATCGGTGAAAAAAAAATTACCAATCGGACCAGTACTGTTCAGAGATTACCTCCTACAAAGAATCCACAAAAAAAAAATACCTCTTCATTATATTAGAATAGCTTAACATCACTTATCCATTTTAATAAGCCTGTATTATTCGTATTATTATGCCGATATTGCCCAGTTAAATAAAAATAAGGCAACTCTGAAAGTTAAGTCATCGATAATGACAACCACATGAAGTCGACACGAATGTGACATCACTATTATTGTAATTTTGCATCTGTGTCGATGGATGTGCTTTGCTTTCGCTTCTACTATTTTTAAATTATATCTAAATAATCGAAGTCAAAGATTATAGGCCTACAAAATAACTTGCACGTTTCTTTCTTTATTGTAATTGCAACTGAGTGGTTTCCGTTTAAGACTTAACTCAGTCTATGTGGTCGCTTAGTCAAGTGCCCTACATTTCGACACTTTTTATTCAAATGGAAGAGAGTTGTGTACATGTAGTGTTTCTGTTTAAGGGAGTGACTTAATGTTGTATCTGTAATGGAATATTTCTTCAGAATATCGTCGGGTCGGATAGGCATTGATTGAGAAACTCTTGTTATGTATACTTTAGTAGAGATAGCTCTAAGTGTGGGGGTGCTAGTCACTCTCGTTACTGCACTTTCAATATGTGTCTGTGGCTGCAAGAACTCCAACCAGAAGTAAGTTTGTTTGTTTATTTACTCTAAACTATACCATATAAATTTTTGAGGCATTCATGAACTGAGTAGTAAACTAAGTTGTAAGGCTCTGAGATAGCTGAATAAACTTTCACCTAATTGATTTAAATTAGGGATTCGTACAGTAGTCTTATTAGAATCAAATACTACTCTTGTAAAACTGGACATAACAGTAATTTGAAATGCTTTTATCTTTATTAAAAGTTGTAAATTATTAATAATTAAATTTTATTATTCCATTCAATGTGCTTTTTACCTTTATTGCAAAGAAAAAAAAAAGTAAACTCTCTAAATAATCAATAGTTTACTTAATAATTAATGGCACATTAAATTTACTTATTTAAAAAGTAACTTTTAACTAACTCTAACAAAATTGTTTTAAAATGTTAGAGTTTGTAATAATAACCAAATACTAAGTCTATTTATTGCTTGTGTTTTAAAAAGTTTGAAACAACTCCTGAGCAAGTCGTAAATATTCACTGATTGAGTCTAATTGTATTTGTAGTTTATTTCAATTTAATTTACATTGTAAAGTGCTGGTTTAGCAACTGCAGATATTAGTTTACCTATATATTTAGTGCAACAGATAAATATAGTAATGGAATGCTAATAGCTACTGATTTAAAACATTATTGCTGTAGAAGTGTGACCAGCTAGTAATCAAATATTACTTAAGTACATTGATAATAAATAAAATTTATTTTTATATTTAACAGAAGTGAGTTGGTCGGTACGGCCGGTGTGGTCAAAATACGATTTGATGAGGAGGCTCCGTCCCCAACGCCTACCACTCCGGCCTCTATCAAGCGGTTTGTTATAGATCTAGCATGACCTAGACTAGACATACCTAACTCCAGGGCTAACAAAATGGTCTAGAAACTAAACAATTTAACAGATAACTTCATCCGAGTTTTCAACTAATTTTAAATGTTCTAAGTTACTAGTAGCACCTGTGATATATATTTATAATTAATAACTAGTATAATTAAATGGGGATATTATTATTAACTATCTAACCAACAATATCTGGGCTGCCCTAACAAATTATCCTTAGATAATTCTATCAGATTTCATCCATTTCTGTATTATTTATTTTTCAATTTATTTTTTTATATTGAATAAAACTTGATAAACCTTTGCTTGTTGATGCTATTATAGGCAGCTATCATTATTTATGTTGTGTTTTGTACTATGATTTATGAGGAATTTTAGAATCAAAATTAGTTAATTAGACTCCAAGCGAATGGCGGCGTTCCCACTGTTGTTATCTTTCTATTGTGTCTCTAATTGACACAATTGAAACGTTAAATGATGGTATTGAAAAAATAAAATGGTTTACTTAAATAATATATTTATTTCGCAGATCCATATTACTTATAATACAAACAGTAAAAGTAATATAACCATTGTTTATCACTTCAAATTAATTTTTTTTTTGTAAATTCTTACGACATTACCATTGATTATTTCCTCAATGCTCATCTTAGAATTTTATATTTACTTATCTTACTAAGCACTTATTTATAATTGCTAACTTATCATATAAAAACCACAATGCATGAATGATAAAATAGTCTAATTGCATGTATCATTTGATCAACAGTTAATGTTTCTTGTTAGATGTGGTTAGTCATTTTCTGATTCAACAGTACCTTAATTGAATAGATTGTGTGTGTGTTCTCAGTGTTTCATTCATTTAATGTTCCTACTGTAAATTAACACCATCTAAACTGTATGAAATAAGAACTAAAAGTGTCTGAACTATTTTTAAATTTTGGGCACACAAATTGGAAAGTTACGAAAATGAGTCACGCGAACGATTTAGATGACTCACAATTCGCGATCGTAGTTTTTTTTATAATAAAAAATGATCTAGTACAAGTTTACGGCAATAAAACTCACGGCTTAAAGTTAATCTTGTCTGAACAGCGGTTCGTTGCGGATACTTTTTGTAAAGTCAATGAATAACTCGTCAGAGTGCAGCCGAATATTTCAGGAATTTCGAAAAAGGACATAGTCGAAACAGGAGAGAAACTTGCATTCTCTTACAGCCGCCGTCTTATAACTGTTAATACGACAAAATAAAAATAAAAAACAATTATAAATTTTTTCAGTAGGTACTAATGATCATTAAAAAAAAAGGCTGATGATGAATGATCCTCCATGACGAAGGTTTTTAACTAACCGACATCCAAAAATGGAAGAAGGTTCTCAAGTCAAGTCATCTACGTTATGTCGCAATTTTTTTTTAAATCGTATATTATACATGTGGATGGATGGAGAGGGACGCCAAAGAAATGATGGATGGATTGTGTGAAGAGTGATATGAAAGAAAAGAAATTAGTGATAGCATGTCGGGGAACAGGGCAGAATGGAAGAAAAAAACGTGTTGCGCCGACCCCATATAACACGGGACAAAGGCAGGAAGAAGATGATGACTTTTTAAAACCCTTACAAGCCAATCGCTCAAGTCGCTGTGCTAACTAATCGGATACGTCATCGGATAAATCTTGCCCGGGGTTGGGGCACTGGCGGACACGGGACATTTCATTTTACGAAACAGTTTCGTTAAAACGACTAAAACCAAAGAAACACTCCCTCTGCTTCTGATATAGCATCACCGTCAGATGGGAGTATAAAGATAGAACTGCGCGCACGAGTGCCACAAACGCCGATTTGGACGCATCGGTCTCCATACATTTTAGGTGGAAACTAGACTTAGTAGAGCTACACTTGATCCACGCCACGCGACGTCGTTCTACGTACAAATCAGGCGTGTTACATGTGTGCATCGATCTAATCTTCTAGTTTAATCGACCCGTAGAATAAGATAGAGGGTGGGATGTAACTGTCAACCCTGAAATCTAACTTGATTTTTAATTTTGCCCCACATTAGTAATGTCTCTCGTATCGTAAACGCGTTGACAAACATGTAAACTCACAAACACAAGACACGCGGACCTGAGGCCTGACCATGAACTCTTAAAGTGATCTATTTGAAGATCTAAACTGAACTGTTTATTAAGGCAGGAATCGAACCCGAGAACTTCGATTCCCACACGGAATTAATATCAGTCGTGCGAGCGGTTAAGAGGGATGGAGCTTTACAATGTACCCTATATCGCGGGTTCAATCACAGGGTCGCGGACTGAACGCAGCAATTAATCGTTCAACGACTGCACGAACCGTGCCATCAAAATGTACTGAACACCTGATTTCTTTTCGCGAGTTCAGTGGTCCCATACTCAAAGTTATTTAAAATCTTCTTAGTCGGTGTGCAACATGATTTTCTTGCTTCACTTATTCTCCCTCTTGTTCTGTATACGTCGAAAAAGTGTCTCCAAGACAGTGTGTTAACTTTTAACTACCGGAGCGGGGCAGAGGGAAAACACGAAGGATAATAGTACATATTTTGACAGATATAATGAAAATATAGATGGCAGAAAATTAATGGTCCGCCACGAGGATCGAAACTCCACCCTACGACCGACACAGCGAAGGAATATTTTATTACAAATTTAAATTTGTTCATGTTCCTAGGCTGCTCTGTCACATATTCCATTCGAGACAGCAAGTAGTCTGGCTTATCTTAGCGTTACCCTTTAGCTTAGATACACATTCGCGAGCAACTAAATTGACTCAACGTAAATACAAGTGCATTCTTGCAGATATTTTGTTCAGAAAACGCTGAACTGTTTTAAATAAATGTTATACTGTTAGAAAGCCTGACACTTCAGCTTTAAATTGATATCACTCTTATAAAAATTGATTCAGAACTTTTTTAATTATTAATTTATTTGGATGCTTATGAAAATGTGCTCACTACATTACCTAAGAGTTGTAGCACAAACTACACTTATAAAAAACCCGTGCAACCTTATTGTCGCTTATCAGAAGTTGTCTTCTCAGTTATCGTCTCAGTCGCTGGCTTCCTCCTCTCTGTTTTTAGATTTTCGAAACGACTTTGTTTCCTATCACACCTAATTCATTTCATCTTTAGAAATCATGAAGATCCTTGCTAATACAGGAATATCAATATCATAAAACTGGCTAAGTGCGAGTCGGACTCCTGCACGAAGGGTTTCGTACCGTCCTTAGGAAAATTCGGCATAAAAATCGCGTTTGTTGTTTGGGAGCCCCCCTTAAATATTTATTTTATTTTGTGTTTAGTATTTGTTGTTAAAGCGGCAACAGAAATAGGTACATAACTTGTGAAAATTTCAACTGTCTAGCTATCGAGGTTCTTGAGATACAGCCTGGTGACAGACAGTAAAGTCTTAGTAATAGGGTCCCGTTTTTACCCTTTGGGTACGGAACTCTAAAAATGAGAGGTGGTAAATAGTCTACACACCAAAATAAGTTCAACATCAAATGAAGGACATTTCCTAAGGTGATTAAACGTCGTATTCTTAGGAATTGCAAAACCCTTAGTCGTCACTAGCCTTAGTGGTCGATGTTCGAACGCTCAACATACAGTTGGGTATATTAGCCAACATTTATTTCCACATTTTCCTGGATGTGCTCGTTAATGGTGCTCACATCCTTTCTTAATTAATTTATATACAGTATCGATTTCTAAATATAAATGCATGACAAGCATACGCACAATATGCACATGCAAGTAATATAATTATCGAGTTAGTAAAACAATTATTTAATTAAGGTACTGCCAATTATTTTAATACTGTGGCAATAAAGTTATGTATTTGCATAATCGTAACGATACGCATAACTAATCGGCCATATTTTTTTTATTTGGTTCGTAACTTTGACCTAGAACTTTTCAATGTTCAGAAATGTTATAGTTATGGAGGAGGTTAGTAGGTATAGCGGCATTGTGGCCTTTACGAGTTGACTCTTGGGTCTTGCGTGTTGCACGCAAAGTATTCAGCGTTGTTTTGGGTAGGTACGGAAATGTCTGGTTAATAAAAGCTTTTACAACATCTTTCCGGCCCTTTGCCGGAGGTAATGAAGCTTACTGCATGCATGCGATAACTAGAAGATTGTAATTTACCCACTAGTATAGAATCCTTGTAACTCTCCTGTCGAAAACTGAACTATTCTCTACGAAGCAAAATGGGAAGTTGTCCGATGACTTCGCCCGCTCTAGAATGGATCTTAGACTTTTGCTGACTAAACATAATATACTGAATTTCGATTGATTTATTTCGGCTGCACAAAATCTCTAATCTGCTGTATTTCGACCTATATTCTGTGATAGAGGTGTTACTTAATCATTGGCCACGTCTACTCATCATACTGTCGTGCTTTGGTTGGATCTCTTAGATCAGTGGTCCACCCGCTCTAGCAATAATTCTAAAAAACCTTTTTCAATCAGTTCTGTATTTTTCCGCGCGTCAATGCATCTAATTGACTTCAGTTGTTAATAAGCAATATTTCTGTCGTGTTGAGGAAAAGTCCTTCTAGCCTCCGATCAAAGTATTAATTCAAGCATAATATTGTCTTATTTATTTTTTGTTTCCTTGACAGGGCGTCTACTCAGAACAGTCAAAGGAGTTTGCCAGAAATACCACATGCCGTTGGAAGACCCGACAGTGGAGACACAGCATCAGAAATATATGCCACCGTGAATTTGGATGAAGGTAAATGTTTTGGTATGCGAGTAATTAGCTTTGAATTGCATTGCAAGACATTGCACTCGATTGATCGATATTCATGTGAATCGATTAATGCTGCTTCAGTGATTCAGAAATTAATGTAAACTTGACGTCGATATATCATGCAGAGTGAAAATCCTGCCGTACCAAAAGTTGACCATGAAGTTCAAATCAACTGTCATAAGTTATTAGATAAACATGTTGCGGTGTGACCCACGAAACCTCGACACATACCTTGTTCTCCAAAAGGTCGCGGGCGAAAGTGTGTGCAACGCGATTTACTTGATGCTCAATTTTGGAATCTAACTCCATTACCTTAAGTGTCAACTACTCGAGGTGTTAAGGTCTTTTGTTGTTCTCGTCTGCCAACTATCTAAATAGTTTCATTACTCCGTGACGTGTTACGCTAATGTATTTATAGTATGTATGTATATTGTATATGACATGTTAAAATGTTAGCTCCTAGCGTACCTACATTGTGTTAATTAACCATGACGTCTATTATTTATTGTACAAAGCAAATTGTAAACACAGCGTATACCGTAAATTGTTTATGACTTATTGTTAGTGGATTTAATGTGTAATTCTATGGGTAGTAATTCATTTTTAATGAGTTGGTAAATCCTTCACTTAGCTAGAAGCAAAATATCTCTTTAGAGAAAAAGTATATTGCACATGCACACGGAACTATTCCGTGAGAGTCGTAGGATAACTATTAGAGTGCTGTTATAAAAAAATCCAATCAAAATATTTGACACGTTCATTTTACTGTCTCTTTTCTTTCTTAACCAGTTGGCTATATCGAATTAGTAGGTACCGTACTTGTATCGTACGATCATAATACACGGTCATAGGGAAAGACATAACAAACTTAATATACCGTTGTCTATCAGGATCACCGTGAACAAATAGATATGTGTAGTGAAACGGAAATAGTTATAGGTTCTAAAACGAGTAGTGCAAGCTAAATAATTTATTCACTTATGCAGACGTGATTAGGAGTGGCGCAGTAGACTTAATATAAGCACTGCAGTCCTCTATTAACCTCATACCATTACGTTATTATTGACACAAATTATAAAGAGATAATTGTAGTAAAACACTACTTTGCCGCCTAATAATACTTAATCTTAGAATATAGAGGAAAGTTTCAACAATATATGCCAAAGGTCACAACTTTAAACACTAAAACAACATACATAAAGCGGCACATTATCAATACAAAATATACGAAGGTGTAGGTTTTTTTATACAAATTGGTTTTGTACCACCAAACAAAAGTTGTCCACGTCCTTTAGGTGTCAATCAAAAACTATCAAATACGGAAAACATCAGCGTTTATTACATTTTCGTTCGCAAAGGTGATAAAAAAAGCATATTTAAAAAAAATACTACTACTTACAATTTATTTTTTTATTTAGACTATAATTCCCACTGCTGGGAAAAAGCCTCCCCCAACTCCTTTCATGTATGCCTTCCAAATGTATAGAAAAAAAAACTTCAATTTCGGAAGCCGATGTTTTCTGGTGTGGTTTATTTTTTTCTCTTTATCTTGATCAGCGATATTTCGTCCTAGATTTTTTTTTTAACAATTTTTAATCTGACGTAGAACTTCAGAGATAGACCATAGAGGCAAGCAATGGAACACTTTAATAAAGGCTAGTTTTAGTTTCAGGATGTCCGCAATCTGTCTGTTTATTATTAACACCATATTTTTAAAACATAATACCAGGCCAGTACCACAACATTAGTGTTAAATCCGCCCCTAAGACGACCCATTGACCTTAGTGTTCTGTGCCAGTAAGCTCTGAAGCTGATGACCGCACGACCCACAGATGTGTGTGAATTTTTCACACTGCACACTGGTAACCTTATCCTCATTTTACCAATTATTGTTTTGTTTCATTTTATTGATATATCGATTTGCGCTTTTTCTGTCTATGGGATAATTTTGATAATTCTTTGAAATAGTAAGGGTGAGTTGCACCATTTAACTATAACGATAACAAAGCCGCTAACAGTTGTCAAATCGTCAAATTGACCGATAGGCGGCCGTTTCATGGCTGGTTATGGTTTGGTTATCGTTTTAGTTAAATGGTGGAACTCACCCTAAATGTCGATGTTTCTGCTTTTGTTTCTTCTTTTTTTTGATACTTCCGAAATCAAAGTTATTACAAGCTTTTGTTTAGTTTCACCTGTCCAGATGCGATGCTTGTCTGACTCTAATTAAATCTTGCAAATTAAATTTGAACCTTTCAATTTGAAAATTGGAACCGGAAGGTAGCCATAGGAACTCAGATACCCCTATCGTGTTTGTTCCATAAACAAAAAAGTTATACCTGAATAGACAACCAGCAATAACATGACATTTAAACATAATTGGCGATATAAAGGTGAAACGTCACATCTTGCATTCTGCTTCAGAGCATACCGGCGCGTGAACATACATATTTTATATTTTAGTTTGTTTCATTGTCTGTCTCCGAAGTTATTTATCTTTAGTAAACGGGACCGTCTCAGAAAAATACTCTTTCAAACAACAGAAGAATCGAAATATTATGTATTTTTTATTAAATGCATTACATTCGATATTGATATTTGATTTGTTGTGGTGATTGATCGACCTATAAAAACCAGCCAAGAGCGTGTCGGGCCACGCTCAGTGTAGGGTTCCGTAGTTTCCCGTACGTCACAATAAGTATCCCCACTTAAGAGTTAAACAATGCCAACAAGAGACCAACCGAGCAATTCGACAGTATAATAGCTCATACCCGTGACCTCATCAACTCAGGAAAAATCTTCGCAGTGCGAAGTAGCCCCAAGTACAGCGCCATTTTTCGGGAAATTGTGTTACTTTTATACAAACTAAACGGGTTATGTATGTTTGGTTTTCGGTGGTAATTTTGGATTGTGTGAACCGATTTTAATAACTCTTCTATTATTTGAAAGAAGATACGTTCAGGATAATAAAATATGTAAATTAAGTAAAAAATTGTTTGCATATACGGTTAAATTATCAACTTTATTTAGAAATTATTTCCTACAATTTTTCAAAAACTGTACAACTCATCAAGTTCAAAATAATTTTCCTAGAAAGTCTTTATAAAGTTCTACTTTAGAGATTTTTTTTTATATTTTCTAAACTTATGGTTCAAAGTTAGGGGTTAGTTGCTTTTTTTTTACTTTTGGAGCGATTATGTCCGAAAATATTATCAAAAATGATTTCAGTTCTCTATTCATTTTTTAATACCTATCCAACAATATATCACAGGTTAGGGTTGAAATGGAAAAAAAAATCACTCCCCACTACATTTACATGTAAGGGGTAACCTAATAAAACATTTTTTCCACTTTTATTTTACCACTTTGACGGCGTGATTGATATACATATTGCTACCAAACAGCTTTCTAGTGCTATCGGTCACGAAATTATCCGCGGACGGACGGGCAGATAGACAGACATGGCGAAACTATAAGGATTCCGAAGTCAACTAGGAACCCTTATAACAAAAATGCATTAATTTATAATTTTTGTCTATTTTTTTCCGGCTAATCTCCGAAACGGCTGAACCGATTTTAACGTATTTTTTTACTTATAAACAACTGACATGACTGTAAGGACTAACTTAGACTAATTTCATTTTAGAAAAGGAATTAGGGCACAGCGCAAAAAAATCTTAAAAATGTGATCAAAAGTCAGACACATAGGTGCGGCCACGCTGGGCACCATTTACTACAAAATAAAATTTAAACAAAGTCAGTATAATTGAGAACTTATTTTTAAATCGGTTGAAAATAAAATACATTGTTGTATAATATAAAATTATTTTAATTACAAAATAATCAATATTTGTTATAAATTATGTGGTCTACTGGTTATTCAAGGAAAATAATGAAGTTTTAGTTCAAACGATATAACAACCATAGATAGAACCACAACTTTTCCTTAGTACCATTACCATGTAACCGTGACTAGATAAGTCATTTTGTATTCAAATATGTAGCTGAGAGTGGGTTGCACCATGCTACGTTACAGTTTTAGACAAATTTAAGAGCTCATACACACAAGCGTTATGTTGCCAACGGCAAAAGTAACTGCAGTCGACAGCAACCGTCGACCTATAGTGACACTCAGGCCCCAATCTAAATAGCTAGATCAGGGCCTGAGTGTCAAGTGGCCGCTCCGGGCAAAGATAATTTTTCCGGCCCATTACATACACAAAACCATAAGTCATGAGTCAAAACTCTTAAATATTTTCACTATCCAACTTGAAGTAGGTTGGAAGGAGGCACATAAAATTCTCAACCTGCAAACTTGCGTGTGGATGGCTAATAGCTAGGTTGGAAGATAGGAATAAGTCAATATTGCCGCCTCTGATTTTTTACTGCTCTGGGCAAATGCCCGGCTTGCCCCCTTTAGATCGGGCCCTGGTGACACGACACACATGACGACTGTCGCTGATCTTCAAAGCTGGAATGTCGAATTGTCGACGGTCGCCGTCGACGCGTCAGCTGCTGCCGCCGACGAGTCGACGGCAGCAGTTACCTCTGCCGTTGGCAACATGCCGCTTGTGTGTATGAGCCATAAATATTAAAATGTTTTTTTATATTTCTATGGGATGATCTCTAATTTGAACAGTAACATTAACAATGACCATTGAATTTTACCATCTGTAATTACACCATCATATTATGTGCAAGAGACGTTAATATTAACCATAAAGGACCTATTACACTGCGCGATACGTCGAACTATAGACAAAACGAGTCTGAATATCGCGCAGTATAATATGTATACGGGAGAGTTTGAAAGACTGACACAAGAATGCAAAGCACGATTCTGAAGGACAAAGGTGGGTTTTAGTAAAAGTCTACCACGCCTTCTTGCTCAACCCTGTGTGTGGTGGGGAACTCATCCAATGATGCTCTACATCATTCGATGATTTCCCCAGTGGCGTGCCTGATGCCTTAACATGCGGCAAGCCAAGGAATGTTGACCTAACTACTACTTACCTATTAAAAAAAAAAACTCGTGCTACCACATGTCATCAGTGCAGTAATGCTGATTTTTCTGAATTGCTACACTACTATTAACAAATATAATGTTAATAGTAAGTAATAAATAATGATAACAAAAGCTTTACCACAACAACTTTATCATCATACCAATAATCGTGAATACATGAATAGAAAAAAAAAATTGTATTCTAATTCAAATTGTCTATCTTTATTTAAAAATTATTTTATTACTTACACCAGCGTAAAAAGTTTGTGAACGTTTTAATTCTACCAACAGCTGATTATCAAATTGCAATCAAAGATAATTCGGAAAGCCGCTCTTGTTGTCGAGTACCGGCCGGGATGGTCAGCCAATACTATACTATTACAACGATTAATTTGAACTTAATGAATATCTAATGTAAGGTTGAGTTGAGTGTGAAATAAAACAACCGAGTACTAGATACTGATCTAATGTTACTTTTTTGACGCCAACGCCATCTAGTTATGAATGTGTAACTAATACATTTTTTTTTTTGAAATCTTGGTTTTTCAAACACTTGTTCTTTATAATAATATGTAATATTATTGGCAAATACTCACAATTGCAACAGCGGTAGTTTTTCGTTGTTCGCTTTTTTAAAACACACTTATCACTTAACTGTCGAGTAAGAGAACCAACTTTCTATTGGCGGTTTATCAAAGTCAAAGTCATTTATAAAGAATGAAATAACAGCGTTCAAGTACTTTTGAGAATTTTCATGGCACTAGCGAAGTTAATTGAGTCATACCTGATGTATTGCAAGCATTGTTATAAACTTTTCTGAGAAATATTCAAAATAGTAAAGTTACAAGATTATATTTATCTTTAAAACTCAAACCCTACCTGGCCAATATCAATTCCACACATAATAATATCCACACACAACCACAAGTATAGTTTCCGAATTCATAAACTGTTAAATGACGGAAAACAAAAAAAAACTATCAAAACAATAATTACGTACAACACGATAACCGATCAAAGCAAATTTGAACTGAATACTTTTTAGTTCGTACAACTTTACGCGTCATAGAGGGCGCCTCGTATTATAATATGCGTAAAAATTTGACAAAAAAAAACCCATTCATAAATTTACCGAAGCCCTGCTTTTTTTTAGAACAAAATGTTCGACGAGCATTTGCACACAATAACAAATTACACCCACACACACTCAAAATTTGACGTCTTTATATCAAAAGTAGAGATAGAAGATAAAACCTCATAAAAGCCTTTGAGGCAGAAAAAGACAACAACACATTAGTGTTCATCTCTTTCTTTTGTTATGTGTTAGAGTGAGATCGGAGAGATTTCGCTCAGAATGGCATCCTCGCTTCGCCCTGGTATCGTCTTATGAATGATTTTTGAATTTCGTACAACACAGTGGCAACTTAGCGTAACCGCGTAAGCGCGCGAAGTTTAAATTTTTTTTGTGATAATTAATTGATTGGTGTGGTGGATTGGTTGGCTGTGTTCTATGAATTAGGTGAGGTTTTGGTAGGGCAAGCCGGGCTTTCTGGCTTGTATGGCGGGCACGCCACTGGATTTCCCCACCATAAAAAAATCTACACTTCTTAACGTTCGCGTTCGTTAGTCCTCGTTTTATTTGTTTGTGAATTCAATGTAACCATGTTGCCGAATTGGTACAACCCGTATTTCGCTTAACCAGAGATTGTGGGGTGCTGGGTTTAAAACTGGTTGGTGCAACTCACTCTTAATATAGCGTTCCGTTTTGCTCGGAAGTGGAGCATTCTTTTCTCTAAATGTACTTATAACTTGTAAATACTTTTTGGCCTTTCCGGCAAATAAAATGTTTTTCTTTCTTCTTTCTTTCTTTCTAATTATATTATACCACACTACCTACCTGCTGCCAGCGGCCCGCGTGATAGTAGGAAATCATCCCAAGGGAACATACTCCTGGGATAAAAAGTATCCTGTGTGCTGTTCCAGGATATGGTCTACCCCTGTACCAAGTTTAATTAAAATCCATTCAGTAATTATTGCGTGAAAGAGTAACAAACATCCATAGATCCATACATACAAACTTTCGTGTTTATAAAATTAGTGGGATAATAGCCATGTTCTGGGTATTTTATTTTCCTGCCGTGGTTAATGTAATGGCTGCAGGTTTTATAGGTATACTGTGACCATACATGTTAGGTAACTATTAAAATGATGTTACAGAAACAATGTGTTGTGTGGTAGACACATTAATAAAGTAACATAACTACTGCAGAAGATTCATTAACCATTATTATTTTATGGCTTTGTTATTTTCCTTCAGGAAAGAACGGTTCAGTTTTTCCTTCGTCACTTTTATCGAAGTATATTCGCCACTTTTAATAAAGCGGCATTTGCTAAGTACACGAAAAATATATCTCTAAAAGTAGCGTTCAATTAACGGATTATGACTTCGTGCAGAAGTATTTCACTCAAGGCTTGTTCATTTGATAAAAGCACCCGCATAATTGCATGATAGATAAATCGAACGTAATAAAAACAATACGTAGGTTTCAACAGTGACTTTGTGTGGCTACCGTACGGCGTGGTTCATTCATCAGATTACAGATAAAATCAGTACATTATCAGCTCCGATATCCGGTAGTATCGTAAAGAAGTACCGCTACTCGGAAATGGCGATAATTAATTGTAATCAGTACTTGTTTTGACTAATCACTGGTGTTTATCTGCAGGTAACAAGACAGTAGCGACCGCATCCACGAGCCGGGACTACCCCTACGAGCATGCCTACGCTAAAGTACAGAATGAGAGCCATAATATGTTAGTATGACCTTCTAATTTAATCTTAGCATAAGTAATCAGCCTTTTTAATGTTCCCACTGCTGGGATTCAGGCCTCCTCTCTAGGAGAGGGAATGGACCGTAGTCCACTACGCGGGCCCAGTGCGGATTGGTGAATCACGTCTTCGAATTTTTGATTCTAGGACATGCCGGTTTCCTCACGAGGTTTTCCTTCACCGTTTTGAGAGCAGTGGTGATGAAATAAATAACGCAAAATGATCCACCTGGCTGGGTTTGAACCCGCGACCTACAACTCGTAAATCGGGACTGTTATCACTCGGCCACCACTGCTCTTACCACTTGGCCCACTGCTCTCTAATCATCAATCTAATCTTATCTTATTAGCCGATATTGCCCCATTGCAGGGAAAAAACCCGTTTTCCACACAATTCTGGTTTCCGTTAATGCGAACCTAAAGCTAAATTGTACGGTGAACTCCCGCATAAATATTAACATTTGAACTGCCAATACCGCAGTTCTTTTTGTTTTGGGAAATCATCATATAAGTAACTTCTCCCACTTTGGGTGGAGTAAGAGGGAATGTCAGACTTTTATTGACCAAAACCCGTGTTCAGTTGCCCTCTGCGTTTCAGGGCCTTGCCAGGGCTCCGGGATTATTCGAAAGAGCTACCGCGGCACTGGAACGCAAATTAAAACTCAAGAAACACTAGTATTATTACCGACACAGATCTTGAGCACTGGCTTCAAGTTGCGCAGAAGTCAAATATTCGGTCTCTTTAGTGGTACAAAGTGAGACGCGGGGGCGGAGAGTGTCAGTGATTGGCTCGCCGCGCCATCGTGTCATAGACGTCACTCGTGATTCGTTTCCTGCGCTTGCTGCATGTATCTAACAACGACGACGATTGGCTCACCAATGTATGGAACGCGCAAAGCGATCCCCACTCTGACGACGAGCACCAGAGATTACTTACCTCTTGATTAACGAAAAAAAACAAACTACTTCTGTGAACTAATAGTATAGAATTATAGATTTTTATATATTAGAAATATAGAACTAAATTGATTTATGTACAGGGTAAGCAATCAGCCTCAGAATCAGTTCATATACTTTATTTTTATTGTGCTCAGCTCCCAATAAAAATAACGTAAACTGATTCTTTGCTAAATTCAAATTCAATTCAATTCAATTTCTGTTAAGAAATTGGCCTCACAATAAGGCACAAAAGACATTTCAAAGTGCAATTAATATCTTAAATAATGAGTAACATGACTAATCATTTGATTAATTAAAAATGTACCTATCCCTTATCGTAAACTGTCATTAAAGTTTTATTAGTTATTAGAAACTGCTGGGGTGTGTAACTATGTACAATCATGTTTAATTATGTTCTATCAGTTTTTACTAGAACCGATATGTAAACTACTTTACGAGCACGCTTTTATTAAAACCACCTATTCACTCTTGACTTAAAGACAGAGTCGTCAACAGCGCGTAGTGTTTCACGCCCGTCTCAAAGAGATGTCAAAAAAAAAAGCAAAGCCGTATGGTGGGTTGGCTTCCGAAAGGGAAATCCAGGGTCTTAGTCAGTTAAAGTCTGATAAGTACGCCCTCCTGTTCCACCCTAGAGTGGAGTCATTAGACGATTTCCCTTCTTAAAAAAACCTTTTACACAAACAAATCTATGGAAGAAATAATAGATGTTATTTGTTTTATTTTTTCTTGAAAATGGCAATTTTTCAGCCCAAATGAGTTGTTAAAATACACTCCAGATGATTGTGAGATGATTCCTACCTAGATTTGCTTTAAATTGAATTAGCTACCGAATCTAAACTAGTTGCTTTTACAAGAATCAAGCTGGTGCCAGCGGCTTCGTCCACGTGAGTGTCGGTTATTGCGGACGTAAATTCGAAGCCAAATAATAAGTCCTTTTCATGGTTCAAACTTATTCTGCCGTACCAAAGATTATCAAAAGCTGTTCAGTAGTTTAACCTTGAAAGCGTTACAGTTAGACAGCCACCCATTTATAATATTAGTATGGATTATCTAATAAACTAATTAATTATTGTAATTTGGTTGTTGCAGTCTTGTTGAAGTAACTGATGAAACATCTGAACGAGAAATTTTACAAATTGATGAAAGAGAAGTTGGACAAAATCCTGCAGGTTTGTATTTGTATAGTACCTACCTATCTCATCATCATCTTCCTGCCCTAGTCCCGTTTTATTTGGGGTCGGCGCAACACGTTTTTTCTTCCATTCTGTCCTGTCACTCGTCACGCTATCACTAACTCCCTTTTCTTTCATATCACTTCTCACACAGTCCATCCATCTTTTCATTGGCCTCCCTCTTCCCCTCCATCCATCCACATGTAAACTCATAACTTTTTTAGCAACATGAGTTTCATCCCTCCTTTTCACATGACCGTACCAAGACAAACGATTCCCTTTCAACTTTTCAGTCACTGGCGCCACTTTCAAACTTAGGGGAAGTTTGAAAATGGCGAAATATACTCATTTCTCACTTTATCCATTCTCGTCACACCACACATCCATCTTAACATTCTCATCTCCGCTACATGCAATCTCTTTTCATCCGTCTTTTTCACAGCCCAACATTCTGACCCATACAGTATGACAGGCCTTATCACGTATACCTTAGTACCTACCTATCTATTAAATGGTAATGATTACCTTTTGAGTCTTATTGGTCGCAGGGACCGCTGACCATGGCTATGTCTTGGATTCGATTCCTAAGTCGGACAAAAAGTGATATTGGATTTTTTCATTAGGAATCGTGGGAATGACTTAATATCAACCCGGAGTTTGGAAGAGGGTGGGCCACCCCCATGCCTCGGAAAGCGCGTAAAGCTGTTGGTCCTGCTACGCCTGATCTCTTCTCAGTTATGTCGATTTACCATCTAATTGGATTATGATATTTTTTTTTTTTTTATATATTTTAACAGCTTGCAGTGACAATGACAGCTTCAGCAGCATACCGTCGCTGGCTGACACGCTCGAGTCCAAGTTTTCCGATGTTCCAAAGAATCTTAATGTAGTCCATATTAATGCTCAAAGTATTCCGGCCCATCACCATGACATGCTGGCAAACCTTGACTGTAAGAACATCCATGCAATCCTTGTCTCTGAGTCATGGCTGAAGCCGTGCCTCCCGTCCACTTCCTACTCTCTACCCGGATACCAACTGATTAGAAATGATCGCACAGGCTGCGGTGGTGGCGGTGTTGCCATATATCTCCGAACTAACATTCCTTTCAAGGTTATTAATATGTCAACACAGCCACCACCGCCGAATGCTGGTGAGCATCTCTTCTTAGAGGTTAACCTTAACCACTCAAAGATACTCCTTGGTGTCTACTACTGTCCCTCTTTACGTATAGACTATTTTTCTTCTTTTGAAAGTCTCCTGGTAAACCTTATTCCTTCTTACAGTCACACTATTATAATGGGGGATTTTAACACTTGCCTTCTCAAACGCGATTCGCGGTCTTCTTCACTCCAATCCATCTCACATTCCTGTAATTTGTCTCTTCTTCCCCTAACTGCCACTCACCACTTTCCTAACTGTACTCCTTCGTTACTAGATATCATACTTGTTTCTTCTGCTCAACATGTCGCTAAGCATGGACAATGTACCGCTGACGCGTTCTCTTATCATGACCTTATCTTTCTTTCCTATAAAATTCGCCCTCCTAAGGCGAAACATAAGATCCTTCACCAGCGAAGTTTTGGTAGTATGAACCTTGAGAATCTCCGTGAGGATGCGAGCAGCATTGACTGGTCGGATCTTATTGCCGCTGAGTCGATGGACGTAAAAGTTAATTTACTCAATTCCAAACTTCTCCAACTGTATGATGCCCATGCACCTGTTCGGCCTGTGAAAATTAAGCACCTGCCGGCTCCTTGGCTAACAGACGACATAAAGGATATGTTAAGGAGGAAAGCAGCGGCGAAATCTAGGTACAGAAGCAAACCAAATGTTATAAATTTAGAAAAATATGTTGCAATCCGCAATCGCAGCAATTTGGTGTGTAGGGATGCTCAACGCCGCCACATTCATAAGTCCGTTGAAAACGGTGACCCAGCTAAAGTCTGGAAATTTCTCAGATCTATGGGAGTCGGGAAGTCGCGCCAAGATTCTATTCCTAAGGATATAGATCTTGAATTACTCAATCAACACTTTTCCACTTCTTTCAACTTCAATAGTACTGTCAAAGCAAAAACCTTAAATGATCTTTCATCTCTTCCTGCTCCCGAATATTCACCATTTGTCTTTAATCAATTTTCGGATTGTGATGTTAAGAAGAGCATAGAATCTATCACCTCTAATGCTGTTGGTACTGACAGTATCAGTCGCAAGATGATACTCCCTGTTCTTGACGAAATTCTGCCTGTCATCACCCATATCCTTAATTATTCCATATCCTGTGGTATTTTTCCGTCTTCTTGGAAAGAAGCACAAATTACCCCTCTTCCGAAAAAGTGTAATCCTGTTTCCCCTTCTGAATTCCGTCCTATCTCCATCCTGCCGTTTCTCTCCAAAGTCCTAGAGCGTCTTATCCATAGCCAACTGAGTACTTTCCTTTGCAAAAACCGCCTCCTTAATCCTTTCCAATCCGGGTTTCGTCCAGGACATAGCACTACTACAGCTCTCGTTAGTGTTACTGACGACATTAGACTTGGTATGGAAAACGGAAATCTGACGGTCCTTGCCTTGTTGGACTTCAGCAACGCCTTTAATACCGTCGATTTTGACATCTTACTTGGCATATTAAGCTCTCTTAACATATCTCCAACGGCAATTGATTGGTTTCGTAGTTACCTGTGTGGCCGTCGGCAACGTACTTGCATTGAAGGTTCGTCTTCTTCGTGGTGCAATACCTCTGCTGGCGTACCGCAGGGGGGCGTTCTCTCTCCTCTTCTTTTCGCTATATTTATAAACTCTATTTCTGATAAACTTCTCTCATCCTACCACCTTTACGCTGACGATCTCCAAATTTATTCGCAAGCTCCGCCACATGAACTATCCGAGGCAGTTAACATGGTCAACAAAGATTTAGCTCGTATATCTGAGTGGAGTGTGGCCCATGGTCTGAAGGTCAATCCTCTGAAGACCCAAGTCATTGTTGTCGGCAGCCCTAGGTTGCGGTCAAAAATAGACTGGACGCGGCTCCCACCTATTGTTTTTGATGGCTCAACGATTTCGTACAGCGACTCAGTGAAGGACCTTGGTGTTATCATCGATAAAGACTTTTCGTGGGGTCCTCAGGTGCAGGAAGTTAGCCGCAAGTTGTTTGCGTCTGCGGGGTCTTTACGAAGGCTGCGCAACTTTCTTCCAACTGCTACCAAAACTGCGCTCGCCCAATCCCTCCTTCTCCCAATCCTTGATTATGCCGATGTCAGTTATCTTGATCTAACCGAAGTGCAGCTAAATAAGCTTGAGCGGCTTCAAAATTTTTGTATTAGATTCATATTTGGATTGCGCAAATATGATCATATTTCTGAATTTCGTATTAAGCTCAAGTGGCTGCCAATCCGCCTTCGTCGGAATACTCATATTTTATCGTTGCTTTACAGTGTCCTGTTTATCCCTACAACCCCCTCTTATCTCAAAGAACGTTTTAAGTTCATTCATGACACACATTCTAGACACTTGAGATCATCGGAGAATTTGACCCTCTTAATGCCTTCGCATTCTACAAAATTCTCTGATAAGTCGTTTGCGATCCAAGCGGTGCGTTTGTGGAATGCGTTGCCATTACCAATTAGGCAAGCCCAGTCACTAGTTTCGTTTAAAAATCTAGTTAAAAACCATTTCCTTTCTCTCTAATACTATACTGATTCTACGTATTTTAATTTCTTCCACCAACCCTACTTTACTCTTTTTTTCTATCCTTTTTACTAATTAAATTGTGTAACTTATTATAATATGTATGTATATATGTATTTATAATTGAGTATTGTGTTTTATATAGTTAGCAGTACACCACAGACTACCCCGTGTATTATTTTTAGCTCTTATCCATCCTAAGGTTGTCTGGAAGATATCGCTTTCAGCGATAAGACCGCCATAATTGTACCCACAAACTGAAGTTTTTGTATAAGCTGTATTACTTTTTGGTGTACAATAAAGTCTATTCTATTCTATTCTATTCTAAAACGTACTAATCGGCTAATCTCCGTGGAGATTTGGTTACCTTACCGTGAACGAAGTTCGACGGGAGAATTATCTTCGAAACATTCTTCAATTCTACTCCACGTTTACAAATACCGGCACGGATCTTGAGCGCTCGGTGTCAGAGTAGGGATCGCTTTGCGCAATCCATACATTGGCGAGTCAATCGTCGTCGTAGTTAGATACATGTAGCAGCGCAGGGAACGAATCACAAGGGACGTCTATGACACGATGGCATGGCGAGTCAATCACTGACATTCCCCGCCTCAAGATCCGTTCCGGTAATTGTACTATTTTACTAGTCGCCTAGTCGTCGTATAGGAAAATCGACCTGCGTTATAAAGTTGTTGAACAATTTATTAGCCTCATAATTGACGGTTCACTGTTAAAACATTAAAAACAATATTCCATTGCACATGTCCATTCGAGTCGTGGAGACAAACCTTTGTGGATGTATGGCTCTAGTGCATTGACGTTTGGTGCCGCTACCATACCATTAAGATGAAGTAGATAAAAAAAAAAATATATCTGTAAAAAACTTGGTTGCTCGCAAGTAACTACCAATATCAATTATTAAAATTGTTAAGACTCGTACTCAGAATCAAGAAAATTATCGTTTATGACAATCAACACAAGATCTAATCATGCATTCCAATCTTGATTCTAATCTCTATTCGAATAAATAGCTATATAGATTACATATTTTAGTCAAATTCTGAAAATAAGGAACTTTTTCAGAATCGGTGGTGATATCGGCTTCAGTGGCGATAAGCGGGCAACTGCCTTCGAGCCAGGAGTTGCCTTACATCACGCCACCTTCGCCACGTCCGAACACAGATAACACCACACACTTCAGCGGAGATTCTACTGACTCAGCAAGTAAGTGTTCTACGAATACACACCAAGACACGTAGCAATCGCGGTTATAAAACGTGCGAGTCAGTTATGGCTTATAGTCCCTTGAACACCTGGCCGGAATTAAATGGACACGACACTTGCGACCGCCTAGGCGGCAGTACGAGTATCAGTGCTTTTAATAGCGCCCGGATAAAGCCGCGCTGACCTTTAAATCCATTTTCTTTGCGAAAATATTGATTGATTTACTTATGCTATGTTCACTTTAAAGAATATTTAACCACCAATTTTTCTATATAAAAATGTTTCTAAACAAACTGGCCTGTTACTCATTAGAGTATCACATTATACAATGGAACTGATGAAGATTACAATGATAAAATAAAATTATTTAAGGGGCCGGCGACGGATGAATTTCCATACAAACGTTATCTACACTCATTTGCTGTTGGAGCATATTTCCAACATATTATGATGATATTCGGTTATAGACAATATTTTTCTGATTCCTACGTCGAGAATATTAGATATATTGTTATTTTTAATACAGAAAAATTACGCTGTAAAAAAGTGCTAAATACAATTCGCTTAAATTTCTGTTGGAAATATGCTCCAACTTCAAATGAGCGTGGTATTACGTTTGTATGGAAATTCATCCGTTGCCGGTCCCTTAACGGGTACCAATAAGATATCTCTGTTAACTTAGCAACTGACGATGTAATTTTGAATAAATATTTTTAATGAAAATAGTACTATCGAACTGATCTGATGATTAAGCCGGAAGGTACTTAGGCCCATGTTTTGTATACGGTGTACCTGTGTACTCCGTGATAAAACAGTGTTAGAATTATTTTGTTATGAGATGTAGGTTGGTACTCTGGCTATAAGTGATTTTAATGGTTGCATTATATAGTTATCTTACTAATGAACTTGCACACTATTTGAGTTTAACTAAAACTCAAAGTGTAAAAAAAAAATCTTTAAAAAAATACTACTTCAATGTAAAAAAAATAAAGTGCAAAATAACTTTCAACTTTGCAAGTCTGATTTGTTTCGTTTCTTCGTTGTTTAGCACCAACCTAAATTAAAGTTATTTTGCGATTTTTTGTGTTTATAAGTTACATTGTAACATGCGTAGGCCAAAATTATACACCTATTATAATTTTATAAGATAATAATGTCATAGATCAATAAACAGTTTTCCTACGTAAGTTGGCTGTAGATGTCCATGTAGATTCGAAATTACACCCAAATTCCATTAAACATTGATTAGATTCTGAATCAGATAAGCCAAAAATATCTTTCAAGCAATTTTCCACCTCTACACATAAAAATGCACCTTAATCTTTAGAATTAAAGCATATTTTCTTATAGTCGGCATTATGACACTGTTACTATTTAAATTAATGTGGAAATTTTGTCAGCATTTCCGCGAAATCGTAGAATGCATCAGACTTGATAATATTAATTGTGTTGACGTATTATTAGTAAGTCTTATTATTCACGATGAACTATTAAGTTTTTAACCGACTTAAAAAAACTGGGAGATTCATGTTTGAATGTATGTGCCTACTAACAGCTAAACTAACAGTCGAATTTCGTAAACTCAAAAGAATAAAAAGCTAACGAGAGTTTTAAATATCAAATGGCTCGAAATTATCGAGAGAAAAATATCAGAATTCAAGTATCTAACAATAATAAATTATTATTTACTAAATGATTTTTTAACAAAATCAAAAAGTTACCTGAATGACGATTGCAACTTATTTTTTTAAATTGAGTGTGTATTTACATGAGGTGAGATGATGCGTTCACGCCACTATCATGGCGGTAAGTCCCCTCTTTGAGGCGTGGCCAGAAAGACCTCACGGCGTCCTTATCTTCCGCATGACACAGGTCTTCACCGGACATGTCACGTTCGGGAGGTACGGCGGCGGAGAACTCTCGCGCCGGGCCTTGGTTGAGGCCATGGTCCGGAGCGAGGAGGAGTGGCAGGCGGTCGCTGACTTCTGCGAAGCAGTAATGCTCGCTAAGGAGGAGGCCGACCGCATCAGGCAACGGCGTTCTCGCCGCCGCCGCCGCCGGGATTCTGATCCCGATTTCCGGCCACTGTAGGCGCGGGCTTTTGGACAGTGAGCAATTGGGTAGCTCGCTGTCCGGCCGTCTGGTAACTGTTCGGACCAAGCCCAAGTCAGTAGTAGGGACCCAGCCGGGTCGAAGCCTACTGGGACCAGGGTTAGTTTCGAAAGACAGCTCGAGCCCCGGTATGAAGGCTAGAAGGAACGGGGTGGGTCTTTTAAGTCAGTAAGAGTCTGACACTATCTCCCGTTCCGCCCAAGAGCGAGGGTTGTCATTGGATGATTTTTTTCCACTTCAATAAAAGAACCGTCAAACAAAAAAAAAAACTGTTCATAAAGAATACGTTTCACTCTTTATTATTTATTATGGGACCAAGCCTGCTGCAATTCATGGTCCACTTATGTGCCTTAATCAGTTTAGCCGCTCGAACTTGAAGAAGTAACAAACATACTCGTACAATCAAATTAGTGTTCACACATCATTATGTTATAAAAAAACACAGAAAAACTGATTGTAATCATCCTGTTTTGATACAAACAGTAAGAGACACAGGCTAGAAACGCAAAATTTAAGGAGTCATACGTCGCTTTATATCTACAATCGACTCACTATTATCACTATAACGACAATCTATCAGTTATTGACCCTTACAACTTATTTCAACAATGTTATCTTTCTAATACATTGTCATTGTACAAAGGCAAAACAGTCACGATTAGTGTATTAAATTTGTTTAAGAAGTTATTAAGATTAATTATGTGTCTGGCCTCTCTCTGTTAAAAACTGTAAAGAACGATATTTAAAAATAGTAATTGCCCGCACGGTTCCTTACAAAAGTGCTCCGATGCATGGAACCGCGTGGGTTTTTTTGTATGGAACCGCGCGGGCTTTTTTGTATGGAACCGCGCGAGCTTTTTTGTATGGAACCGCGCGGGCTTTTTTGTATGGAACCGCGCGGGCTTTTTTGTATGGAACCGCGCGGGCTTTTTTGTATGGAACCGCGCGGGCTTTTTGGCGGGCGTCCACTTTACGCAGATGCAGACCTAAGGTGGAATGGGACGGTTCACTAGAAAGAATGTTGGCGTAAACGTGAGATTTACTTATAAAGTTTTTTTTTTTGTTTGTTTTGTTTTTCAACATGTTTTTGTTTGTCTACAATGTTTTGTACGCCGAAATAAATATTTTTCTTTCTTTCTTTATAAAATGGGAAAGAAAAAAGTTGCAGAAGGGTTCATAATTAATAAGTGAAAATTTATTTGCAGAGGGCTACACAAGTATATCGGTGCGCGAACCGCTGAGTAACATCCGCGCTCAGAGTAGCAAGCCGCCATCACAACCACACTATGCCACCGTATCCGATGACTCCGGTAAGTTTACAGGATGTAAAGAAAGGTTGCGAGACTGTTCAAAGTATCCACCGGGACACTGGAACACAAAGGGCAATAGAAAGAATATCATAATCAGGTGGGTTTTAATCAGAAAACGTCTAGCACTCCCTCTGACTCCACTCAAAGCCGTAGGAGTTATTTGATGATAACTTAAAAAAAAAGACGTGTGGTACTCGGGGACTGCCGCGGTAAAGCTATTGCATAGCATTTTTTATCAACTTATGCAATTATAATTATTTATTTATTTTATTTATGCAGTATTTTTTTTGCCTTTGTTTTTTTTTCTTTGATATTAATTGAAGTTACACTTTTTGAGCGTGGTGACCGATAAGAAAACAATTGAGTGGGAGGTGTTAGGTTATTTTCGTTACGGAATTTCTGGATTCGGTCTCCACGCTTAAGGCCCGCGATAGAAGCTATGCAATAGCTTAAAACTTAAGTATTATATAGGTGTATATATTTACCATAAATAATCCGTGCGTCACTGCGGGGTACCAGCTGAACAGCAGCGCTAGGTGCCTGACATCCAGCAATTGCTGAGTTGGCGACCAATTCAGTTGGGGCACGCTCAACGCAACTGTGTTCTATTTCTGCATTGTCTTTTTTTATTATTTTGTGTTGTTGTCGTTGCTCGTGTCGAATAAATTGTATTCTATTTTTTTTTAATCCGTTCCGCATTCTCTTTTGAAAGAGGAGAATATTCTGACGTAAAATACAACATTAGATGGATGAGGTGGGCAACTTCCAGATAGTTGTGGTCAGGGGAGTATAATGCTAGTTGTGCGGATAACTTTGCTTTCGCCAGGATATGTGTGAAGTCAAGTCTATTTTGAAGACCCTATAGCGGTAACTACTCTGTCAAGTTCTGTAGGCAGTGATTTAGTCTAGCATTTTTATACCGACAGTAATAATAGGGCTAGCGCTTTTGCCTAGGCGCAGCGCAGGCAAGTTTTCCTTGAGAAAGTTTGTTTATATACGACTTTATTTCAAGGAAGGTTTCAGTGAAAATCGCGTTCGTTATGTCTCACCAGATGTACGCACCGGTATATACGCTCGTTCTCGCCTTAAATGAATCTGCTAGAAGAATGTCACAGCTCTATTCTTGCTCTACGCAATGAAATACCTGTTCCAGACCACTTTGATCGAAAATAACCCATTTTTTAAGTAAATGTGTTGCCATTCTTACATTCGCTTCAAAAGTACTTATCATTTATTTTCTTAAAAAAAAACCTATACACGTGCTTATACAACCTTATCTCATTGTACATAATAATCTAATCACCTCTATTTTAATGTGTTAATAGAAAATGTATGCCGCCTTTGTGTTAACACTAATCTGCATTTTAATGGGTTCCTCTATACTCGTCTCTGGTTATAAAATAATTTTTAAACAATATCTGAGTTTTACCACGGTTTCCTTAGATGTCAATTAAAATATGGTAAATGTGACTAACATATTTCTATTATCATGTTTGACATAGATGTAGATACTATTGCCATGTAATCGATAAATCTAACACTGATACCGAGTGCTATTGGCGCCTATTATACAGCTATCTTGATGTAACTGTCAGACTTAAAGCATCAATAATACCCCTATTATGATCCTTATCATGACAAAAGGTACAACATTAACCGGCACCATAACTAATGTAATTACATTTGACAAACATCGAATATGAAACATCAAACTAGAACAGGAAAATCGGCTCCATAAAAAACACTGATTCATTTTAATTTTCCGTAAAGGTTTAGGTGTGGTTTCCCTAAAGGATTTTTTTTATCTGATATAAACTAGTGCTTGACTGCGATCCCACTTGACAACTTTTTTGTACGTCCCAAATAACGTAGGTTATGTATTGTATACAACAAACTGTATTAAGTATAATTTTTTTGGCTTGGATACTAAGCTACTTATATAACCACTATAACACGCATGTAATGCATGCATGCATTAAATGATAAATTATATTTATTTTGTAAATAGGTTTAAAAACACTTTTACACGTCAATTTTTTTTCATCAGTCTATGCTAGATGAGGCCGGTGTTTCCTATCTGGCTACACTGAGAAGTAACACCGAAACAAACTCAGGGGTTTAAGTCCATACAGTAAATATGTAATGGTCAAATAATTTTGTTATATATATATAATATTATATATAATTAATGTTTTTATAGTATTTAGCAGCAAGTTTATCGATTTGCCTTCTTGGCAAGCTTTGCTGAGGTAGTCAATTCTAAAGAGAATTCTGGGCTCAATTTTTCTCTCTTCACCATAATGAACGATCCTTGTGCTCCTGATTATTTAAAACAATATTTTAAAGTGTTGGGCAGTTCTCATCATCTTAACCTTCGTGCATCCAAAAACATGCTTCTTCATATTCCTTCTCACCGTACTGGCTTTATGTCCAATTCTTACGCTGTTTCCGCCATAAAACTCTGGAATGTGCTTCCCCTTGACATCAAAAAAGCTGAAAGTAAATTATCCTTTAAACGTAAAATTCGGAACTACTACTTGAAGTCCTCTCAACCGTTAGTTCGGTCTTCGTTCAGTATTGTTATTAAGTTCTCATAGTGATTTCATATTTTTCATAGTATTTATTAGTTTATTATTTTAGCATATGTATGTATTTTATTATTATAAATAACTTATTTTATATTTTTCCATTTGAACTATTGCTTGTTTCAATGATTCCATAAACTTATTGTCAAGTTGTTTAGACACTTGATATACAAAATTACAACAATTTCACATGACTATATCCGCTACGGATCAATTTGCGAGTAAAACGGCCAATAGGCTTCAATCGAAAAAAACTCGCAAAATAGCATTTTATATTTGACAAAAGCCAATATTATATTAGAAACCATGAGTCTTATTATTTTGTATATTATTACCTTATTAAAAAAAAAAAAAACAAAGTAGTTATAGATTGAATTTTTGTCATCAAGAAAATTCACCGTTATTGAGTTGAACTTTAGCAAAGACTTAGGTAAGCTCATTTCGTCATCTATTCGATAGAAATATTTTTCGAAGGAGTCGAACTTATCTACACTTGTTTTTTTTCTACACCTGGTCCTTCACGATGTCTCTTGCAATAGATGTAATCAAATTATTTCGTGTGCAGATGAGATGTACGCAGCGATTGAGGAGGCGAGCGTGGGCGAAGGCTCCGACACATACGCACAGATCGCCACCGAGCCGCGTCGCCGCGACCCCACTCCAGACCTGCTGCATTCAGACCCCACACATGCTTCTAGGTAAATATAACTACTTCAAAAATTAATACTTCATTTATTTTCTGACAGACAACGTACTAATTAAAGTGCTGCGTCTAGGAGCTTGATATATATAGTATACACCGCTAAATTTTAATCGTTAACATTTCATGTACCGGATCGACCCTCCACGGGATTAAAACGATTGAAATTTAGCGGTGTATATTTTTTGTTCATAAATTATATTATTTTTTGTGTTTTTGTTTTTGATATTATGTAAGTAGTACTAGCTTCTGCCAGCGGCTTCCCCTGCGTAAATTTTTCCATACAAAATTTGGACCCCCGTAGCGGGTGATTTTTTAGAAAAGGAAACCTTATGCAAAATTTCACGCTCCTAAGCCCTGTAATTTCGGCTGTGCGTTCATATGACAGTCAGTTAGTCTCACCTTTTATATATATAAACGTTAATAATAGTTTAAAAATAGGTCATGAAAGTTTGTTGTTGTACCCTATTGGGAAACCACAGCGTGTTGTATGTTGTGTAGTCTTTTTTGAATTGAACACAGATCACCTTTGGCTGACATCTAGATTGTAACTAAGACTTCATCTACCTATTATTATTATTATTTAGAAGATAAGGGGCTATGCATCACCCATAGTGTAAGGGATGTAGTCACTGCGACCTAAAAGATCTATTGTGACTCGCCACCTTGTTAGAGTAACTCTTTTAGCCCGGAGGCTTCCAAGAAATTTAGAATACTCCTAGCTTTTAGAGTTTTAATCTCCTCCGGGCGAATAATGGGTCGGCCCAGATGGACACTGCGTTTGTGGATAAGGGGCCCGCATTCACACAAGAGGTGCTTAGGCGTCTCCCTCTCCTGATTGCAGTACCGGCAAACATCAGTGTCACTCAGTTTCATGTGAAATTGGTGCCCATCTAACTATAAGGAGCACATGAATTAGTCACTCACTATCTTACTCTTTATTACCTGTATTAGTACGAAACTAGTCACGTTAACTGAAAATTAATACGCAAATAAATGCATACACACGAAAATTAACATTAATTGAATTCAAAAAAGAAAGATTTCCAATTCTACATTATATAAATCTTGTATGTTGTTAGTGCTGACGTCATTTTGATAACCACAAATATTCGAACAGCGTCGTACACGGATTATATTTGTGTATTCAGTAGCTTGGTGATGTCCACAAGGACGCTTGTGCGCTGTAGATTTATCTTATTTACATATAATGCCTTTTACGAAAATTGTGAACGTTAATTTTTGTTTTTGTAATTTGTTTAGAAGAAGTGCTCCACCAGATGTCGGTGCATCTACCTCCAATGCTACTCACTCCAGACAAGGTACAGTAACATATTACATTTTTTTTATAACTCAAATAATTAATTCATAAAATAGAATGTACAAAAATTTTTTGCTCTTTGTCCATGTTTAAAGTACAATTACCTATAATTATGTAGTTTATAAACTTGGTAGTCTCTCTCAAAACGATGAAGGAAAACATGGTGAGGAAACCGGCATGTCCTAGAACCAAAAATTGTAAGACGTGTCACATTCACCAACCCGATTTGGGTCCGCGTGGAGAATTACGGCCTATTCCCTCTTTTAGAGAGGCCTGAGTCCCAACAGTGGGAACATTATAAGGGTGACTAAACTTGGTATTTAAATTGTTATTGAGTCATGACTGAAGTACGGGATTTTTTTTTTAATAATTCGTGAACTTCCACTTGACGGATATATATAGAACGGTAGAGTCTGTCTAATAAGTTAAACGACTTGGGTAATTATTAGGATTTAACGAAATCTGATGTAGTCAACACGGGTTCAATAATCAAGGTTGATTAAGAGATAGAGATCAGTGTTTACTAACAGAAGAACCTTTTGATAAGTATTGAATAAAAGTATTTTTTAAATGATTAAATATTATACAAAATTCCCAAGTCGGTTGACTTATTAGACAGACTATAGGTATCTAATAGCAATAAAAGAAAAGCAATACCCTGAAACATTTGAAAGCGGGTCTGGGGGTCAACGCCCTCGAGATACATTTTAAATAACTTTTTTAACATGTTATGTCTCACGGTTAAGCATAGGTTTTCGCTTAGCATTTCTGCTTTCTTAGAATAAAATTCAAATTAAAACCTAAGTTAAAAAAAAACAATATGGTACGGTTAGTTCAGTGGTTGAGCGATTGGATGCTGCGCTACGTGTCGTGGGTTTGATTCCTCTACGGAACATATATTTGTATGGTCTACAGATATAGACCATACAAATATATGTTCCGTATTCCGAGAATGTCTTGTGTATATTACACGTTTGTGAATGTACCCCCGATACAGAAGTAATTACTATCGTGGGGTAAAATTAAGAAAAATCAATTTCATTCAAATTTGTAAATTCTTGCTGATTTACTTGTTAGAAATCTTTTCCTAGAAGGGGAAGAGTTAACAATATTTGCCTCGAGTATGTACCCCCAATTGCGAACTCACAACTTTCTTTATTTTTAGAATCCCAATAAATAATGTAACAAAATAATGTAATTTACATAAACTTCTGAAAAATTCACTTGCGCAAGAGCGTAAATATCTCAAAGAATAGAGTTAATTCGTTAAAATTAAAAGGATTGTGGTTATATGCATAACTGCTTTTCGTGACCCGGTACACAAGGCCTTTACTTTCTGACTAATATCAAACTAAAACATCCTCCAGCATCGTCCTCATCGTGTTCAAACTCAACGGGCGCGCTCGGCTCTCCGAAGCCAGAGAAGCGACAAGCCAACTCACCGCTGCCACCACCTCCTCATGCGACAGCCCACGCCGCGTCTCACGCGACCTCCCACGGCAACGCTCACGTCAGCTCCCACGCGACGTCGCACGTCACATCACACGTGACGGTGCATGCCTCAGCGCATTCTTCATCTCACAATATGGCGCATGTGACGTCACATACCACAGCGCATCCCTCGGCGCATGCGACCTCCCATGCGCCGCCACGACAGCCTGCAATAGAGCAAGCGCTCGCGCAACGACACCAGCGAATGTCAAGTACAGGTACTTGATTTCATTATCAGACATTATTTTGAAATACGGTCAGTGACATCGAGGTTTCAGAAGTATTTTATGTACACTTAATTTAATTTTCAGGTGATCTTCATTTCAACCACGACAAACGACGGAGTCTCAACGAGAAACATCAACGAAACAACAGTTGCGTCAACTCGTCAGACTTCTATGGTTGCAATTACCCCATCGAGAAACATCGGTTTAGTTCTGGAGATCTAATCAGACCACTGGTCGCCAGAGACATTGATATCGATCAACGTGAAAGTCAAACTGACAACCTGTACAATTCTATCGACGGGCCCGGGTATAGTGACTATTCATCAGCCGATGCCAACACTAGTTTGACCTCAGACCACCGTGTTCATGAGAGTCCTTCGCGGAATCTCGAGGAAATGTATGCTAAAGTAAGCAAAAAACCTAAAGCAAGAACGGAAGACCCTATGAGACGGTCTAAAGAGTTCACCGGAGCCGACGGGGAGCCACATACGTCCAAATATCGCAGTGATGATCCAGGGTATGAAACTATTGACCGTAAAAAATCTATGAATCACGGTTATGAAACAATTGCTCATAAAGAGCGGAAGTCATCTCAAAACCAAGATCCGGGATACGAAACTGTCAAAGATATAAATAAAGCAGGACCAAACTCAAATTTTTCAAACAACAACTTGTTGAAACTAAATCATCTGGTGGTTGATAGTGGCCCGAACAGCATTGTTAGCAGCGACGCTGGGTACGAGCATATATCTAAGACTGACAACAATGCCTCAGACTCCGATCCGAATTATGAAGTGTTGAGGAATCAGCCACCCACGCCGCCTTACGCCACGATCGCGCCGAACTACAAAGTACAACCTACATACTCCACAGTCAATAAAAAGCCGGGCAAGTACAACAATTGGCCTGCGAACAACAACGAAGAACCCACCTTAGAACCAAATTACGAGTCAATGCCACATGACCCCCTCTACAATACAGGAAGCGAATCAGATCCCAATTATGAATCGGTTCGCCCCAAAGACCCTAACTATGAAAGTGTAAGTACACAAGATCCAAATTACGAGTCGTTAAGATGTAAAGATCCCAAATATGAGTCGGTTCGATCGAAGAATTCAAAGAATGATTACGACGATATTTCGACGATACGCTCAAAGAAGGACCCGAATTACGAAAGTATTAAATATTTTGAATTATCGAAGAAAGAGCCGCCTTATGAGAAGGTTAACAACGAGGCGTCAGGTAGCTCAAGCGTGGAGAGGTCAGACTCGGCAGCGGGCTATGAAAAAATCAATGTACCAAACAGAAGCGAGGCGAAAAGCAGTATTAATAATGGAGTAGACGCCACCGTCAGTGATTACTTTCAAGTGTAAATGTGTAACAGAAGAATATTATATTTGACTTTGTTTGTGAACAATGAAACACAGGAAAATGAGCTATTTTAACATGAATATTTTATTAACAGTATTCACATAGGAATTTGAGATTGAGTGCTTTTTATTTATTTATTAAAATATTTTAGGGACTGTTTACAGCACCTCAACGTTAGATATAATAAGTAATATCTTCCTTAGGTATCTGTGATATAATATGTATGTTATAAAAATTTGGATTTTTGTTTTTATTTCCATAAGATTTTTATATGAGCATTGATAGACATTATGTTATTCTGAAGACAGGAATAATTTGTTACGAAATCTCCATTTATTAGTGTGTTCATGTGTGTGATTATTTTATACACTTTGATATTATGCTGATGAAAATGTATGCGTGTATTATATATTGCATGTACAAAATGTAGATTGTACATATTTTTTTTTTAATTTTAGGTAATTTATGACTAACTTTATTATGAACTCTTTTTTATCGAAAACGGATTGACTTAGTGTTGGTCATGGATGTCATAGAGAAATTCTCGTTTTACGTGAGTAAGCATGCAAACAGGGTGATAAAAAAGGTGTCGATTTTTGAGGAAAGAATGAATTAACTTATTATTTTTATTTCAATTCCTAGTAAGACACAAGTTGTATTTTTAAATCTACACACGCTGTGGACTTTTAAGTGCTTTTATAATTATCTTGTACGAAAGGTAAGTTCTTATTAGACAAACAGCTGCACAGTTATTTTTTTTTTTTTTAACAATAATCAATTTGTAAATGAAATTACATTTCGACACCTTATTATCACATCTGTTTAAGAAGGTTATCAAGTTAATGGAGCCTGCATTTTAGCTTAAGACTGCCCTATGAGTTTGATTTATTAATTTTGTAAACTTCAATATACTTTGATAATTGAAATTTGGTAAATGTTAGAAAACATTCTGTAGGTAGGACATTACGTCAGAAAATTAATTTGTAAACAGAAGATTATTTTAATTTGTTTTATGTTTTGTTGTTAATTTTGTTATTAACTTCCTGTTGTAATAAAATGTATTATAATGTCTTTTGTTCGTGTTAAAACATGGCAAACTGTAGGCATGAGACAAGTGCGAAGTTATTTTTAATTCCAAGTTACAAAAATGGGTATTTTTTGTAGTTTGTTTGCTAGGAGATAATATAAGTACCTGAAAACATTATTTTACGACCTTGCTCTGTCCAACGAACGTTATAATATTAATGTATGTGAATGCACCAAAGACGTGGTTATAATATATTTATGTTCATGCATGGTACGGCTGGTACTTATGTCTGTGTAAATTTGGTTCTACAGCGGGTAGTAATCATATCGATTTCTAGATCATGATTCACCTCGCTTTACTTTGGTGCATTCCAGTATTGTCTTATTACATTTAAATAACCCTATGCCCAAGTACGAGCTTTCCAAACACGAAACGTTCCACTGTAGTAAATTTTACATTATAATTTTATATGCACTGTGGTATGACTCAATTTCAACTACAGACCTTTATATATCTACATATTATAAATATAATCAGTATACTGAGATAGGTACCGTTAGTATATTAAAATAATATATAAAGAACAGCATTTTATTTAGAAATTTCTTTACATATACATTTTTTTTTTTTTACTGTGAACTTAAATGGACTTGTATTTAATTTTAGTGATTGTAAAACACAATTTAGGTGCAATGTAACTTCACGTATTGATTGACTGTAATATTATTGTACCCCTAACTACTTACTAAAACTTGTATGTATTATTAAATATTAAGTATGTATCTGTAATATTCAAACAAACTCGAAAACATTCCATCGTACTAATAAATCCAGTGACTAAAACTACCTACCTATATTTAATGGAATAAAGTATGCCATATAAAGTAAAGTTTTATTAAATCCTTCATTATCATTTTATGGCTTAGGATGCTAAACAAATGTTATGCAAGCCGTAAATTTAGTGTACTAAGGGCCAATCCAACGCTGCGTTAAGCGAGTTGGTTGACGTCGGTTGTCGGTTGAAGTCACGCGTGTCGTGTGTGGCGGTCCCCGTAGCAGCAAACGGATCATTACCTGCGCGGCTGCGCAGTGTCGCTGGTGCAATTTTAACAGTGTGCACGTAGTCGTGTCAATAGAGGATAACTTTACTATTAAAAGAGCACTTTTGTATGGGACCGCATGGCTGCCCGCTTGACACATCGTATAACTCGGTAGCAACCGTCCCCGCGACGGTGCAGCGATTGTATGTACTGCTAATTCTGTAATCCAGTGCTCTCCTCTGTGAATTAGTGTGCCGACGCTACGATAAATGTGCACCCGTCGCGTCGTGACGTCGCGTGCTACCTGCGCAGTATCTCAAGTTAAATTTTAATGGTGTGCATGTAGTCATGTCGATGGATAACTTTATTATTACGTAGCAAAAGGAGCGTGGAGCGTGGCTCCCCGCGTAGGTAACCCGCGTGGTGAGCCGCGTATGGAGTACTTTTGTATTGGATCGCGCGGGCGATTGCTTAACGCAGCGTCGGCCCTTAGTATGTATATTCTAATGCGCGTTGCAAAAGTATTTGCTCTGAAATCATAACGTCATCGAATAGAAATTATACTATTCGATAGTCGATTTTTTTTATCTTAGCACTAGGAACATGTCATCTGACATCTGTCATGTTACAATGACAATGACATTAACAAGTAGTGATATTGAATTGGTCATTTTGGGCAACAATTTTTAATTATTTACGTGAACTATATTGGTATAATTTTGAAATTTGAAGCTGAAAAAAACATCAAAAATGGCGAATTACAACAACCCAAACGATTATTCGTGGCAGCAGCAAAATAATAGTCAAAGTTACTCTTTCAATACTTCCAATACCTTTGCAGATCCAGCACAGACGTTAGGTGAGAATGCCACTCTCAGATTTATTTACTTTGTGATTTAAAACAAATGCATAATTCGAGACTAGCTAATGGTATTTCTGTTTTAGATTTTCAGACTTTTCCAACTGACCAACAAAACTACTCATTCGACCAGAATCAGGGTAATATGACTGCCAACAACAATCAATACTACAACTCAAACATATTCACGCCAGCACCAGTACCCGGGGATCCCGTCGGAGAACCGACGGAGTTCGACGAGCCGCCGCTATTAGACGAACTTGAAATATACCCAGATAGAATACTCGAGAAAACTTTAGCTGTCATGAATCCATTCCATGGTCAATCTAAAGCTGATGATGCAAACTTTCTTTTGAGAGATACAGACATAGCTGGCCCGATAGCATTTTGTTTAGCCCTTGCAGTGTGTCTATTTCTTGCAGGGAACAAGGCTCACTTTGGATATGTATACGGCTTATCTGTAATGTCAGTGATTTTGATGTACTGCCTATTGTCTTTGATGAGTCGCTCTGAAGGAGTTTTTACTCTGCTAAGTGTGGCTAGTGTGCTGGGCTATTGTATGTTACCCATGGTAGTCTTAGCAGGGCTTGGTATATTTATTTCTCTTGAAGGGTCTATAGGGCTAAGTTTGTCAGCTGTTGCTGTGATTTGGTCAGCTCTTTCTGCTAGTAGACTTTTTGTAACCATGTCTGGTGACTCAGAACAAAGACCGCTGATTGCCTACCCATGTGCCTTAGTAAATGGAGTCTTTGCTCTTTTAGTGCTCTTTTGATTACAAATCCCATGTAAAAGTAAAGTGAGCAGAACATAAAATACTAATTTTGCAAGTTTATTCAACAAACAAGATGAATAAGCTTACACTGACAATTTCTTCAGTTGGTCTGTGTTCTAGAGTTCATTTAGGTTTCTTGTTATGTTACCTAAGCTGACATCTCAAAAAAAGTAACTATGTACAACTAAGTAAAATGTATATTATTTTAAAGTGGATTATGAAACAATTACTGTTCAATTTTAAGTTGCAAAATAATGGTTTTATATTAGAGCTTAACAACCTGTACATTATTACAAATAAAACTATAATAAAATAAACCCCAAAAGATGTTTTAATAAATAAACTATATATTTAACTAGGTATTACATTCTGTTGTATAAAGTTGGTCGGTCGCTGAAGAAGTTTTTGAGGACCATGACTTGTGCGAATGCTACACAAACAATTGCTAGAGATTCGCCCATAGACCACCAGAACACTCGCTCGTTGAGGTCCTCTGCTCTCTTGCGGCCCTGAGCTTCCCTTAGCCTGTGGTGAGTTTGATGGTCAATAATTCTGTTGAGGGCTGAGTGAATTTCTTCTGCAGAAGTTTCCAGCTGAAATTAACATTTTTACTATTAGATTTAGCATAATTAACTCAAATGTTTGTTATTTTGTATAATCAATATTGGTAAAATTATGAAGCCAACTAGACCGGTTTCTAAGGCCACCAGAGTATACAATTTGGTTGTTATGAGTTACAAGATAAATAAGTTTTATAGTCAATATTTCTGGCCAATATCCAACTTCTTTGTCAGACTAGCTCCATAGTACCATATACCTTTTGAATACTGTAATTAGAGACACAATAGAAAGACAATACAACAAGAGACATTAGAGTGCGAACGCCAGTGTTCGCTTGGGATTTAATGAATTAATGCAATGTCATCCAAGGTACTACACCACACACCACACAGAGATAACCATTTCACAAGATACACATACAAATATTGCAACTTATAAAAAATCTTTTATAAATAAATTGTTTTATTGAACTCATTTCAATGCTCTATTACTGAGTTAAACCATTAGTTCTGGTAAATGCTTATTAGGACATGTTTTTCTTTCCTTATCAGGAGTGGTGTAAAATAGTTGTATTACATTAAAGTAGTAAATTTGTATGGCTTTTTTATAATATTTCTAAATATAGTTTATGATCAAATATTTCATGAAACTCGAAGCAAACACTGTTGCTCACTCTTTCATTCTTTCTATTGTGTCTCTAATTACGGTATGAAAGGTTAAATGACATATAATCATTTGATGATCCGGTTGCATAAATTGATATAGGATGGTGTAGATGACAGCTGTCAGATTGATACAATGTACAATCTATCCTTTTCTTTCATCTTTTTAAGATGCATATTTTCATTCTGCTTTCATCCATACCCATGCTGTGTAAAAAATACCTTAGTAACATTGATTTATTAACCTGTGTAAGAACAGTTGCGTGGTCCCCAACACCAGGCAGAGGTTTCTCAGGACCCACATTTAGTTCCATGTAGACAAGTTTGTGGGAGAATGTACTGAATTCATTGCTAAAGCAAACTTTGTATACACCTGAAACAAGACAAAAAATAAGTCTATGAGTATAAATAACACATCCTATGATAGTCTTATAAGAATTGTTTATTTGAAAAAATGAATGTATTAATTAACATTCCTATAAAACATGCCACAAAGATATTTTAACTATGATTTAGGAAAGTATACCTAATTAGCGGCAACGTAACTTCATTAGTATTAGGCCAGTGAAAAGAATCAAAAGAAATACCTGTTATTTGTGCAGTAAACTGATGAGAATCATATTGCATTTTTTGTTGCTGGTAAATAATTTGTTTGTTGGGACCTTCTATCTTTACATCGACGTCATATTGTCCGCCGGTGATTACCTGAAACATTAAACAGAAGTCTTGACGCCCTTGAACAGGAAAATGATTGGACAAGTGAAACTAATCTAAAGAGGTTAGGAATAAGTTTATTTTACTTTACAATATCAAGACAATTATTTAGCAACAAAATAATTGTTATATAGCAGTAATAAGATATGTAAATTACCTGATATTCTAAAGCCGCTGAGGTATTCTTTTCTATTTCTTGATAAAAACATTCTACTGCACTATCAGGTAACTCGAAGGTAAGTTCAACGCTTTTGGAAAGTATACCGTTGAGTAATGTCATAAATATTGTAACGAATATTGGTCTAAACATTTTGTTATGATTAATTTCCTGAACAACGTAAGTACAAAAATAATTGGAATCGTATCGAAAAAATTCACAACTCGCATCGATTGACAACTGACATTTCACCACGTAATTGGCTGCGTTCCAAGGTTCCAAAAATGCGACAGTCAGTATTCATAGCGTTCAAGAAAATCATAAATTATCTTTGTCTATGGTTGGAGTTGTGCGCTAGCACAGATAAAAGAGAGTAGTATGCGCTAGGCTTTTTAACCGACTTCTAAAAAGGAGGAGGTTCTCAATTTGGATGTTTGTATTTATTATTTTTATGTATGTTCGCGCATAACTTCGTCGTTTGCCAACCGATTTGAAAAATTCTTTTGTTGTTGGAAAGAGTTTTTTTTTTCGCAGTTACATTACAGTATTTCGTTTATTTAATACTTGTATCTGCAGGTACACAAGAGGTACCAAATTTACTTATACAGTGCGCTTGGCTACATACATTGGTTAGCAGTACACCCGTGGTTCTGACGTCAGGATGGCGGGTGTACCTTATTTTTAAAATATCATTGTATGGGTTTAGGTACACAGATTTTCAAAAGAGGTGCGTAAAGGTACACAGAAGGTACCAAATGACTGTAATAAATTTTGGCAAATCTGGAAATTACACCCGCCATTCTGATGCACACGGTTTTTGAGCTAGGCGTTTGTAATTGTTTGTCTGTATTTACTATGCCTGAGAGCTTGTCAAAATCTAGCATTAAAGTAAACTTTGATAGATCTTCAGAGTGGATTGGAGTTTAACGCATTCGATTACATAATTTAGGGTATTGTATCGTATCGTAAAATCGTGCACTTTGGATAATATATGATATGACTAGGAAACTGAATCTGTCAAATATTCTTTTACCTCCCCTGTGGTAATTGGGGGAAGATGGAAAAATGCTTGCTTGTGAAAAAAAAATATTTTCGTGATAGATTCGAATATATGTCACGTGTTACGATTTTACTGGACGCATAATATGCACGAAAAAAAAATAAACACCCTTTTACAGAAAGCACACCTCATTTTAACTTCGAAAAGGAGGAGGTTCTATGTTCTGCTGAATGTATGTTTTTAGGATTCCGTTCAGCAAAAAACGGAACCCCTAGAGAATCACTTCGCACTTTGCTCTCCACACGTCTGGTTGTCTGTCTGTCAATACCCTTTATCTAGGGAACGCAATAAGGCGTCGAGTTGAAATTAAAACCGTTGAAGTTGAAATATACCCAAGTAGGTTTAGAGATTCGGTACGTCAAATAATTTTTGTTCGTACGAAATATCGGGAACGAAATGAACCATGGTAGGAAACAAGCTGAATTTCGATCGAAACTTCGTTTTTCGGAGAAAGCGAGTAGGCCCCCAGGTCCGCTGTCCAAGTAAGTAAAAGTCAGTAAAATCGTGACACGTGACATATATTCGAATCTATCACGAAAATATTTTTTTTCACAAGCAAGCATTTTTCCATCTTCCCCCAATTACCACAGGGGAGGTAAAAGAATATTTGACAGATTCAGTTTCCTAGTCTTAACATATATTATCCAAAGTGCACGATTTTACGATACGATACAATACCCTAAATTATGTAATCGAATGCGTTAAACTCCAATCCACTCTGAAGATCTATCAAAGTTTACTTTAATGCTAGATTTTGACAAGCTCTCAGGCAAAGTAAATACAGACAAACAATTACAAACGCCTAGCTCAAAAACCGACCACAAGACTGACTATGGTTCTGTAAGCAACAACTTCGCTCGTAAATATAGAGCAGTTGACCATACAGTCACAGTTTCTATACAAAAATTGTTACACTCAGGATCATCAGTCGAATAGTATCAAAAATTCAGAAGACCAGCCACCACATCTGCAAAGCGCTAATCCTTGGTTACGGCAACGACATGTGTTATCAGTTGCATCATCAGTTCAGTTGAAAGACGTCCACTAATGGACAAAGCCTTCGACCAAGTGTCGCCACAACAAAGGGTCCACATGGTGCGTCTCGCATTCATCGTATTCCTGCGACTTGCCCGGTTATTGGGTCAACTTTGTGTGAAGTCTTCAGTTATCTACACACCAAAGCTGCCGGCGCCGGCGTGGCGGCGGTTTGACCCGGTGGGTAAGCTGTCAGCTTTACGTCTATCGTACCGTAGCTAGGCTGCCGACAATAATGGGACTTTAGTGTGTAAATATGCCTTTATTGATGCTGCGTCTTCCAGTGCGCTGTTGCCACTCTAGAAATCTTTCGGCCCCAATGACCGTCTGTTCTACGAGTACCTAATGTGCCCTGCTCACAGCCACTTGAGTTTGGAAAGTCTTTGGGCCAAGTCAGCGTTCTCCTGCGAATATCTTTATTCCTGATGCGATCACGCAAGGAAACTTCTATAAATTGCATACTAAAATGGATAGCTTGGAATCGCCATTTTGAGAGTTTTCGCAAATATGTCACATGTTTCCTGATTCCTAAAATAAATGCAGCGTTGGGTTAAACATAAAATTGAAGAGATATAAAATTTTCGTTTCTAACTGTACTAAAAGTTCGGCCTCTATCCCCACAGGGCACTCTCGAGTAAGTTGGGTCCCCTATTTTCAGTCAGATCATCAACTAATAATTTGATCATTATTCAATAACGGTAACCCAGTGTGGTTGCAAAAATTATGGGTCACTAGTTAAAAACGTGTAGTTTAAAAAATACATAAGATAAAATCGTGAAGCATGACTAAAGTATGACCGATTATATTATTAGTACCTTCTTATAAGAAAATCCGGGCCTGATTAGACAAATCTGACCTTGAATATAAGCAGTATTTTTGCGGTCATTATTTTTTTTTTTTTCGATAGGTTGTCAAAAAAAATCAGGTTAGGAATAACAGTAAAACAATTTTATTCAAAAATTCAAGACGATACAATTGGAAAATTAAATTTTCACTTTAAAAGTTTAACGATTCGCTTAACAGTAAAGTAAAAAAGCCATGATTCCAACAAACAAAAATACTGTGATAATAATGTCTTAAAACTTACACTTATGTGCATAGGGACTAAAATGGAGTCTATAATAAAATGCAGACAATACTTCAATTTATCTAGTGAGTGTTTAGAATGCAAGACCGGCGTCGGCGTATGTGGTGAAGATCTTCTCGATGGAGTTGGCGTACGCCGCTGTCCTCAGATCTAAGCCCAAGTTGAACTTCACGGCAGTCTTCATGATGGCCTGAGGGAAAAACAGATGTTTATAAATAACATCATTCTGATAATGGGTGCGGCTACATGATAACGCAAGCTTAATCAAAAAGAGACGTAGCTCAAAAAAGAGGGTGTTTGAAAGTTGAACCTTATTTTTGAAACATATTTCAAATACCCTCTTTTTGAGTTAGGTCTCTTTATAAAGTATGCGATAAGCAAACTAACTAATTTTTTTTGCTAGTAGGTTTTATAAAAACACTTTTACACGTCAATTATCTGGTAGGTAGGTAATATCTTGTTTTTTAATTTTTTTTTTTAATCAAATTCTCTTTAACGGCAGGCGAAGGGGTCAAAAATACGCAGCATATGGTGTTCAAGTTATTATTTTTGTTGACGCTTACCCTAGCCGACCTCTCCATGGTGTAGTCGAGACCGGAGTGCACGATGTCTTTTTCGGAGGCACCAGAGATCCTCTTCTGGAAGGACTCTGAGGGAGTGACTGGAATGCGACCACCGACGCGACCGAAACGCCTTTCTAGCGACTCTTGTACGGATTCTGAAAAGAAATACATTAACTTACAATACAATAACATAATTTATAACACCCTTCTTTTCTATTGGGAGTTACAAAAGCTGCCTGTGACCTAAATTAAATACCCTTTTCATTTTTCCAGTTGGTGATACATAGTACAACACACACACACTAACACACATACTAACTTAGTCATAAGTCTTATTTACTAATATTACACTGTATTTACTTTATATTTATGTTAGTCTGTAAGGTATGTATCTATGGGCCAAGATGCCTGAAAATAAATGATTTATTATTATTTCCTTTATTTTTCATTTGAACATATTATTTTACATTTTTAAACATTTCTTAAAAAAATAATGAAAAAAAAAAACATTTAAAAATATAAAAAATAGTTGTCCGCCGGTTTCGGGAGCAGGGTCCAAGCTACCGGTGGTTAGGGCTCCAGAGACAGGAACCTCCTCACAATACGAGCCGTATCGAGGAGTACTGCCTTCTGTATCAGGCCCTTGATCCATCCGCGCAACGCCAGCTTCGACAGATGGTCGTCGAAGCTTGTGATTGTTGGACGGTGGTCGTGATGTCAAAAATAGTGATGCAAAAAGTCGGTGCGAGATCGAATGTCGTTGGGTATTTTTATTCTACGCTCAACCATATGGAGGTTATTTCTGGAAACATCACGAGTCACGGCATTTGTAGAAATTTCATGTTATCTTTGCCCTAGTAAAATCTGATAGTATAAGGAAAATTGACCTTCTATTCTTGTAAAACAAACCGATAACGGGCTTGCAACGTTTGCGGACGTTCGTTTGCACCGACACACTATATTGTACAAATAATGTTATGTAACCTTAAGATATGAGACAAGAAAAAAACTTCCCATAGCATAGACTGAAACTTCGGTGGAATGACTTATTATCGAGATATTAGTTCTGCTTTCAAAATCGCGCCCTACCAATTCGGAGCGTGTAAAATTTACAATCTAATGTGATACTATAATTTTGAATATTTAAACGCAACCTAATGTGCAAGTTTGCTTTTAGAATCAGTATTATTTATTGGCGAAATGAATTGTAATCAAAAATAGGATCTATCTATATAACATATTTTTTAGTATATGCGAATCCTCGAATATAGTTTGTTCAGAATCAGCAATTGAATGGATTCCAATAGTTTTTTACACCATGTTATATTTTTTCCCAAATATACATCGCTAAATTTTAATCGTTTTAATCCCGTGGAGGGTCGATCCGGTACATGAAACACTATCGATTTGTAAAGATAAAATTAAAAATAAAGTATTTCTTATTCAAAACTCGTATTAATTCACGCATGTACGAAATTAGTATCTTTAAGAAAACGTCAGCTGAGTGAGTTCAATGACCTGTAGTTAATAGTCGGCGTTGCGTACAAAGTACCTACAGGTCATTGAACTCGCTCAGCTGACTTTTTCTTAAAGAAATCCACGGGATTAAAATGATTAAAATTTAACGTTGTATTTAAAAAGGTCACTAGTTGGACACCACCGACACAAAATACCACATAGGTCACGGAAGGTCATAGCGGACATTAGGTGCTAGCAAACAGCTAGGTGCAAGTGCAAAATAACCCCTTAGCCGCCTGGATGGTCCAGTGACCATGTATTTTTGCTGACATAAGCTTATAACTTTGTGATTTTTCATAGATTCTTTACATAAAAATATTAGACAGGTGTTTCAGTTTTCGCATATAATAAAAATAAGGTTATAAGACAGGAGACACAGGACAGAGCCGGGGAAAAAAGATTGGGGAAAGGATGTTTGTACCCTGCATAGGAATACTCAAGAGGTCATCTCCATGGGTGAGACGATCGCGGCGACAGTTTCGTCGTATTATCTAATTGACGATAATTTGATGACATTGCATGACTTTTGCCGAGATCACCCAGTTGACTGACAGACAAACAGACATACAGACGGATAACTAAATCATCCTATAAAAGTTCCGTTTTTTCCTTTTGAGGTACTGAACCCTAAAAAATAATATTAATTCATTTAACCCCAAGCGAACGCGCACCTATTGTCTTTCTATTGTGTCTGTAAATTCCACGATTGTAAGGTTAATGAACTTACCCAATAGGTGGTAGTTGGACTCGCGCTCATATTTAAAGGTAAGACGTCCGTAAGACACGTGGTTGAGGTTCTTGAGCCACTCGAAGAAGGAGACGGTCACACCACCAGCGTTGATGTACAGGTCGGGGATCACCAGGATGTTGCGCTCGATCAGGATCTTGTCGGCGGCCGGGGTCGTGGGACCGTTGGCGGCTTCGGCAATGATCTGCAATGGAAAGTGTTTTGAACATGAGTTTTGGGTTCTACCGGTTGCAATTGGTTGGATAACTATTAGCAGATTTTTTGTTGAAATTGATTGATGCTAAGGTTCATTTTTCCGGCGAAAGTTACTGCCTTCTTCATATTATTTTTTACTTTGCTTTATTTAATCCTAAATGTGGTGGCGTTTTAGCCTTTTTATTGCTGCTGGTTCACTTAGTGGTATGGCTAAGGTGTTACTATGTATCGCTAGTCAACCTTTGTATGACTTGTCTCTGTGTTCTATTTCCTCCATTATGGTTCCAATTTGTAGTTGCTCATTATTACTTATACAACACTAGCAATTAATGAGCTTTAAAAAAATTGGTTGCCTGTAAAGTCGGTATACGGGCGAAAGTTTTACGTGACAACGACTTTGAGTGGTAAAATGTCTGTCTCTCTCGCTCTTAGGCGGGCTAACCATGCCCGAGTGGAAGGGACGCGTGCCTCTCACTCGCTCTCATTGTGAGCGCATAACGTGAGCGGAGCGTAACGCAGTTTCTTGAAATGTCACCCGGCAAACCAATTTATAAGACGTTGTCACGTCAAAATATAATTAAAAATAGTTTCTTTAAAAATACAGTCTAGAAAAAATAATAATTTATTACGTTAAAGCTTATCAGCAAATGAGAGGACATTCGAAAATAATTTTAGTAAATTCCCACGTTATATAATTAGAATGATAGCGCTGAATAAAAATTTACAAGGTCTTGGGCAAAGTATCCCTGCTATTTTGTTGAGACAGAGATAAGCAGCAAGGTTGTTCGGCAAAACATATTGTAAGAAGGTAAGCCTCTGATAAGACCGCATAACTTGGGAGGCACGTCGCGTCGTATTTGCAGTGAGAGAAGGACTAATTAGAAATCTTTTATAGTATTTCGCGATAGCTCTAAGAACTCGTTGAAGGAGGTATAATTATTAATGAATGCTGATCATTTATTATTTTGGCTGGCTCTGATAGCATTTTTTTTTTCTGTGGAACAACAGTTTATGAGATACTTTTACATGAAATACCCATTCAACAGGGTTAAAGAAACTGAGAGGGTAGTATTGACGATTTGCACAAGCTCTACTTAGTATGAGCTAGATGGCTTTGTGAGATAATTATGCAATATTCATAATTCTAAATTGTACAACTTTTATAAAACAATAAAAATAGGACAGCTGATGTATACAGGCTTAACCCACAATGAGGTTTTCTTACAGCAAACCATATATGAGAAAAAAAATTGCCCTTGAAGATAATTAATTATAAATGCACAATCACAACAAAACTTCAGCACATAATTAATTCATACTTAAAACTAAAAATATACCAAACAAATATGTGTACAGCCATCTTAGCTCAGCTCTTGGTTGGTTTTGACTGCATTTACAGACTGAAACTATTATTATTATTAAAATAGGAGCCAGATAAACGTGGAATAATGGTCATTGACCCTCTTACATTTGTTGACATTCTTAATTTCAAAAACGGAAATACAGACATAAAGCTGTCTTGAATCAACATGTCTCGTGATCCTTAACATGAAAAGCAGTTCATTGTTTGTTTTTCGGGTACCTACGCAGAGATATTAGGAAAAGGTCAATGTACTTTATTCCACGGTTATCTGGCACCTTCTATAGTAGTGTTGTTACCTTAGCGTTGATCTTGTGTGCGTTCTCCTTGTGGATGACCTGTTCGATGGCGGCGGGGACGAGGATGTCGCACTTCTCGTACAACATGTTCTCTCCCTCGTACGCCTTGGCGCCGGGGAAGCCGACGATTGTGCCGTTGTCGATCCTGTAGTCTTCGAGGGCCTAGAACAAAGCATATCATAATAGTAATCTTAGATTATTGTCATGTTTTGGAAAGTATCAAAACTTGATATAACTCAGCTCGTTCATCCTTCGCTCTTTATTTTTTACAAAAGCTCAAATATTTGGACTAGGTATATAAAACTAAAGAAGATGACCATAGAGAGGGCGATGATTGAAGAATCGAATCGAATGTTCGTAAAGAACGCCTACAAATTAGTTTCAAAACGTAAAAAAACTCTGGAACCTCTAACTGCTTGCGTCAGATTAGTTTGACGAGTATTTTCGTGTCTTATCCGAAAGGGCGCTCGAGCCCCGGTGTGAAGGCTAGAAGGAACGGGATAGGTGTTTTAGTCAGTAAGAGTCTGACACTATCTCCCGCTCCGCCCAAGAGCGGGATTTGTCATAGGATGATTTTTCCCATCGGAAAAATAAGGGTCGTGTGTTAGCGAATGGGTACTCCATCTAGTTTAGCTCATCAGTCACCAGGTGGCATAAGAGCTGACGAGATGGACTATTTGATCGTGGATGTGCGACCCTGGCGAAATAAACGGCTATGTCGGATATATTCGACGTAGGCTATTACAAGGTTAATAGGCACTACAAACACAAAATAGATAGGCACAGAAGACAATCTCATGTATGTATGTACTTCATTTTTAGGGTTCCGTAGTCAATTAGGAACCCTTATAGTTTCTGTCTGTCCGTCTGTCTGTCTGTCTGTCCGTCCTCGCTTAATCTCTGTGACCGTTAGCACTAGAAAGCTGAAATTTCGTACCAATATGTATATCAATCACGCCGACAAAGTGGTAAAATAAAAATTGGAAAAAAGTGTTTTATTAGGGTAGCCACCCTATATGTAAAGTGGAAATGATTTTTTTTTTAATTTCAACCCTAACGTGTGATATATCGTTGGATAGGTATTTAAAAATGAATAGGGGTTTACTAAAATCATTTTTTGATAATGTCAATGATTTCGGAAATAATCGCTCCAAAAGTAAAAAACAATGTGTGTGTCCCTCCCTCTAACTTTTGAACCATAAGTTTAGAAAATATGAAAAAAATCTGAGAAGTAGAACTTTATAAAGACTTTCTAGGAAAATTATTTTGAACTTGATGGAAAGAACAGTTTTTGTACAAAAAAGACAAAAGGGTTCTACAAAATAATTTCTGGACTAAGTTTGTAGTAGCAAGCATTTTTTTAAACTCATAAGTGGGTACACTTTATTGTGACGGACGGGAAACTACGGAACCCTACACTGAGCGTGGCCCGACACGCTTTTGGCCGGTTTTTTTATACCTACGCTCAGTGGACGCATACTAATGTGCGTTTGAGCCGGAACTGTTCGACGAGTGATCCGAGACGCGACCGAGACATCCGTGTCCGTGAGCGGTGTCTATGTGTGCGTTGCTCGAGCGCGCTTTGTATACAGATTGACTTCTGTACCTATCTATTTTGTGCTACAAAGGTGATTTTCTTGAAAGAAGCCACAACTGTCAAAGCGAAGTCCTAATTTCTATACATCAAATCAGCATATAAAACTAATCCCTAAAAGTACCTGCTCATTATGAACTGATTACATTATCTATTAGTTACAACTCCACTTGTAGGTAATCAATAAACCAGCTGATTCACGCGAATACTGAGATAATCGGGTCATTATAAAGACTCTCTTGTCTATGATTCATTAATTAACATTTTATTAATTAAATAAATTATAAATAACATAATGGTTTATAGTCATAACAATACTAAGTAATGTTTTTTTTTATATTGATGATCTTTGATGATGGACGATACAGAGAAGTCAAGAGGTCAAAACATTTATTTACGCGAAAAGGGATCTATGGCAGTTTCATTCAAATTATTAAGGTCTACTGTCCACAGACGCGTAGCCTCATAGACGGGTATACGTCATTATATTATACGCTTGGTCTACGCCTGCTCACAGCTTACTTAATAAACTATGAAACTTCGTCGACGAAGCGCTAAGAGAGATCGACGATGAACCACGCTTGTCTAAAAGTAGCCTATCCAATCTTATTTATGAGCCCTCGGTTAATACCTAGTACTAATAGATAGTACAATAGCGGAAAATACAAAGTAGAAATGTGTTAGATAGAACAACGAAATCTTGAAGGTTTGTTTTTGGTAAATGTATTATGTTATGTAAAGTCATAGAACAAAAGTTGTTGTTTATGATGTTAATACTTCAGTCCTGCAAGGTTGGTAATGTTTTACAAATAATGCAAGTATGTCTTATGAAAAGAAAACAATCCAGTTTTCAGAATTTAAGCTTTTCCTGATTTGTCGTCTCTAGGGCACGATGAAAATAAATTTTATAAATCTGAATGCTACATTAAAACACGCAGATATCTTATCTGCCATTTAGTAAGTAGGTGTAGCAACCATGTAAAAATCATTCGATATCTCGTCATTTTATGCTGCTGTGATAGTGTTTTTTTTGAGAATAATAATACAGATTCGGTGGTCGGCAAGGCTAGATATCTACAGCAACACCTGTGACCTTGCTGATAATAACTATAATTTTTGAAGCGGTCTGTGATTTTAATATTTATGTTATGAATTTAGATTTCGGTTTGATTGTCAGGGACTTCGACCTACTGTCCACGGACGCGTAGCTTCATAGACGCGTGTTCGTCATTATACGCTTGGTGTACGCCTGCTAACACCTGCCATGAAACTTTATCGACGAAGCGACGACATCATTACACGAAGGCACGACACCGACGTGCCTATGAAGTTACGCGTCCGTGAACAGTAGGTAGGCTTTACATAACTTATATGAATTGATTTAGATAGAATGTAATTGTTAATTAATTAGGTGAAATTAGTCCTAGTGCTGTAGTTTATGCGGGCCACGCATAATTGGTCGGTAGTTTTTCCATTAAAGCCTACTGTCGCCTGTGTCGACACAGTTTCATAGTTTTGTACAATTGCCAAAACGGATCTTGAGCGCTGTCTTCAAGTTGCGCAGAATCCAAATATTCGGTCTCTTTAGTGGTGCGAAGTGAGACGCGGGGACGGGGGGTGCCAGTGATTGGCTCGCCGCGCCATCGCGTCATAGACGTCATTCCTGATTCGTTCCCTGCGTTGCTGCATGTATCTAACAACGAAGACGATTGGCTCGCCAATATATGGAATGCGCAAAGCGATCCCCACTCTGACGCCGAGCGCTCAAGATCCGTTTTGGCAATTGTATGTAAGCTTCACGCAGGCGTACACCGAGCGTATAATGACGAATATAGGGTTACCAGATGAAAAAATCAAAAGTCCGGCAAAAAGGCCCGATTTCCATTGAAAAGTCCTGAGATTTTTTACTGTTTGAAATTTTTTCATACTGCGTATCTAACTCGTGCTTTGCACATCGCACTCAAAGTGGTGGGGGTGACAGCGGAACCCCCGTTTGCCAAAAGAAGATTAATTGTAGTTCATTTACTTTTTATTAATTTGTTTTGTGTTTGAAAAAATTTATTCTCATAAAAGATTACGGACATGAAATAGTCATTAATTAGTTTTAGCTTGTGCTTTTAAGTATAACACAAGCAGTGTTTTATTGAAAATTCGAAAAATCCTGAGATTTTATGAGATTTGCAAAATCCGGCCGCAATCCTGAGAAGTGGCCAAAAATCCTGAAATCTCAGGACAAATCCTGAGATATGGTAACCCTAGACGAATACGCGTCTATGAAGCTACGCGTCCGTGGACAGTTGGCCTAAAGATTTATAAGTGGCTGTCCAGAGTCCCTGCCTGCCAGGGAGAGTTACTGGAACGCAAAGGTCAACTGAAGGAATACACGTGGGTCTTAGTCGGTAAAAGTCACAGTCCCTCTCACTTCACCGGAGATACAAGATAATGGTTCACCTACTATGATATGGAAAGTCCACATCTGCCATCACTTTTGGGAAAACGAACGTCATAATTATGTAAGACACAATACAAAATGTTCCTGCGATAATCATTATCACAGATATGAGATATTGCATAATGGCAGGATGACTACGTTAATCGCTTTGTTAATTATTATAACTATGTGAACTATAATTACACATACGTCATGGATGATTCATGTGACTGTAGAGTATTTCACGCTCAATTGAGGGGCTAGTGATGGGTGTCGGAATCAATTAACATTACATAATCGACTGATAAAGTGAGAGTTAGACTCGCGTACGGAAAGTTCCGTATTCTTGAGAGAACTTGCTTCCCGTGATTTTAGTTTATCGGTGAATAGGTGGACGTGGAAATATGTGAAATCTTCGAATGCGAGTCTGATTCGCACTTGAACGGTTATTACTATTTGTTGTCATACTTGGGGGAGGCCTATGCCCAACAGTGGACTTTTTCGGCTGATATGATGATGACGATAATGATGATACTCGTACACTATATTCATAAAAAAGTTTAATGATTTTGTTTATTATTTTTGTTATGATAGAGCATAAAACTATTATTTTATTTTAAAATTGGAAAAAAAAAATCTAACGTCTATCTATTACAGTTCCAAATATTGTGACAGTGATACTTGGTCCTTATCGGACGGTGAGCTGCCCATGTTAGCTTACCTTGGGGTCAATGCCATCGGGGTTGTAGATGGAGCCATCGTGCTCGATGATACCTATGCAGGTGGCGCCGGCGCGGACCAGGTAGCGGCAAGTGTGCAGGCCCACGTTACCGAAACCTTGCACGATGAATGTCTTGCCACCCCAGCCGGGAGTTGTGCCTGGGGAAGAGAAGAGGAGGGTAGAATATTAAAGTGAAATATAAGCATAATTGCATAATCAGCCCTCTAATGTTCCCACTGCTGGGACTCAGGCCTCCTTTATATGAGAGGAAATTGGGCCGTAATTCACCAAGCGGGCCCAGTGCGGGTGGTGGATGTCACATGTCTTTTAATTTTGGTTCTAGGACATGCCCGTTTCCTCGCGATATTTTCCTTCACCTCTTTGAGAACAGTGGTGATGAAATAAATTACACAAAGTAATGCAGTAATTCAACTCGCGACCTACAACTCGCAAGTCGGGGCCAGTACCACTCGGCCACCATTGCTCTAGTCAAGTGAAGTAAGTATAGTAAGTGGGCTTAATTAACGTCAAAAGACAGAGAGAGATAAATATTTATAACTCATAGTGAAGTGTGATGAGCAAGAGTGGTGTCGTGCTAATCGCAGATCGCATAGCCTATAGTATGTTTTCACTATTTATGGGTATTGTGTATGTAGCGCAAAGCAAGCTTTGATTGAAATCCGTTGGATGTAAGCAGTGCAGGTCTAAAGGACGTCGTTAAGAACGACTTCAGTGAGCCACACACGCTTATCTGGGCACGACGGTCGTCATACATTTTATATGGAAACTAGATTTGTAGAGCTACACTTGATTCACGCCACGCAACGTCGTTCTACGTACAAATCAAGTGTGTTATAGTCTGTCTAATAAGTCAACCGACTTAGGAATTTTGTATAATATTTAATCATTTATAAAATACTTATATTCGATATTTTTCATAATGTTCTTCTGTTAGTAATCAATGATCTATTGAACCCGTGTTGACTACATCAGATTTAATTAAATCCTAATAATTACCCAAGTCGTTTAACTTATTAGACAGACTCTACACGTGTGCGTCGGTCTAATGTCATAGCTTTAGTCTAGGAGTATTCGTCATTAGGTTCAGATGACGGTGATAAATATGAAGTTAGGTGGTATTTGGTGAAAACAGTTTTTTTTTGGGTGTTGGAATAAGTTTTCCAATAACATGTCTTCCTCTGTGGAGCAAGGAGTGCTAGACTTCTACCGACTAAAACCCACTAGTGTTCCTACAGATGCTCTTTGCGTTCCATGGCTACTGAAACTCTTTCGAACTAGGTCGCAGCCTGACAACAGATACCTAGCTAATGCTTAGATATAATATTTTGTTTATCGAAAGCAACGTATTTTTTTAAATATTAATCTTAAGGGCCAAGCGCCCGAAAAGTGCCATAAAACAGTGATTTTCTGAGGCCTACACCTCCGTAACGGCTAGGTCAATTGGTTTGAAAAAAATATATGTCTATATATGAAAAAAATATATAGATTCATGAACAATAATATGAACATTTGATTTTTTCGTGCAATTAATACTTTTGTCAAAAAAAATATTTAGCAATTTCGCAACTTTTCTCAACTTTTCCCTACTCCTTCGAAACGGCTTGGACCTTTAGAAACATTTTTACACATAAAAATTGGTGGTTAAATATTATTCAAAGTGAACATTGCATATGTAAATCAATCAATATCTCGCAGAGAAAATGGATTTAAAGCGCTTTCCGGGCGCTGCTGGCCGCAAATAAATGCACAGATTCGCGTACTGCGGCCTAGGCGAGTGCGAGAGTTGCGTTCACATAATTTCGGTCAGATGGTTCAAGGGACTATACGCCTTAAGGTAATAATGAAAAGACCCTCCGGCTAAAGCCCATTCTTACGTTGATATGAATATCGGATAAGTAGTGTTATACTTTATCTGGTGAATTTAGCGACAAGTGAACTATATGCCATAAATTGTCATATCGCGTGATAATGGCGAAAGTAATGTAGTTGATGTGTAATCTGTCATGTGCCCACTGCACAGAGGGGATGGCGCATAGGTAAATAATTATAAACCAAAACGCGCAGGCCTAGTGCTGGTTGGTGGGTGTCATATGTCTTCGAAATTTTGGTTCTAGGACATGCCGGTTTCTTCACGATATTTTCCATCACCGTTTTGAGAGCAGTGGTGATGTTATAAATTACACAAAGCACCTACCTGGGTTTGAATTGAACCCACGACGGACGAATCGTAAGTCAGTCGTTATTATTAACCCACAATTAACTGCTCAATGTTGAGGCAAAGTTAATCAAAGTTTCGTTTTAAATTGTTTTCATAAAATATCAGAAGTACCTTCCTATCTAGTTAGAAGCGGGTCCCTAATGATGATTTGGAAGTATGAAATGACTATATAGCCAAATGCAATAAAAAAACGTACCATAAAGAACTCGCCTAAATCGAAACAAAAACCGCCGGTTTTTCTACTAATACAATACATAATATTATGATTATGAGCTGCATGTTTACAGTTACGTATGAATGCAATATAAAAAATAACAATAAAAAGAATCAACCTGAACTTGACCTTGAAAATACATTCATACAATTACATTTATGCGAGATAAAAAACTAAAGATTTACAACAGTGGCGCCATATCTATGTTTGCAGTTAGGGTACAAACTACAAGTCATCTCAAACTGAAGAATGCTATGATTATTATATTTGCTATGGAGGCAGAACATGGCAAACGTCATAATCGTCAGGGCCTGTGTGTGACGTTTATTAGAAAGTCATGTTTTACGATGAAAAGTGAAAATTATAATTCTTTAAAGTGTCTAGAAAAGAGGAATCTTATCGGAGAACTATAAAAAAAGACGACCTGCATATGATAATCGCAGAAGAATTGCAATTAGTTGAAAATGAACCAAGAAAAGTTTGCATTGATATGAGAATAAATGTATCTCTCCCATGTTTCTTTCTTACGGCTTTTGAGCAGTGGTAGCCGAGTGGTAACGGCCCCGACTTACGAGTTGTAGGTCGCGGGTTCAAACCCAGCCAGGCGCATTACTTTGTGTAATTCATTTTATCACCACTGCTCTCAAAACGGTAAAGGAAAACATCGTGAGGAACCAAAAATTCGAAGACATGTGACATCCATCAACCCGCAAAGGGCCCGCATGGTGGATTACGGCCCATTCCCTCTCCTAGAGAGGAGGCCTGAGTCCCAACAGCGGGGACATTATAAGGCCGACTATACTATACTATGCTATAGGCAATTCGGGCTCATTTTCACCATAGGGTTCTAGAGTAGTATTTTTAAAGTTAATATTGAATTAGGTTCCTTTCGTTCTAACTGTGGGATTATTACGCGAGTCCCCAAGCCCAAATCAATTGAAATACCAAAACCTAGTCAAACGAGATTCAAGAGGCACTGTTCTAGAATTATTACTATTAGTATGCGAGACCTACAAGTCTTACTTTTAATAACACTAGTCCTACTATTAACCTGCTTATGAAATGTCAGAATTACCATGTGACCAATATGATTACAGAAACAAACGAAGTCATAGCCTCGACTGTTACACCAGTTTTATGGTTTGTAGGTACTAACACCTAAATAATATTCATAATATGTGCATAATAAATAGGGCTATAGCATATGATGTCCATTATGGAGAAAGAAGGCAATTCCTAGCAGTTCCAGCAGTGGGAATTACGGGTGGTTACCTTTGTATGTACCTAAGATTCGGTACCAGACTCAAATCTATGCTTAGTATGACGTTGGGATTCCTACAAGGAACTATTAGCGAATGGTAATGACTACTAATGGTCATGTAAAGAGGAGAGATGAAAAGCATGTTGATAAAAGAATTATGAATTTACATGTGGATGGATGGAGAGGGAGGCCAAAGAAAAGGTGGATGGGTTGTGTGTGAAGTGATATAAAAGAAAAGGGAGTAAGTGATAGCGTGACGAGTGACAGGACAGAATGGAAAAAAAACGTGTTGCGCCGACCCCAAATAAAACGGGACAAAGGCAGGAAGATGATGATGGTAATGACTACTGTTTCCACCTATTTCGGTCATCCTTAGTGGTATCGGGACTACGCTGGATGCGACAAGCACAGTATATCGATGTAGCTACGTTTGGGAGAGGCCTTTATCTAAAGGTGAAGCTCTATCGCCTGAAATAATAGTGTTTATAATGCAGGCACTCTATATATCTTTGTAAATTGTTGGTTGGGAGAGTTCTACATTTAATAGTGGATGATGTTGCTAGCTTACCGATCATGCTCATGTAGTTGGCCTCGTTGATGAAGTTCTCCAGACCGTGGAACACTCCTCTGCCGGTGGCGGACACACGACCGTGGATACCTCCCTGATATCAACAAAAAATACATAATTTATTATATAGATACAGAAAAGTACGGTGGGTACAAAAAAAACTAACTGGTTAAAGGTAAATTAGCTCTATTTTTTGATAAAAAAAAAGATACAGTCGTTTTGGAAAAAACTTATGTTAATATAAAGGGTCACATAAGTCACATTTATAGTCGGTCTGCAAAAACAACAAACGACTGTTGTCCTGCTATTTTATTATTCAAAGTTTTATGAGGCAAAGTTTAGAATCTAATTAACCAGTTTTTATGAGCATTGCAAATGGATGATGTGTATGCCCATTGAAACCTGCATCTACAGTCAACCTTAGTGTGAATTATGATAATTGGAATTTTTTTACAACATTTATTGCTTTTTTTTGCAAGTCTCATACAAAAAACGATGAATTAAATTTTGAACAATCCGTAATCCGTCTGACAAACCTCCATTATGTCATTTGGGACAACAGTGCCTATGCATATAGTTATCTACCTACTTAGCTGCATCAGTAGCTTATCAAGTTTACCTTCTGATATTTACGTTAATTTTCTGATTTCGATTGAACGTGTCTTTATTCAGATTGAAAATCAATTTTAAAATATATTTTTTATAGTTTAGCTCGCGTTTGACCTACTATCTCAACTCTGAGTCGATGCTCAAAACTTGAGAGCTTCTATTCAAGTGCATTATTGCTCGATGATAGGTACTCTTAGTTCGTTTTCAATTAGTCTGAAGCGCATCAAGCTGGTATCTGACAGATCTGTCCCGAGATGAGAGCAGTAGATATGTCGTGGCCGGATCATAGAATTGATCACTTCATGAGATGGCCAATTAAAACTGGCCAGATCGTTTAAACGTCAACATTTGGTGATATGTCAATCCTCGTTTGGCCATATATCATTGATGTAGGATTTCAATGATAATAAAAGGTCTAAAGAAAGTAGGCCAAACGAAGATTGAAATATCATCAAACTTTAACGTTTAAAACGATCAGTAGCCAGATTCACGTAATGAAAACCGTAACGATATCGTAACGATTTAGTCGTTTGGACCATTTCCGTATTCACATCCATCAATCGAGTTTGAACGACACCGATTTTAAAGTCGTTTGAAATTTGTCGATTTAATAAAAAAACTGTACTACATTATTCTGCCTGGTAGAATACTTATTAATGTAACTGGAAATAAGTCGATAGATCGTGAATACCGCTTTTGGATAGGACTTCGATCTTACGACTATAAAACTTCAACGATATTTAGCTTGTTTGATTTTACGTGAATCAGGCTACTGGCTAGTTTTACTTAGTCATTTCATGAAGTTGTCAATTTCTAAGATCTGGCCACGAAAGATACACCACATACGATTGAACTTGCGATCGGTAAAGTTTGAGCAGACGTTTTAACGTGAAGTACTCGCCTTTGCTGGGATCTCCAACTTTTTGGTAAGCAGTTGAGTCTTTACCTCGATGTAGGGACCAACATTATTTGATTCCGATTAAGTAAATACTAGATGGGCTTACAATGGGTAGGTTTATCAAGCTACGTGTACCTATACAATGGAGTTTGATAAACCATTCTGATTTTTTTGATAGTTTGTACATAATTGTTTTTGTGATGACCTACTAACATAGATATTTAAGTAAATTTGTCAGTACTAACTCTAAGATTAAACTTAAAGATTTCTTTTTTTTTAAGTTTATTAGATTCTAAGTAAAGTGTGACTATGCATACTTATCTATACTAGGTACTTTATACATATTTTATTTTAAAGTAAAAGAGCCAGTTTGAATGCGATTATCTCGGTAATTACTGGTTCGACTTGATGTTGATTGAGTGTTGGATAGCTTATATATCGAGAAAGCTATAGTCATCATGCTACTCGTACGACACACGGGAGCGGAGGAGAAACAGAAGACGCGGATAAAACTGTGGGTAAATAAAAAAAGCAATCAATTCTGCTTGTAATTTCTTACCTGGTTGATAGGCTTTCCAGTGACGCAAGCGTGTGCGTTGATGTCTTGGTAACCGATGGTCTTGGCGTAGGTGTCTGCAATCCACGACATCTCGCGTTCTCCGGTACCCATGTCAGGGGCGGGTACGTCTACACCGGGCCCTGAGTAACGAAGACATAATGCGTTAGGAGAGAAGGCAAAAGAACGGTAACCTACTGGTTTAATGTTGAGGGTTGATGTTCTACGAAAAAGAAAAAAAATAACTTCAACTTCTTTTTTTTCAATAATATTAAAGTTTGTTTTACGTCAACGCGATTGATACGTTTATGACGTTTGGTGCGGCGCTCCGATTGGCCCGCTCTAAGCTCTTAACCAATCAGAAACCCAAACGCGGTAAACGTTTTGATCACGTTAAAATCAAAACAAAACGAACTCAGAGCACTTATTACTATTGCTGCATTTCGAGATGTTTTGTTTCTGGCAATATTGTTTCATTCTGTACCTGTAGGTACTGTAAGTAAATAAGTCTAAACGTGACTATAATTAAATAACTGTTCTCAAAATGGGCACCGGCAAGTGGACCTGTTCTTTTTTTGTAATTAAAATAATTTGAACAATTTTACTAAACTGAGAGGAGTAACAATGACTTTAATGTTTGTAATCATACGTGTTCTTATGGAAGAAACATAATTACTTAGTACCTAGTTATTAATCCTCAAGGCTATTTAAGTTAATCTAGATTTTAGATCAAAACACAAATGATGTACTCGACGATGCAAATTACTGGAATGGGTTGTAAAAACTTCATCAATAGGCAGTCGTGCAAAGAAAACTTCAATTAAAAGTATCTACCACGTTTTATGGCAAACATTTTCAAATTCATTATCTATAATTAGATTGGATTTTTATTATTCAGGCTCTTATCAGTTGCTAAGAAGTATTGCTCGATAAAACGCATTATCCGTATATCGGTCTTTCTATTTCATCAATCTGATAACTGATACTGAAAATAATTTCAGTATCTGTTATTACATTTTGTAAACACCTTGTGATAGGAGAATAATATTTGCAAAATATGAGCCCTAAATGTTTTTTTTAGGTTTGTATAAGATAAATTTTTCGGCTGTTTGCCTAAATTTCTTACCTGTCATGTTACCTAATTAGAAGGCTTCCTACGATGACAATGCGTTTATCATGACGACCCTTTTTAGGTAGAACATCATAGGCATAGAAATCAGAGCGCCTAGTGCGAGTTTGTTTTACGTTAACACGATCGACACGTTTATGACGTGTGCTTCGATTGGTCCGTTCCAAGCTCTTGACCAATTAGAGAGCCAAACGCAGTACCTAAACGTTTCGATCGCGTTAACGTAAAAACAATAATTGTTCGAATTATTCGCATTTAGCACACCGATCGTACGTAAGCGACAGTTTGCGATTTTTTGTAAGAATTTGTTTTATCTACCCTAATTATAAATTAAATACCCTAATTATAAATTATATTTTTATAAAAAAAAATAAAAAAATCACATTACTACTGAAGTAATACTTATGTAGCTGCCACTAATATATTTTCATAAACACCTTTCAATTATAGAAGACAAAACCTATTCCTCCAAAAAAAGCAGATATTCTTTCTGAAAAGGCTCGATGTGGTGTTCAAAGCAATGCAAAGATACTCAATATATCTACATAATCATAATATTTCACTCTACAAATTGTCGCTGGACATTTATCACGCGACAGTAATTTCCTCCGTCGGTTATCGACCTAGGTAAGTGGACAGTTGACAGTCGATGAACTTGGCTATACAAGGTCGTAACGAGACGTTGCGATTTGCATAAAACATCATTGTAAGTAAATAACTATGTAGCTAAGTATCTACAAAACAAATATGTTGACGGGAAAACCAAGGTTTAATTTGAAATCTGGCTGATTATTGCTTTATTTGTCTTAAGAAAACTATATTAGCTATTAATTATATAAATGTGAGTTAATGTATCAGTCTGTAATATGTCTGGCAGTGAATATTTTTCGAATCTAAAGTACTCGACCTACATATTATATGTTTACACGCAGGCGCAGCCATATGTATCGCCTTTATCATGACATTGTCAGTCAAACGTTATCATTTCAATAAACTTTTCAATGACTACGTTAACTTGTTTACTACCCTACAGCTAATTTACTGATCTTCTATGGAAAAGTATACGAAATGATTTTAACTAATTTCTACTTAATTACCCATGCTAAATACAAGTTGATAAATAAAAGCCTCATTGAACTTGATAATGTTGGCATTTATATTAACTTAGCATCGCAAATGTTGTGTTTTAATGCTCTGTACTAGTGAAGAAAAAAAATTGCAAAATGTCGCGAAATTGTGTGATAAGGGCCTGTGCACACCATGTTTTTTTAAGCGCGCCATTGACGCGCGTTTGTAGCGATACAGACACGATACGGGCGCGAGTCAGAAATCAGTCGCAAGTACCGGAACTGACTTAACATGAATTTACTTACGTTACGCCCGTTATTGCGGCTGATTTTTTCGAAATCTATAAAACTTTGAAAAAACTTAAATCAGTTAACTTAGAATAGGCTAAAAGGTTGGTAATTAAGTTATAAAAAGACTAGGGAAGGGAAGTGCCGTTATAAAATATTATTAAATTACTGGTAAAAAGTGTACCTACGACTTGTTACTCTTACATCCGTTACACACAAATGTAGATCGCGAGAGACTGCTGCATGAGGACCATAGAACATTATGAAGATAGCACAGAGCTTGACATTGTATCGATTTCTATGGTTGTTACCACGAGAATCGAGCGACAAAACCGATTGATAGTACGATGGATAAACTGACGAAGAGTGATAGTTTCTACAACACCAAACGACCGCGACGACGATCAATGTTATCGATCGATCTAAGATTGAGGATCGATATTTTGATGTGGTAACACATGAAGTGACAGCTGTTCAGTACTGAATCGTGTATTGTGTCCATTACATACCAATGAAGCCCTTCTTGGCGAGCTCGAGGGTGAAACGACGGGTGATCTTCTCCAGCTCATGCTCAGAGTACTCCTTGGGGTTGATCTTGATGCCGGCCTTGGCTCCACCGAATGGCACATCGACGCACGCGCACTTGAATGTCATCAAGGCGGAAAGAGCCTTGACTTCGTCCCTGCATACATCGAGTGAGAATCGGATACCTGTGGAAGTGAAGAAGGAAATAAATTAAAATATGTATTGCATAATTTAGAGGCAGGAAACGTATAGAAATCAAATTTAGTACATATTAAAGTAGATAGCAGCTAGTCGTCTTCTCATGGGACATTGTGTTGGGACCGCCCATTGTGACAGCCTGTTAATTTCTATAATAAAGTTCTATTCTAAAAGTTTCTATAATAATTTTATTATTGGTGTATAATACACAGTATATTTATCTAGCTACCCAGTTAGTGGGTTGTGGAAGTTAGGGCCTGTCCGCACAGCGGTATTTCACCGCACGGTTTTTTTTCATTATTCTGTAACACATTGAATCTTATGGAAGTTTCCGCACAGGCGATAAGAAAACGCGCGATATAAAATTCTGTGATTTCTTGCAGATTTGATACAGTGCGGTGCGGAAATAAATCCGCGCGAATATTTTCCGCGCGGTGAAATATCGCTGTGCGGACAGGCCCTTGGAAAGCTACTCGCTCTATGCACAATGTTGGTTTACTGCTGCATCTGACTAAACTGGAATCCAACGCTAACATTGTTGGGTAAGGCTAAGCAGATTTATTGATTTTTAATGTACCAACAATAAATACGTTAACAAACCAATTTGCTAATTTACTTATTTGTCTTTATTACATAGTATAAAACAAAGTTGCTTCCCGCGTTCGCTAACTCCTATTCGCTAAAACCAGAATTTGATGCGGTTTTTATTTAAACACGTGATTGTGCACATGATAACCAACAACTTTTACTATGGGAACAAACCTGAAATCGCGAAAAAAAAGCAGCTGTTCAGTACATTTATGTTTGCCTAAAGTATAATAATAATAATAATATCGTCACATTATTTCTGGGTGTTCTCGTCTGGCTAACGGAGACTATTTGCATAGACACAACCTCGTAGCCAGGATTATTCACCAGCAACTTGCTCTTAAATACAATCTTGTAGAATCAGAAGTACCGTACTACAGGTATGTGCCCGACCCAGTTCTCGACAATGGCAGTATCACGTTATATTGGGATCGATCTATCATCACTGACAGGACTATTGTTGCCAATAAACCTGATATAGTGGTGATAGATCGACTAGAGCGTCGCACAATGATTGTTGATATAGCGGTCCCTCATGACGAGAACCTTGTGAAAGCTGAGAAAGATAAGCAGATCAAATATCTTGACTTAGCTCGCGAGGTTGTCGACATGTGGGAAGTGGATAGAGCAATCATAGTGCCGATAGTTGTAACGGCCAATGGCTTAATAGCTAAGAGCCTCGAACAACATCTAAGGAGGCTCTCGTTAGGCAGCTGGATCAAGGGCCTGATCCAGAAAGCAGTACTCCTGGACACGGCGCGTATAGTTAGGAGATTCCTCTCTCAGGAGCCCTGACCACCGGCAGCTTGGACCCTGTTCCCGATGCCGGTGGGCTACTATTTTTTATATTTTTAAATGTTTTTTTTTTATTTACTTTTTAAGAAATATTGAAAAATGTAAATAATATGTATATATATATAATAAATGGAATAATAATATTCCATAACTATCACACAACGCCGTCTAGTCCCAAGCTAAGCAGAGCTTGTGTTATGGGTACTAGACAACTGATAAACATTCTTATATATTTCTAATGACATACATATTATAGATACATTACACCCAGATACAGAACAAATGATCGTGCTCATCACACAAACATTTGTCCTGGGTGGGAATCGAACCCACGACCTCCGGCTTAGCAGTCAGGGTCACTAACCACTAGACCAACAGTCCTGTCAAGTACTGAACAGCTGATATTTTTTTCGCCATTTCGGCTTTGCTCCCATTATAAAAATTGTTTGATATCATGAGCACAATCACGTGTTTAAGTATCGTGCACTAATTGCGAGTCACCCTATATACCTACAGAGGAATAAACGAGGAAGGTTTATGTATATAATTTGTCTCCAGTACATAGGTATATTATATATATATAGATATAGGTACACACTGAAAAGCGCAACTACGTTAAACGCATTGTTTGTTTCAATTTATCAACTGCAGTTTTTCATAACGCAATATTAAACAGGACTTGTATCTACATATTACCATAAACGTGTTTGTTAACAACGCCGAGTTAATTGTTTTTAATGGTTAATTTAAAAGACAGCCCCGGTTAATTAACTCGAGGAAGTGGCATTTAGAACGTTAGGGCTTTTTCACGATTGACAGTGAATCCTACTACTATTATGCGAAAGTTTGCATGTATGGATGTTTGTTACTCTTTCAAGCAAAAACTACAGAATGGTTTTCGTTGAAACTTGGCATACGGGTAGACTATGTCCTGGAATAGAACATAGGATACTTTTTTCTACCCTGGGGATAATTTTCTACTATCACACAGGCGAAGCCGCTGGTAGCAGTTTACCATTCCATAAACTCGTTCTTTCTTGTTTATTTTTATCTACCGACATGTTTTCTCTATTTCGAAGTGGTTAGAATGTGTTTAGATAATGATGTCTATCGGAAAATTATCTACGACATAATATATCAACGCATCTCTAGGTAGGTATAATTGTTTTCGACCGATAAATCGATACAAAATGTTGCCTTAGTTAGCCAGTTGGACTACTTTGCAGTTAATTTATTTAGCCGCTTAGTTTTTATTAGCAAAATTAACCTTTTGAATAGGTATCGTAAATAGAGACACGATAGAAAGACAATGAGAGAACGAACGTCGACGTTCGCTTGGGCACTTGCGGTTTAATGAATAAAGGTACTTATGCACTAGCTTCTGTTATTGTATTGGCGTGATGGTAGGTAGGTACATAATATAAATCTATAGATTACCCGTGTGTTCATTAAAATCCGCTCAGCCGTTGAGGCGATAGATAACGAACATACAAACATAGATACTATCTCATTTGTAGGATATTTGGTCGATACTACCAGATATACTCAAGTTCCGTAGACTTCAAATCACTTAATCCCACAGAATCATTAGGTACCTATACCTACATATTATTGCGTTATGAATATTTTTCAAAAGAAAAAATTTTTAAGCTAAGTTACAATTTTGGAAATGAAGATTATCAATGTCATAGTCATAGTTGCAATTACACGATTGTTCTATTATTTCTGAGCTGCGATAGTTGCAAATACGATTGTTCTATTGAATGAGCGAAGTACCTATTAATGCGCCATGTGAGAATGTCAATCTCATGTAAGATTTATGTGTTTAATCTTGCAATAAAATCAATTTTGATGAATGTTTACTTAACACTAAGATAAGAGCAATCTCGACACTTACATACATGTATGCATGATGAAATGTTTTCGTAGTTGATTTACAGAATACCTAATCGACTTGAATTCTTCACAGAACTAAGAAAATAATAAATTTTCTGTCTGTATTTCATCACTCAATAATGATAATGTGCCTCATATCTAACAGGCATGAATGATTTTTATAATTCTAAGCCAAAGAATGTTGCACCACGTTCTACAGAACATTTTGAAGGACGTCTACGTGTTGGGGGTGTGACCTATATCTCATTAGGCCGCGCCACCACTGGTGAGTGGTGGCGCGGCCTGTCGTCTTCTTGTGACAAAACATTATCATTCAGTTTTTGTACAACTACCCTCCACTACTCCGTTCCAAGTAGTCCTAGTGAGAGACAGGCTTTAAGAGGCTGCTTTTCCACCTGCCAATCGTCAACATCGAGAATGGTTTAAAAGCTTGTACCTGCATCTAACGCAATCCAATGCGATGTTTGACGAAAATGCAATGCGACAAAAGAGAGATATACGCCTGAAAACTCTGTTAGCATTCGGCAATTCCTTGATTTACTTGAATATTTCACAAAACTTAAACCAGGAAATACATGTTTTTCTGTTGTTATACTTTTATGATTTTTTAATTTTGGAGATGAAGTGTCAAAGTTCATGCAAAATAGCAAACTTTCAGAGGTCTTTACTGGATTAGTTTACAAAAATTTATAAATTGATTTCAATAGAAGCCTAGTTAATATCCACAAGATACTGTGTTTCCAAAATATCTAATAAAAATGTGTATTAACGTCATAATCGCGTAAGATCGGTTGTTTGCAAAACAGTGAAATGTATATGTCGAGTTGCATTCCCTTAAAATGGCCTGAAAAAGATAACCTGAGTAGTGAAGGTTGGTCGTAATAATAATATATAAAACTAGCTGTGTTATTCCATTTGGTCACCATTTCAATTATCCAAGTAAAAGTCCCATCAAAATCGGTACAGACGTTTCGAATATGCTCGGAATTAAAATGTTTCAATGGATAAAAAGTAGCTTATGTTACTCGTTTTAAGTATCAGGTTAGATGTTATATTCCAATGAAAGACCCGTTAAATTTTGTTCTAACTTTTCGAAGTCATATCCCATAGTTTGAAATCCCGTCCGTTAAATTAGCTGGAATAAACGGAGACCAAAAACCAGTTTTTTTTTTAAATTGTTTATTTGTGAGCTGCTGTCTATTATACTGTACTGAGCTTCAAATTTATTTAGGTATTACTAATAGACTTTATAATTTTGTATAAATTCTTTATTTGGAGACGGGGAAGGAAAACAAGTTGATAGTCAAATTACATTTTAGTTTCAATACCTGTATTGTTTTTCCTTTTGGTTTTGCATAGATTGCATTTAGTCAGTGTTAAGTTTACAAAGTATTAAGTATTTTGATAAAGAATAGACACTTTGTATTCCATTAGAGTGCGGATGTATCACATTCTAATGTGTTTGAAGTATTTAGCAGTCAATGTATCGTGTCAGCTTTCTAGGAAAGCTTCACCGAGGTAGTCAGTACCAATAAAATTCTCAGCTGCATTTTGCCGAGATCACGGCTGTTTTAATGATTCCACATTACTTATCATGTTATGTCACAAAAAATAAACTAGTGCAAGTTTGCATCACACGATTCAAGAATCAATTTTCGAATAATCAAAACTGCCACTGAACATCACTTAAAAAAACTCACCAAAAAATTCCTATTATGTTATTTGTTAAAGACAAATTAACGTTATATTTTTTTTAAAGTTCCGTAGTTAACTAGGAACTGGGTTATTGTGACGGACGGGAAACCACGGAATCCTACACTTAGCGCGGCCCGACACGCTCTTGGCCGGTTTTTAGGTGATAAAACCATCCATTTACGTCTCGCACCCTTGGGCGGAGCGAGAGGGCGTGTCAGATTATTACTGGCTAAAAACCCACTCCTGTTCCTTCTTTGTTTCGTTTCAGGGCCTGGGGTTCTCTTTCGCATCACCCATGGCCAAAGTAGGCTTCGATTCTCTTCTGTCCAAAATACTGCTGTAATAGGTTGCTCTATTCATGTGTACAGTTTATGTAGAGGGAAGCTGGGTTCCCTATTCTCTTTTTTCCTACTTTTATTTGTTTAGATTGTAGCAGGAAAATAAGTATTTCGTAATTAAAACACCCTCTTATGGTAAACAATTTATGTTTGGAAATTAATGGGTTTTAAAAACTACTATTACTAAAAATGTATGTAAACTAATACAATATTTGTTAGGCCCTCTACCTGTCTGTCTAGCTATATACCTACTAATACACTATATAATAAATCTTCCAAAGTTTGGTATATTAAAAAAATTGCTTCAGGAAATATCCACGGCTAATTTAGCGGCACGACCTGAAAACTTCAGTTATGTAACTATACTACCTACAGATCATTCCTAAAATAAATGCTACACGTTATGGAAATTACTTACACATTATGTAATTAAAAAATCTATTTATGTATGTATCTACCTAATCTGTAAGTACCTACATAACGGAGACTGTTTGCACGGCATATTTCTGCTTTGTTATAAATAGCTCGACCGAACGATAAGTGACTGAAATAAATGGGCCTTGTTCGAGACACATTTCAGCTATTTTTCAACAGTGTCATTGGAGTGAAAAATAACATTTTGTTTGGAATTAGGTGAATAGAAAATACGATTAGTTTTTTTTTGTACACCATAATAAATTAAAAACATAACGAGTTAATACGGTGTTGTTATGAACAGCTTTGTGAAAAGAGCGATCTTTTTCAAGTAACCTTCGGATGGACTTGTCAGAGAAGAAAGAATACATAATCAAATACAAAATCAATATGTAATATATAGCTATATATATTATTATTATGTGTTCCCCTCATGTATATTGTTTCCCTCTCATAGAGAGGAAGCCTGAGTCCCAGAAGTGGGAACATTAAAAAAGACTGATGATGATGATATAGTATAGTGACCGACCGGAACACGATTTTCAGCAGAAACCGAAACCGACTATTCGGCTATTCTTTCAGTTTCGGCCTAAACGAAATAGAAACTGCCTTGGTTACAGGAAAACTGTTTAAAATAATATTTCGATACATGTATGTTGTTAATTTCAACTGTTATATAGTTAATGCTTAATTTTATTAGTTATAACTTTCGTAAAATATTTATAAAGTAAAATAATGGTGGCAAGGAGATGGCGGGACGACTTGGATGTCTTCCTTGTTTTGCGTTTGCACGGTAACACGCATAGACGAATGAGACAGCCAGTTTTAGGCCTGTCACAACAGCATTTTTTTTGGCCAAAACCTAATCTCTAATTGCTAATGTCATGGTTGGTTTGGCGATACTCGTCTGATATGTAATTTCAGATTATCTACACGTTATCAGTTTAATTAAGCTAATTAGTATAGAATATAGAGTAGATAGTTAGGTATCAATGTTTATCAATAAATAATCATCGCGTAGGTAACTGCACGCGTGGAGCAGAATTGTGGTGGTACTTTCCTGTGCCTTGCTAAGAATTCCGGCCGAACTCTTGAAGGTGATTGGGAAACCGATCCTTAGGGCCCTTCAGAAACTGTTTGATTCCGCCATACTCGAGGGAAAAAGCACCACAAGTGTGGAGCGGAGGTGTGGTGGTACTCTTCTTTAAGAAGGGCGACATGGCCCTATTTAAGAATTATATGCCCATCTCGCTTCTGAGCCATGTGTATAAGCTGTTTTCCAGATTCATTTTATGAATCGTATCAGCACAGGTTCGACGACTACCTGCTTCCCGAACAAGCCGGATTCCAAAAAGGCTTCAGCACCGTAGACCACACACATACACTCCGGCAGGTTATACAGAAGACCGAGGAGTATAACCTGCCTCTCTCTGATTAGCGTTTGTGGACTACGAGAAAGCTTTTGATTCGATTGTGACTTGGGCTGTACTGCAATCTCTCCTACAGTGCCAGACTGACTATCGGTACTTCGAAGTGCTGAATTGTTTCTACGAGAACGCTACAATGTCAGTTCGACTTCAGGACCGGATCTCGAAACCTATTCTTTTGTAGCGGGTTATGAGGCAGGGTGAAGTCATTTCTGTGAAAATGTTTACAGTTGCAATGGAGGTGTGTCTCCAAGGTTCTGGACAGGAGTGGACTACTAGGCCTTAATGTCAATGGCGAGTAGTACATTACTCACCTACGGCTTGCCGACGATATAGAAGTCATGGCTGAGACATGTTCATTGGTGTACATAGCGTCGCACTGGTGGAAACGGTTTCAGCTGTTTTATATATGGAAGGATGTGTGCCATGGATGCTTGCGAGTGGTATAGCTGTGTGCATAGCAGAGTACCTACAGTAGGCCCGCATCGCATAGCTCGAGCTGCGCATCTTCTTCGCGATGCTACTTTGCAGTGGCGCATCTTCATATAAAATCTTACTCGCACCCCTAAATAGCTTAGTTAGTACCTATCAGTGGAAACGGTCACATAGTTTCACAGCTTAGCTATGGAGCTTAGAACTCTTTCGCAAACAACCTCGCAGCCCTATTATTGTCAGCTAGCTATAACATTGTTTCTAGTTCTCGGTGCCATTTTTACAGTTCAATAGTCTTGTGCTAAATATATGTCATTCACTGGCACTGAATATAGCATCAATCGAAAGTAATGATTTCAGTTTCATTGAGCTAGCTGTTCCAATTAAAAATTGTTTGTTGATCGAAGACTGTAAGCATAGATTAATGCCGGCACTAATATTCAGTTGTGTACGTTCAACGTATAAGCATAATCAGCCTTTTAATGTTCCCACTGCTGGGACTCAGGCCTCCTCTCTAGAAGAGGGAATGAGCCGTAATCCACCACGCGGGCCTAGTGCATTTTGGTGAATGTCACATTTTCGAATTTTCCTCACGATGTTTTCCTTCACCGTTTTGAGAGCAGTGGTGATGAAATAAATCACACAAAGTAATGCGTCTGGCTGGGTTTGAACCCGCGACCTACAGCTCCGTAAGTCGGGGCCGTTACCACTCGGCCACCACTGCTCTCCAAAGTATAATTAACTATAAATCATGACTTTTATGGTGATACTGCATTCTCTATGGGAAAATGATGTATGATGGTTGGATGATTTGTCATCATAATGGACATCCCATTATGATGACAAACTCGAGAAGTCAGAAGAGTTATCTAAGTTTTTTTTTTTAAGGTGGTAAACCATCTAATGACTGTTCCCACTCTTGGGAGAAGCTGGAGGGTGTGCCAGACTCATTGACAATGGCCAGACTTTATACTGACTTAAACCACACCTATGTTCTTTCTTTGCCGTTACGTTCCAGGTTTCCCTTTCGGAAGTTAACCCATGGCTCCAATCGAAGAGATTTATTAACGAGTTGTTTATTTACTATGAATTTAATTATGTTTCATTATCATCATCTTTCGGTTTCCATGAAAACTTCAAATATATTTGACGACCCTGGTTACTTATCTCCTTTGTTGACTGTACCTATTTAGATTAGTCTCGGACTTTCCACAAGCTAATTCCTTTAGTAAACAAGGTCTGCATACCTACAGTCAAATAAGGGGCACGGCATGCACCATGAACAATGTATCACTTACCACTTATAAATGGGCAAATATTCAGTAAATCGTGAATTCGTGACTCTTTAATCAAGCTGTTGTCAAGTCGTGTGTGCTTTTCTAATAATCTCCAATAGGTTAAATATACGCCACTGCATATGCCCAGGTGTCAACTAATATTGAAAACAAGTCTTGTTTAATTTTAGCCAGTTGCGCAACGGAAAATGACGCGAAAATCCGCGTCACGACCACGCCTCCCGTTGCCAACCTGCTAAGAACCCCAGAATGTTTTATCTTGTTATGTCAAGTGTCTAATCTCACTACCTACTCGAAAGCCTGTGACAAGAGTCACGTAACACGTGATGTATCGCGTTCTTAATCGACTTCGGTGATTTTAACAGAACGATAAAGCTGTTGCTAGTTGACAGTTGGAGGTGTGTTTTTAAGAAATGAAACACACCTCCGCTAGATTCAATTTCTCAGGACTCTGTTACAGTTTGTCTTATCAGTGGCCCTAACCATGACTTGTTAAAATGTCAGGTGTACGAGCGATAAAGAAGGACGGCGCTATACACCATAAATAGCTCCGTCCTGTTAACAATCCAATTTAGGTCGTGAAATGGATCGCGTTTAAGAGCTTGTGGTATGGCCTCTGGTATCTTCATTTGTTTTAGTGTATGTTCCTTCTCATTCTTTAATGGTTTCGACAAATTGCGTGACATTCAAGGTGATACAATCAAATTATGTTTGTGTTCGTAACCATAAAAGCAATTCTGTTAATTTGCTGGATCATAAAAGTATTTTTTATTAGATAAGTAAAACGGCATAAAATTATTTCAATCAGTAAACAAGTTAAACCTACGTATTAGAAAATTGAAATTCATGCTTTCTTTCAATTTGCAGATTAAAGACGGCTGATGATTTGATTGTGGCCTAGCTTGATCTACAATAGCTTTAATGGATTCATTCTCTGTGTTTTATATTTCTTTTTCATGTCTAAGTACGTTGTACTTGACCTTCTCGGAAGGCGTATTTACTCAGTGTTTACTATTATATTTTGCCATTACTTTGAACGTTTCTTTCTTTAAAATATAATAATACATTAGACATTCTGGCGACGACGCACATGTAATATTTTGTCAAACACACATAGAGAGGCAGTGCATAGACGGTAGAGGAAATCCAAAGCCAAAAATAACTATATACAATAGTGGGAAAAGTCTGTATAGAAACTGAACTGACAATAGTTCCGTAGCGCCTAGGTGGTGTAGAAATTAGAAATAATAGTCCAGATGCAATAAAGAAAGAAACCTTCAATATTCTATTGTGGATGAGGATTCAGTCGTCATTCAGGAGAAGACATTCATAAATAAGTGGATGATTAAAATGGTAGATACACTAGTACCTCTAGCAACACGTTAGGTAATCAAAAACAATGGTTTAATTAGTTACGAAGTTCGTAAAATTGTAATGCTTGGGCACACGTGGACGCGTTATGTTGCAGTTCGAACAAACAATGAAATAATCCTCTCATTACACGTTAGTGACGAGTTGCGTTAAATTATTCCAAACGATTACAAAAAACACACCAATTATGTAAATATAGTCTTGGCGATTCCAACATTCTTGTTTGGCATATCGAATTCCACTTTATATAAAAGATGGAAACAGACATGCTTGTAAATAATTACAGTGGCCACAGATGATTGGGTCAGCAATATTGAGATCAATGGAAGGCACCAAGGTCGGTTTGGATCGTGCGTCATAGCACGAGACAACAACATAAAAAGAGTTGGGCAGCTCGCTTAATTCGCGGCAGGACTATTGCCAGGTGAGAAAGGAAGGTTCTAGAATGGAGTACAATGACCTGATGGCAACGAGACGTGACTGCAGTGTAAAAAAACTGACAGAGGTTGGCGAAACGCCGAGAAGAATGTCGGTATGCGCAGGAGGGCCGAGGGGGGTCAATGAAGGAGGCACACTTGGCATTGAATGAGGAAGAATCATTTTATCACCGGTAATGTAATACATTGCTTACGAGAGGTACTAGTTAAGTGGACGTGAGAACTGAGACCGCAGGGGCTTATAATGCGTCCGATGTTTATCTAACAATAAATAAATAATGTCTTGTTATGCTTCCGGCTAAACCGTCTGTCGAAATTTATTTGATAGCACAAAATGACGCTTGTATAAGCTTGTTTGGGCAGAGGTATAAACCCACTTAATGCGAGATTTAAGTTCCAAGCTCCAAGGTGGCAAGTCTGCCATTAAACGGGCACAAAATGTACTAATGTATACTTTACACCCTACCTGATCAGGATCATTTTTATCAAGTAAAATTCTATTCAATAAATAAATAAAAAAGTAGTGGAAGCAAAAAAGGGGCGTTTATCAAGCGATGTTGATACGACGTCAATTTTTTGTAACGTATTTAACATCTGGTTGCCGGCTAACTGTTTAGTTCCTGTTGCAAACAAAGGAGACCCTTGAAAACAGGTTACGATCCATTATAGTGCTTCAACCGAACAGCTGTGTTTTTGTATGGGACAAAATTGAAAGGGAGAGGGTGCAATTTTGTATTTCACTATCAAATGCAGTATGTTATGCAGTTATTATGTAATGGATAAATTTTTGCTCAATGCAGTATGTTTCATAGTTCTCCTAATGTCTCTTTGAACATATGGTGCTGTTTCGTCCATTTGGATAAAGTATGAGATATATTGTTTTTTTCCAGCATGTCGTGCTGTCGTTATAATTTTTTTTAAACAGATCATGCGCTAGCACAGCAGTTCTGTAAATACTTTTGAACTTTAAATCGCTCAATTAATTACTAGTTCAATTTAAGCTACATCTAATAACTTTGAAAAGGGTGAATGTATTTTTACTTTTCAGAAGCTTCCATTTATTTATTTTTTGATAGTCATTGTATCATTTATTAGAATTACAATAAAGATGGTAGTTTTGATTTTAATATTCATTTAGGTAATTTTTTTAAACTTGTCGTCTGAACGTATGTTGCTTGTCGTAATATCGGTTCCAATGAATTATGTAACGCCAATATTTAGCATATTATGCATATTCAATTACCGTTTCTTCAGACGTATACCCATTGGAATTTATTATTGTTAGTGCAACTATGGAATCAAGTTTAACAACAAATAAGCAAACGAATTTCCGTCTCGGGTAGACGTTAAAATGAATAGCAGTGGCAAATTTTGGGTCAATATCGTCGACTGTACCTACAGCTTATTATTAGTACGATAAGGTTAAGATTTGATCGTGTATATAATCACAATTACATGTACTATTTAACATAAAATAACCCATGCCTATAGGGTGTTCATTATTCGCTAGCTCAAAAGTAATAATAGGAAAGAACCGACTTATTTTTAGGTTAAAAGCAGCTCGATGGCCTAAATCAAATCGTATAATCAAGGTGAATGGCATATTTCAGCTAGGTTAAATCAACATGTGACTAACAAATCAGGTTATAGTTTTCTTTCTAAAAACTATATCTTTTTGACAAATCCTAGACAAAAAGCGACATTCTAAAATGGCTACTACTAAATATATATTTTTTATTTTTGCGAGATGTTATGATATATTTTGAGCATTGAAAGCACAAATTGTACGTCCACATATTTTGACTAATATAACATTACGTACAGTAACATCACGTGTCTCCGAGCTATAAATAAAACTTCCTATTAACAATAAGTAATACGTGGATGATGTAAGCAAAGCTAAATGAAAATCGAATAAATATGGCACCTACCTCCTTTGGTTGGAGTCCTGTGAGAGGAATGTTGCGCTCTGTAGCCGCGAATCATTTCGTAATCACCGGAATCGCGCCTTAGTGGAAATTGGATTTCAATGATGTGGTCACATGGCTGCATCAGCTTCAGGATACCGGCTACCTTCTTTTTCTTGTCTTCGATTGAAGTTCTTGATTTCATGTCTTCTACCAGTTTATCTTCGATCACTTGGCAGGCTCTGTGGAAGAAGTACTCCACCATGTCGAAGAATCTTGGGTTTGCGTGAGACGGGATATCTTTAAGCCTCTCGGGGATTTCATGGCTTGCGTATGTACGGCAGCATACGTTCACGCCAGCAGGCGCAAGTTTGAGCATGGTGTTGACTCCCTCATTCTGGAGGCTATTTTTCAATGGTGGAACCACCGATTTGGCGATATTCTTTAGGTGCAGCATGGTGGCTGTTTTAATTAAGTACGTTGGTCGGGTTGATAAACGGGCCGCCCTAGTCTACACTTAATGTATTATACACAATTCTATGTAGTTCTATATAGTGACGACCCGCCCCGACGGAATCCGACTCACTGAGTAAGGCAGCGAACGGCAAAAAATAAAAAGGCCCCAAGTCGTGATGCGGATATTCGGTCTCGCTTCCACTTGGGCACACGATAAGAATAGCGATATCACTTCGCTATGAAGTTGGTCACACTCACGATGCAGAATCGAATCGGTTGCCGGTGTTGTGAATTAACTAGTGTTTGTGGTGGTTAGTTAAAATGCTTTAAAGTTTGTAATTCACAAATTAATCTAAACAAATGCATGTCAAAAATTTTAAATTGGTCATCTACGGCAGTAATTATTATTTGCGATCGAAATAATTTCAGAGCTATTAAAATGACCATTTTTTTTATGGATTTGGTTTTTCTTTTTTATACTAACTGTGTCACTGTCTCAGAAGGGAGTAGGTTAGGTTAGTGTTGAGGATTTTCTTTATACAAGACTTTGTTAAGATGTTGATAATCTTTGTTTTCGTAACATTGCCCGCGCACATACTGTAAAACGGGAGTAACTCAGTATTACTACATGATTATTACGAGACTCGAGTTTTCTTTTGTAGAAGTCGAGATTTTGTCTATGAACGTTTGGCAATTCTCCATAGACACATCACTCGACTCGACTAAAGTGAGAAACAACTTCACGCTAGAATATTGACAAAGCCTAGAAGCAGCTGTCTCAACTGACATAATGCAGGTTTGATTATGTTTGATAAGAACTTAATTAATCAGTCAATGAACGTTTAATTCAGTCAAAAGACAGTGGTGATTTAGTGGAACATAGGTAGTCTATTTAAATACGACGAAATAATTTTGCTGGTGTACCGTTTGGTGTTTAGCCAATATATATCCACTTCGTATTATTATTCGTAGTTTTTATGTCTAGTTATACAAAACATGACATTAAATTGTTGTATTTCGTAAAAATAGCTAGGAACATCCCCTCTCCCTGCTTACACGTGTGGAGGGAGAATGTAAACTAACAAAATACGCAAAATAATTACGATTGGAGCCAAATTTAGAAGTTGAAATGCTTACTTGAAATGATTTGCATTTTGAACGTAGACGCAGTGGGAATAAAATCAATTGTTCATGTTTTGTTCAAAAAAATAAGCTAAAATCCAGGTAAGTTTCTTATATAGCTACGTTGTCTGTATCTTATTATTATTTTTAATTGTGATTTTACCATTTCTATGTTATTTTGTACTTTTTAGCTCCCCGACAATGACGGTTCCCACAGAAGTAGCTCTGAACCAAATTGATGCTCTACCTGATGAGTTAATGATTAACATTTTTAAATACCTTCCGTTGGAGACGATACTCGAGTGTGAAAATGTATGCAGTCGATGGAGGGAACTGTCTCGAGACGTAACGCTTTGGCGGCGAATCGTTTTTGTCTACTCCGGGAAACCAGGACAAACCGAAGTAAGCGAGAGAAACCTGGAAATCATACAAACTCATAGTGAATGTATTCGTTGTCTTAAAATACAGTATGTTTACAGTTACTCTGTGATCAAATCAATAATGCAGCACTGCCAGAATATCATCTCACTTGAACTTGTCATGTGTCGTATTTCCAAGGAGTTCGAAAACGATATTACGAAGTGGCCCAATTTAAGGAAAATCAATCTGAAAAATTCTCTCGTGTTGATGAATAACCTGGACGTTTTGGTCCCGTTTGATAATTTTAAATACTTGAACTATCTGGCTTTGTCAGATTTTGGTCTTCCGTTAGCTACGCGCGATAGTTTACTTCGATGTAATTATTTAAGTCACATATTTATAGAAAAGGTTAAAAATCTTGACTTGGAATATGTTAAGAATTTGATTCAATCAAAAATGGGAATTCTTGTAGCTTTCCATATTTACGGCGGCGACGCTGTTGATGACGAGTGTTTGTCGATGTTGTCCCACTGTCACTTGTTACAAGATCTCGCTATCATACGTTGCGAAACCCTCACAGACGCAGGACTCATCAAACTAGCAGATTTAAAACAATTACAACATTTACAAATTTGGAATAACGTGATCTTTACCGAAAGTAATTTGCATAGAACTTTATCAAGTCCAAATTTAGTCAAACTGGAGAGCTTAAGTTTATCAAGAATAGGAAACATTTCGCCTGTGATAGTTGATGTGATCTCCGAGTACTATAAAAATCTGAAATTTCTTGCTGTTTATCAGTGCCCTAGAATCATAAACACAGATTACGAAAACCAGCTGAAGTCAAAATTTAGAAATATTGACGTTGTTTTATATTAAGTATCTATACCACATGCCCAAAACAGAAAACCTGAACATCCCTAAAAAAAGGATACCGAAAAAAAAACAGAAATAGGTACATAACTGGGCCCAAACACTAAGTAGTTGTTCAGTCGACACAAAAAGAAGCTGCCCCCCTAGCCAAGTTACAAACAGTTTGTGTCGAATTCCGTTTTCTAATCAGTAACGCCTCGGTGACAGCAATTGTAGAAAACGATTAGTTGGTAGCCATGTTGACGCGCCTGAGTCGGCCGCTCGTTTACAATGTAGCGTTTGTATAACAAAGGATGCAGCGTTAAACATTGTAGACACGATTTTGAACGATGTGAACTTGGCTACGAATTGTCTATTCGTTTGTTCTGACCACGCGACTTTACGTTGAGATTACGTCATTCCCATACGTTTCATAACTTTTCGACAGCGTTAACGATTGCAGAATAACAACTTGGCTAAGCGTGCTGGTTTGGAAACGTTACATTTAAAACCATATTGTTGTAGATCAAGGTTTCGGGCAGAAGTTAGGGCCGTATCTCACTACAAAGCAAATGGGTCGTGATGCCAGCAACATGTATGTTTGAATGTACTACGCGTTCCAAATGAGAATAGGACCGATTCCTATGTTTTGACGTCTCGTCGTACTGTCAAATCGAAGAAATTTTGGCAAAATTGAAGAACTTAGAGATGAGTAAAATTGAAAAACTGGATTCTAATTAAACTTTTTTCGTTCACAGTTCTTATATAAATATTTTTTATCGTGAATTATTTAATGTTTAAAAATTTATTTCCTTGATTTGACAGTACGACGACGGTTTTGAATCGTGACGTCACAACATGGCGGGCGATCCTATTCTCATTTGGAACGCATTATACATTTGATTGACTGCCGGATATAGGTACGAATACGATGCGATTGATCTTTATTCCTGCTATTGTATTATATAGATTCACCGTTATTTGGGTAACTACCTATGGGTCGTATACCTAAACTATTATATCTTCGAAAGCATATACGCTAATTTATTTAAGTACTAATTACAATAAACAAAATCCATAAAATCCACATAAGTATATTTCACTGTATAAATAATGGCATATTTACGAAACAAATAATTACAAATATTCATTGATTCCAGACAAAAAATAAGACAAAACTTATGACATAAATACTTACTAGTCTTTTGTTAAGAGAATCGATTTCGCCTAAACAGAAATCATGCTTACCAAAAATTAAAATTATACACGGAGGTGACCATAATGTGCTCATATACAGATATTTTCTCTAGTTCTTCTTAAATGATCATGATTACAACATAAATTCTTCATACTGCCGCTAATATCTATGAAATTGAATAGCTTCTCCTAAATCTGTACATAATTACAAATAATTATGTTTTTGTGATGTTACACCAATACATTAATTACGAGAAATGAACTTGTGTTTTTTTTCCTTTACCAATTAATATGCTGTTTAACATTTAAGTTTAATACTCTTAAAGTTAAGAGTATGCAACAAAAAATAAAGGTAATGTTTCTAAAACATCGTTAAAATATCTTAACACATAAATACATACATATCGTCATTTCACTCATCTCGCGTCTTACAAAACACTACATCACAATTTATGTTATATTTCAAACATATCACAGCATCCCGAATCATTTGGTACTTGTCTGACACTCCTTTGTTTTAATGACTACTTTTAAAATTCTTGTTAAAAGTTCAAATGACACGAACAAATGCGATAGTGTCACATTTGTGTAAAATGTACAATGTGATATTATAGTGCCAATACTTTACGCTAAATACCACTAACTTACCAACTACAAATTTTTGATAAGCTCAAAATTTGTTTGTTCTAGGTATTTTACAGGAGTTTTCTTTGTACACTGTCTATTTTTTGGTTTCAAGCAGGAACAAGTAATTAATAAGTCCGGTTAGGAAATATGCGACAGTGCTTTTAATTTATTTTAAAATATTTTACGAACGAATAAATACGCAAGTGTTGTAAGTGATTCCGAAAGAAAATTAAAGTAGTTTAATATTTTATTGTATTTGGCTACGAGGTAGTACAACAAAGTGATGTTGAATCCAAAATAAATAAGTTAAAAGAGAGTACATATTTTTACAAATTGTTTTTAAAATCTATGATTCATAAGACGTATGAAATGTTACAATGGATCTGTGATCAAAAGAAAATCTAGAAGAATATTTTATTGGAAACGCAAAACACGTTAACAATTCTGTAAACTCAAAACGAAGCAGTGAATAAATCACAATAGCATGCATGCACAACATGTCAAAAAGTAAAAGTTACAACTACATTGAAACATCTGTTAAAATTCGAAGATAAACACAACACATTCGACACGAAAAAACCCTCGGTTCATTATAAATATATTTACAGACATAGATGGCTATTTTCTGCCATCCTATAGTTATACGGGTGACGAGGGGAAATTGACTCAACACCCATAACAATAACACATACCTAAGAAACATATAGGGTATCGACTCTTAGATTTTGGAACGCATTCAGCTGGATCTCAAAACAAAATCACTAGATGACGGGCCAAAGAGGGGGTAAACTAGAAATAAGTCACATAGGATACTTGGGACGGGGAGAAGCGGTGGAGTGGATCATCGCTTGCGGCCGCGCATGATCTGCAGCGCCTTGGCCATGAGCGGCGCCTTCTTGGGCTTGAAGGAGGACGACGCGGAGCTGGGCAGCGGAGCCGCCGCGCGCGCCGCCGCGCCGCCGCGCAGCACGTTGGGCGCCGCCGCCAGCGCCGCCACGCGCGCCGCCGGGCTGCCCGTCGCCATGCGCGCCGTGCCGTGCTGAGCCTAACACCAAACAGGACGTTCCTTGTTAGCCATCCAAACACATCTAAGCGCACGGCCGTGCGCAGGCCAAGTTCCAGCAACAGGCCGCGCGCATGCGGTGCCCTATTTACACGAACCGTTATGAACCACAATTGACCCCCCTGTAGCTGTGCCTATTGCAAGTACAGAGATAAAATTGTACCTACGTAATCATATACTCGTACTAAAGCAGTATGCCAAATTTCATAGAAATAACTTCGGTAGATCCTGAAATATGACCTGTGAATATAGATAATTTTGGCACTGACTCACTGACCGGTAATCAAAACCTCTAGGTCACTTCCAATTGTCCTAGCGTTATGAAATTTGGCACACAGGTCGTGTGTTGTATGTATATAAACAAAAATTATGAAATTTAAGAAATCGGTCAACCGTGAGTTAGCTCAATCTAATATTTATGAACCAGTGATATGAGAATACGAAGAGGGGGGAGTTATAAAATATGTCAGAAGAAATTTAAGAAATCGGTCAAGCGTGAGTTGGCTTAATCGAGTATTAAATTTTTAGTGAAATATTTATGTACCAGTTATACAATGAGAATACGATCTAAGGTTAACAACGGACGCGGGCGTGGCACAAAAATAAAAAAAATAGGTACGGGGTCTTGAAAAAGGGTTAAAATCCCACTAAAAACATACCTGTTAAAAAGGGGGCCAAGTTCCTATCGGCTAATTGTTCGCCTAAAAAGGGTTGAAATCCAATTCAATGCCAAGTTTGGATGCACTTTAAAATCGATCATAATCATCTTCATCAACAGCCTGATCATCATTAAATTTGAACTCGTGAGTTCATTCACAACATGTAAACTCACATCTGGAGTATGTGTACCCAAACGCGAAAGAACTGTCTGTAAGTCATACAAATATTTGTTCTGTGCGAGAATCGAACCGGCGACACGTCATTCTACTTGATTGATCGCCCGTTAAAAAATACGCGCTCACCGATACATTATTTAGATGGGCTTCATTTAATTACATGAGTGCCAGTTGACGTACGTTTTAAAGTATAGATTCAAAATTCAATTTTATTTATTTCACATATGCTGACATGGGTACTTAACAGAAGCTAGTGCGCAGTTCCATTTGATTCCAATTGATGATTTAATTGACTTTTCCTAAGGACAAGAACTGGTAAGAAACTCCATAGTTACTCTACTACATGATTTCATTCATAAAGTTCACATAATCACATTTTATGTACATTATGTATATTGCGCTTTACATACGCCCTCAAGTTGAGTGTGACCTTGGGTGTTTAAGGAATTAGACGTTAAAACATAAACAGTCAAGTTTCCTCAAGTAATCATGTAAAAACTTGATTGCTAAACTGTCTTCATTTAATGCTATTATTACTTTGCGTATAAATTTTCGGCATAGGACAACCGGAATCGAATTGACATTCACAACAGCGAATCCGAATGGTTGACCAAGTATCAGAAATAATCAAAATGTGATTTTATTATTTCATGAAGTTAGTTAAAAAACAAAAGAAGTCTTACTTTGACTTTAGGTTTGCCGACGGGGAAATAGTATCCACGTCATTCTTTTTTTACGCTTCCTCGGGTGTCGTTTCTGGCAATAGGCAATGTTTTTTTTTTAATTTGTGGTTCACAATTAAAAATAATTACATCACTGAAAATTACCTGTTTCTTGGCGACGTTGCGCGGAGGTTTTGCAATGGAGTCAACGTACGCCATTTTAGTTTGTTTGATTGGTGCCTTTTTCGCTTCCTGAGCTATTCTTATGTTATTTGTGAGCGATTTCAATCTGATTTCTTGTTCCTCTTGGCACCGCTGAAATAAGTTATTACAATTAAAAACTTACACAAAACTGGATGTTTGTTTACATCATTTTAACTGAAGTTAAGACAACCATACCATTGTTTATAGAAAATTGCTTATGAAATTACTGTTTATTAGAAAATGTCCAAAACAAAAATATTTATGTAAAAGAAAAACTTTTCTCCTATTTCTATTTGTTATTTTCTTTTTTAAGTGTTTTATCATCATCATTATTTCAGCAGAAAGACGTCCATTGTTGGACATAGGTCTCCCCCAAGTGTCGCCACAACGACTGGTCCAGTGCGTATCGCGTATATCGGATTGCCGCGATATACGCGATACGCACTGGACCATTTGTATATTACTAAAAAAACAACTTCCTAATAACTTAATTTTTTAGGGTTCCGTAAGCCAAATGGCAAAAAACGGAACCCTTATAGATTCGTCATGTCTGTCTGTCTGTCTGTCCGTCCGTATGTCACAGCCACTTTTTTCCGAAACTACAAGAGCTATACTGTTGAAACTTTGTAAGTAGATGTATTCTGTAAACCGCATTAAGGCGCATAGTGCGCAAGATCGACCTTGAGCGTCGAACTCACACATACGCGCGAGACCTGCACACACTGACTTTCCGGACCGAGCGCGCTACCGCTCAAAGATAACGCAGTGACGCAGAGAGGCGTGCCTATTCAGTGGTATTTTGCCTACGACTCCAGAACTTCTAAGATGCACGGCTAATTTTATTTTATAGATACTTATTATGTTTCGTACTAAAAAACTACTTACTAGATCTCGGCCAAACCAATTTTCGTGGGTGGTTTGCATGGCCGCATGGTAATGTACATCATATATTTTTTTTAGTTTTTTCATTCTCTTATTTTAGAACTTAGAGGAGGGGGGAACACCACCACCGAAAATTGGTTTGAACGAAATGTAGTTACTAGTTTTTTTTTTAATACGTCATAAATCTAAAAAAATACACTATTATTAAAACATCGATCAAAGTTACAACGAACTACAAGAACTTTTATATTACGTTACTTGCTGCTACGGAACCCTTCATGGGCGAGTCCGACTCGCACTTGGCCGGTTTTTTTAGAAGTCGGTAAAAAAAATCTTATCTTTAATTTCAATATTATTTGCTTCAGTAACTTTCACCTATTTTTACCTATAGGGCCGGGGTAAAATATCCACGTGAGCGGTTGGAATTCATAATACTAATAATTCATAGTACAGTTTATAAAAATAATATTGTTTCTAAATGACTTTTTTTATTTCAGTGAACAGTTTTATTGTAATTAAAAACGGTTACGACTTTTGTGTAATATGTTTTTCTGACGCGGTAAGTTACACGGCACGGAGCGACTATTTGCCACCCGAAATCTATAAGTCGTGTCATATTGGGTCCTCTGCAAGCGCGCTAGCCTATAAACTCACACTAATACAAAATCTTCGTAAACATTCGCGCCAACACATACGTAGCGCGCTGTCGTTCCATGGCGGGAACGGAGCGCCGAGCGACACAGCCTCCCCGTCTGAATGCTAACGCATGACTTTTTTTTTTTTTTTTTTTGTGTGGCCTCTCGCAGGTCAACCTAGGAGGTTGTCGTCTGCTTAACCGGGCTTGCCTATGGCGGCCTTGATTCTAATCAAAACCTCCAGCCAGGGCTTACTTAACTACTTAAAATGACTGGCCGCCTGCACCCGCACAGACTTTTATATATATTCAACTCAATATTGCTCTTTTTATTTAGTAAATATTGATTGATTTACGTAAAAAATGTTCACTTTGAAGAATATTTAACCACCAATTTTTCTGTCTAAAAATATTTCTAAAGATCCAAGCCGTTTTGAAGGAGTAGGAAAAAGTAGCGAGATTCGTAAAATAATTTTTTTAGACAAAAGTATTAATCGCACGAAAATATCAAATGTTGATATTATTGTTCATGAATCTATAATAAACATATATTTTTTTCAAACCAATTGACGTAGACGTTACGGAGGAGTAGGCCTCAGAAAGTCACTGTTTTATGGCACTTTTCGGGCGCTTGGCCCTTAAGATTTTCACATAAAAACAGAAAAAAAGCAATAAATTTTGGGGGTCCCCATACTTAGAACTGAAAATAAAAATTTTTTTTTATCAAATCCATACGTGTGGGGTATCTATGGATAGGTCTTCAAAAATGATACTGAGGTTTCTAACATCATTTTTTTCTAAACTGAATATTTTGCACGAGAGACACTTCCTAAGTGGTAAAATGTGTGTCCCCCCCCTCTAACTTCTAAAATAAGGGAATGATAAAACTAAAAAAAATATATGATGTACATTACTATAAAAACTACCAACAAAAATTGGTTTGAACGAAATCTAAGTAGTTTTTTTTTAATGCGTCATAAATCGAAAAAAATACAGTATTATTAAAACATCGATCAAAGTTACAACACATTACAAGAACTTTTATATTATGTTACTTGCTGCTACGGAACCCTTCATGGGCGAGTCCGACTCGTACTTGGCCGGTTTTTTTTTTAAACCAACTCACCGAATACATTTCCCTCCAAGTCTCATTTTCCTGCCGCTGTTTGTTGCGGAAGTTTTTCTGGCAGAACTTCTGCCACAGGTGATCAGTGTCCTCCATCAAGTAGGGATTGTAATGTTCCAATAAAAACAGCTGTTGCGGGGTCGCCCTGTCCACAACGGGCTTTAGAATTTCATATGGCACGCCTCCAGTGTATTCAAGTGCTGTAATGTAAATATAATGTTGAACAATGACTAGGTATATTGGGGTTATATTTAGTTGAAGTATTAAAGGTTTTTATGAACTTTTTAACCGTCTTACGACGTAGACGGTTCGGGCGGTATCCAATATCTATGTATATAAAAATGAATCCCTATTTCCTTGGTCACGCCGTCACGTTTGAACAGCTGGACCGATTTCGCTAATTCTTTTTTTGTTGTGTTCGTTATTGTGAGGAGAAGGTTCTTATGGAAAAAATAAATTAAAATTAGGGTAGGGTAGAGTTAGTGATGCAAGAGACTCAGTCGTTTAAGGCCTTTAAAAAGGACTCGACTTCATTTTAAGCGACTCTAGTCTGGAAAGAAGACTAGAGTTTCCAGTCTTTATTAATAAGACTTGAAACCCTGAAGTCTTTTAAATAAAGGACTAAAAGCTTAAACGACTCGAGTCGTTTATAAGGCTTAAACGACTAGAGTCGTTTATAGTAAGGCTTAAACGACTCGAGTCGTTTATAAAAGCATTCGCGCTTCATGATGTTTTACTGAGTCGTGCTTCATATTCAATACAGCTCAAGCTGTATATAATCTGATTGGGTGGGTAATAAATAATGCCTAAATTAAAACAATGAAGTAAGTACATACATAATCACACTTAATTCGATGTCAATAATACCAAAATACCTACCTATTTCTATTAGTAATTTTGTTTACTTCAACAACTATACTGAAAATCTTTCGTCGTTTTTTTTAACAACACAATATTAAACTAAGCAGTAAAAACAGTGAAATAAGTGAACTTGCGTTTTGTCATAAATTACTCATCATAAATAACACTGTGCACAGAATTTATCGTATTCTGTAACCACTATATTACAAACACAAATATTTCCTTGAAGATCGCGAAAATAGTAAGCTTCTAAATAGTTACGTTTCTTTAGTTTCATTACAAGACTCCCGACTCCCGAGTCGTTTAAGGCGTGAGTCCTTTTAGTCCTTTAAGGCTTTTAGTTGTATTAACCTTTTTACGTTACGACTTAGCTTTTTTGTTATGAGGTTAAAGGACTGCGACTCAAATTAGTCTTTAGTTTAAGCCTTAAGACTTCAAGACTTGAGGGTTAAAAGACTAATTTAGTCCTGAGTCGTTTAAGTTGTCAAAAATAAGTCTAGTCTCGTTTTAAAAGACTTAAACGACTGAGTCTCTTGCATCACTAGGTAGAGTAGAGTAGAGTAGGGTAGTGTAGGTTAGAGTAGGGTAGGGTAGTGTAGTGTAGAGTAGTGTAGGGTAGGGTAGAGTAGGGTGGAAGAAAGCCGCGCGGGCAAAAGCTAGTATTCCAATATATACTTAATAATCAGCCTTTTAATGTTCCTACGGCTGGGACTCAGGCCTCCTCTCTAGTAGAGGGAATGGGCCTTAATCCACCACGCGGGCCCAGTGCGGGATGGTGAATGTCACATGTCTTCGAATATTTGGTTCTAGGACATGCCGGTTTCCTCTCGATGTATTCCTTCACCGTTTTGAGAGCAGTGGTGATGAAATAAATTACACAAATTATTACGCTTGGCTGGGTTTGATCCCGCGAACTACATCTCGCAAATCGGGGTCGTTGCCACTCGGCCACCACTGAATTATACTATTCGAATATATTCGATAAACACTCGCGTTTACGACCACGACCAAACATTCCATCTCGTCAGCTCTTTTGTCATCTATGGGGATATTATTCGCTCTCCTTCTGCCAGCTAAATGAGATGGAATACTCAGTCGCAAACAGACGACCCTGGCGAATAGGACACGAAAACACTCTTGTTAAAGGGTTAAGAAACCTTTATTATAGAGGCATTCTCAAATGTTGACGATTTGTTCCATTTTGTACTTTTTCCGTACAAGGACTGAGGTTTAAAGCCTTTTTTAATCAGTGACCACATAGAAATGTGCAATCACTAAGAAACAACAACTAAGAATGCTTTCTTAATCGTTAGTAAGGAACCAATAAACTAGGATAGAAAACTATTGTTACGCCATTAAACGTGAACACGCCATATCTCCAAGAAAATAATGAGTAGCACGCAATAATTAAAACGCATTGCTGTTCGAAAGATCTAGAATGGTTGTACGTAGTCAGGCTTAGAAAAATCTCGAAACATCAACAAAGTACATATGTACAACTAGTAGGTACATCAACAAAGTACATACAACTATTAGGTAGGTATGTATCTACCGATAAGGGAAATGGTACTCTCCGCCATTAACAATAGAGTCGAAATTCACATGAAAGTGACTCTTAGTACATCGGATTTATGACTCTGCGAAGCGACCCACTATTCTGATGTCGGTATCTAGAATTGTCTTCGCTCCGCATATAAATACGAGCCTCCGACCGGAAGCGAGTCAGTTGTGATTTCGACTGCGATCAAGAGCGAACTACCTAAGTGAGAAGTGATTTTACCTTACGGCCTAAGCGATAGTGTAACGGTACTCTAGTGTTAATTGCGATTCGGATTATTGTTGACTGAACTATTTTGTTATTGTTTGTGGTGAATAAAGCTCTCTGTTAGTAAATCGGCATTTGATTACCCATGTACGTAACACTATTAAAAAATATCTGACTATGTTAATTGGTGATAATCTACTGTTATAGAACTTACCGTCAATGTGTTCCTGTAGAACATTTACGCACATTTCGTAAAGCGACGGTATTTTTCCTCCTATAACTTTGTTGCCCGAATAAACTTTGGTTCTGAAAATAAAAAGAAGACATTTTACTCAATAAAAATCGGCAACGACCGAATTAAGAATAACCTTAAGGTGATTGCTACGGATTGTTCGTGGCACTTTTCCCGCTAGATGGCGCTGAAGTCAACATTTTCAGTTTTATTTAGTTTTGAGTGTAATTGGAACAATATTATGTCACAGGAATAGTAGAGCGGATATTGGATTCCACTTTATCGAAATTAGTTAAATTATAGCTTCAAAACCCATTTGATTCGCCATATTTCTAATTATGAAACAACTGAAAGTGGAATAGGGTGGAACAAATACTGAATTACGCACCCCAATACTGCGTAACGCATTTCACAGTTACAATTTTTTTAATTTGTCATCTTGACAACTTAAAATAATGCTGGTGAATTGTTAAAACGAAATTGCCATTGACTGTGTGAAACGCACTTTGATTAGCAGACGGGATCGCAAGTGTTTTTATTTAATTACTAGCTTTTGCCCGCGGCTTCGCTCCCGCTGTTCCCTACTTCAGCCTACTATACCCTACTCTACCCTATCCTACTCTACCCTACTCTACCCTACCCTACTCTACTCTACTCTACCCTACTCTATCCTACTCTACCCTACTCTACCCTACTCTACCCTACTCTACCCTACTCTACCCTACTCTACCCTACTCTACCCTACTCTACCCTACTCTACCCTACTCTACCCTACTCTACCCTACTCTACCCTACTCTACCCTACTCTACCCTACTCTACCCTACTCTACCCTACTCTACCCAACCACACTCTACTCTACTCTACCCTACTCTACCTACTCTACCCTACTCTACCCTACTCTACCCTACCCTACTCTACCCTACTCTACCCTACCCTACTCTACTCTACTCTACCCTACCCTACCCTACCCTACTCTACCCTACTATACCCTACTCTACCCTACCCTACTCTACCCTACTCTACCCTACCCTACTCTACTCTACCCTAAAAAAAAAAAAAATTAAAAAAAAAGTATCCTATGTCCGTCTCCTGGTTTTAAGCTACCTCCCCACCAATTTTCAGCCAAATCGGTTCAGCCGTTCTTGAGTTATAAGTGGTGTAACTAACACGACTTTCTTTTATATATATAGATTGAGAACCTCCAATCTACACTAATATAATAAAGAGGTAAAGTTTGTTTTTTTGTTTGTAAGAGTTGTAATCTCTGCAAATACTGGTCCGATTGTTAAAATGTTTTCACCGACAGAAAGCTACTTTATTCCTGAGTGACAAGCTATATTTTATGTACGTGGACGAAGCTGCGGGCAAAAGCTAGTAAAAATGGGGTCATTTCTGCCTGATCACTTAAAAAAAATTGCTTGAATCCTACGGCGCGGCGGCAAACCAAACCCTTTGAAATTTTCGTTTAGAGCGCAAGCAAAAATTTTACAAAAAAAAAAAACAACTTCACTAAAGTTTTTTTCGGTATATTGTTTGTTTTTTATTTTACACCGACTTCTGAAATTAAAATTATTTTGATCGTTTTAGTATTTTTTAATGAAGTCCGTTATTTTTTAATTTAGCGGTGGTCAGGCGGAAGTGTCTTTGATTGTACAGAGAATCACACTTTCAATAAAGTTGAAGTGTAAAATCTACAAGTTCGTGATAAGACCTGGAGCTTTACCATGACGTGTTAAAATATCAGGCGTGCGAGAAACAGGGATGGAGCTATACACCCTATTTTTTTTTTCTAGCCGTTGCTGTCCCACTGCTGGGCAAAGGCCTCCCCCAATTATATAAACACCCTATACACCGTTAAATTTTACAATGTACTTTATTTTTTAATTTTATCTTTATAAATCGATATTGTTTTACATGAAACATCGACCCTCCACGGGATTAAAAACGATCAAAATTTAGCGGTGTATAGCTCCATCTCTTCAACAGTTCAGTTTAGGTCGTAAAACGGATCGCGTTAAGAGCTCGTGGTAGGTCTGAGGGCCTTTGCCATAATATATGGATCAAAATGTTGGGCTATGAAAAAAACGGACGAAAAAAGATAGCATGTAGCGGAGATAAGAATGTTAAGATGGATGTGTGGTGTGATAGGAAAGATAGGAAAGGATACACCGAGAAATGAGTTAATTAGAGGAAGTTCGAAAGCGACTGAAAAGTTGAAAGGATATTTTTTTCTTGGTATGATCATGTGCTGTGTGCTATGTGATGAAAAGCATGTTACTCAAAGAGTTGTGAGTATACATGTTGGTGGATGGAGAGAAAGAGGGAGGCCAAAGAAAAGATGGATAGTGTGACGGGTGATAGGACCGAATGGAAGAAAAAAAGGGATAGCGCCGATCCCAAATACTTAGAATTACACTTTAAAGCGATGGTGTGGTTGCACTAATAAAGATAATGGTTATTACGGTAATAGAGGTTTCACTAAGCGTCAAAAATCTAAATGTTAGATAGTTCATTTGTTGAAGGACTGCTGCAAAACCCTTGCCTAATGTAAGTTGTAATTTAAAGGAAAGAACGATAAAAATAATGAATGTACCTATTAATTAGTTTAAATAAATTAAATTATCAAGAGAAACTTACAACATTAACATCACAGGACAAAAAAAGGCCTGATAGTAAAAATGCGATCTATGTGTTACTTACCTAGCGTTTTTGGATGAAATGCTCATGCTCAGGGCTTCTTCCTCGTTGAAATGTGGCATTGGTCGAGGCGGTGGCCTTGGCTTGTAATTGGGCGATATTTCAGGTAACGCAGAGATCTCGAGAGCGGGTAGCGGCGCTAGTTTTGCAGTCGGAGCCAACAGGACGGCGGGGCTAAACTGGTGAACGTAAAGAGTATATATTGTAGATGGATTATGACGACTATGGTTTTGGATGACTAGTCGCTACTCAGATGGACGACCAGACGACCGAATAGTCGGCTGTCCTGTTTACGTTTCGTTAGCTAAATAGGTACAAACTATGACTTGATAGTACGCACTGTTCTTGTAAGACTGATTTAATTCTAAATATATAAAGGTACAGGCCATTTATTTCATATATTTCATGTGTTCTTGTATCTTATTAAGTGTTAACTAATCATTATCATTATTTAAATCGAAAGATGTCTGCTACTGGACATAGGCCTTCCCCAAATATCGCTACAACGACCGGTTCTGCGCGGCTCGCATCCATCGCATTCCCGCAATCTACATCGATCGTCGCTGCATCTATTGGGTGGGAAGCCTACCAACGCTAAATGTAGGTGGTAAAAGTTGCTGAATATTAGGCTTTTCCTACCTATTCGTTCTATATCTACAATAGCAACGAAATAAACAGTCTATAGAAAAGATGTGTAGAATTAATAAAAAAAAAAATTACTTACGTCATTGTTAGGTGAAGCCACTTCTTTTAGTAGTTTCTTTTTGGATTTGACGGGACTGATCATGCCAAGAGCCTCAGCAAAAGTGGCACCTAAGAAAGTAACAAATATAATATTTATTATTCTAAAGTTTACAAGTAAAAAAAACAATAGTTTTGTTTATAAAATTCAATTTATTTACCTGATCCACAGTCGATTCCGTCATCAATGTCGTGATCCTCACTGACTTGTATTTGAACTTTTTTCTTTGGTACTTCTTCATTCTTGCGGCTGCTTGACTTACTGCTCTTATGGGAAGAGGAACTTGATTTGTGTTTTGACTTCTTGTCACCCTTTTCATCGCTCTTCTCAGAATGGCCCTTACTGCTACTATTCGACTTATTATCACTTGACGACGAATGTTTTTTCTCACTACCATGACTACTGGACTTCTCCTTGGAAGAACTACTCCTATCTTTAGACTTTTCCTTGCTAGAGGAACTATGTTTTTCCTTAGAACTACTACTATTACTAGTGCTTTCTTTAGCTTTGTGTTTAGATCTTTCAGAGTCCTTTTCTGATGAACTCTTTAGCTTTTCTTTCTCAGAAGCATGCGAGTGACTGGAAGAAGACGATTTATGTTTGTCTGACTTGCTGTGTTTATCAGAACTCTTGTTCTTGTCAGATCCACCACTGTCAGACTTGTGAGTGCTACTTGACCTGTGTTTTTCAGAACTGCTGTGTTTGTCTGAGCTACTGTGCTTTTCTGAAGTGTTATGCTTGTCTGAACTACTCTGCTTCTCTAAATTATGTCTAGATTTGGATTCTTTATGGCTTTTCTCTGCATCTGATTTGTGGTCTGTTTTGTGTTTCTTTTCCGAGTGTGACTCTTTTTCCTTTAAATTTTTGTGTTTGTCGGAACTATGGTGACTTTTTTCTTTAGTTGAAGATGCTTCAGAGGAATGCCTCTCTTTTGAATGTAAACTATGATGTCTGGAGTGCTTTTCAGGCTCATGTGGCCTGCTTGAACTGGATGATTTATGATTAGCAGGCTCATTATGAGATGAGTGCTTAGATGAAGATGACTTATGGCTACTGTGTTCTTTCTTTATTTCTTGTTTGACTTTTACCTCTTCGTGTGAGGAATCGGACAACTCAGAGTCACTCTCATCGCTCTGCGAGCCGTCACTATCGGAATGACTGTCGCTTTCGGTCTCTGCTTTCTTAGCTCCAGCATGAGACTTTCTTTTGTAATCATCCTCACTGGAACTAGAATGTTTTGAACGTTTGTTGTTGGGTTCCTCATCCTAGAAAGTGATCACAATGTTTTTTTACATAAAATTAATTTATAACCGTCTGGAATTATCATTTAAAATTTTAGGAGAAGCAGAGGAGAATATGAAAATTCTTGTACATTTATAGCGCTTGTTTATGACTCCATCCGCCAAGATTATAAACTGTTTTGACTCTTGTAAGGATCAAATTTTTTAAAGAATGGTTAATGGTTTTAAAACTTTCTTTCAACTTAGATTTGGGCTCCTGTAAATATTTTTATGACGTCATTTCAGAATTTAAATTACCATGTTTTACTAATAAGGAAAATACTAGGAATTTAAAAAGATGAAGTATAAAAAAAACAAAAAGTCTGTCGACATTGAAATGCTTTGTAGGTGTTCTAGTAACACAAGTGATAGTGTAACCACAGATAATGGAAATAAACATGATAAAGCTTTACCTCACTACTGTGGTATCTGCGTTTGCTCCCACTGTAGTTTCCATTTATTTCTCGGTGATCTTTTGTTTTAGATGAAGAGTGTGACCGCTCATATCTATCGGATTTAGTCCTGGAATCATCAGACTCTTTTCCACTCCCATGTCCGTTTTGTGTTGAACCTGAAATATAACAAGAGATGCTCAAAGGAGGTATTATTGTCATATTCCGATTAAATCTTTTTTAGGCCATTTAATTATTACCAAAGCACTACAAGGGGGTGGAGAGGTCTAGATGGAGATTACGTCAGCTGTATATTTTTTTTTAGTTTTTTAAGTGAACAATTTTGATATTCCAAAATCACAAGAAAGTGAACAGACACACATCATTAAATAGTTAACATCCAATGCCATTGAAGATATAGTAATGGATTTGTGTGTAATGTACTGAGGACTGTTAATTTGATGCATGTACCAAAGTTTATGTAAGCCTGGTGGGGGAGGGGTGAACCGAGCTGACAGCTTTGCTTACTTTTGCTGATGAGGGGGAGAGGGGTGTTAATATTTGCGAAAAATCTGCTTACATAATACTTGAACAGTCCCTTTGAATTATGAGCACCATTATATCACACTGTATACCAAATCTCTTTAATTGTGCATGGATTGGACCCACAAGCTTTACTAGGTACCTACTTGACAGACCAATAATGCCACATTGGCTGAGCAGAGTATTGGAAGTTAGCACACATATGAATGGTCACACTATACGCATTTTAAGTAATACTGTACCTAAAGAACCTATGTTATGATACTTGAGAGCAAAATGTTACATTACATGTAAATGCAGAAACGGTCCAATTAGCACAACTGATCGGTTAGTAACTGAGTTCCAGTCTCGCGTAGCAAACATTGTAGAGCCTTAACTTATATATTATATCACCGTAAAATTGTAAACACTGTTAGAGTATAATCTATCTCGCGAAATTATACAATTTTATAGTGACATTTAAAGCATTAGTTCTGACTATGGTTGAACAGTAAGTATTCCAATGGGGCCAAGGCTATTTAAGAAAGAAAAATGTATGGATTCAATAATCTACTAAAGCCACCAAATGCATGTCTAATATAACACTGTTGATTAAATACTAATATAATATTGCTAATTAAGCAAAAATAATTAACCTGTATTGTCATTTTGATGACAATTCTTTGGATGTGGGTTAACCTCGCCTGTGTACATCAGCTGTCTTATTTTTATTATTTCATAAAATTGTGTGTACAAAAAATAAGAATCTAATGTCTATTACTATCTAATGAAGAATCTAATGTCTATGAAGTAATCATTTAAAAGAAGCCACCATTTTATTAAAATATTTCATCCTGGAAGTTTCATCAGGGACCAAGCATTTGGAAATCATATAAATTTGTATACTTTGTTTACATTAAAACATTAATTCTAGATTTTTGATTATAATAATATTATTAGTAGATTAGAATTAAAATATTAGTCACACAAAAATCTACTTCAATTCATGCAATATAGGAAAGCAATCCTGAAATATTTCAGCTATCCGAGTACCTTGAAGCATCTGAGTAGTTTGTGCGTAAACTATTGTTAATAACACAGACAACACTTCGTTGAATCACTTCATACAATCAAATAAATCCAATTTAAACAAGTCTTGCTTCATGACTTATAAATGAATAGTGTCATTGCATAGTGCATTGATTAGTCAATTGAAAAGGTTTATTTTGCAAAGGATCAATAATGAAATGAAGGATGATTTAAAAAATATATATTTCATTAAGTATTAAATCTATTGAATCATTAATAAGTGTAATTAAAATTGCCCCAATTATGTAAAATCTAACCACATCTTAAGTTATAACATAAAATATTTAGAATTCAAACAACAACAACAACAACAAACTACTGCTTAAATAACAAACAAACATGGGTATAAATAAATGTGTAGTATTATTATGAACTAGCTTTTAGCTTCTGCCAGCAACTTCTGCTACCCATGTGGAAGTAGAATATTTAAAACTTATTTTATTCAGAGATAAAGAATTAAGTAACATTCTACTGGTAAAAGAATTCTTAAAATTGGTCCAGTTGTTTTTGAGCTTATTCATTGCAACCGAAAATGTAAAAAAATTCTCTATTATAATTATTATTGCAATATTACAAAACTGATAGCTTGTGTGTCTGTATGTAAGTTCTTTATGCTCAAATGATTGGACGGATTTTTATGGAAGAACACAGGTATTATGTTTTGGTATAGCAAATAGGTTACTTTTTATCCTCGAATTGCCTTAGGAGAATTTTCTACTATCATATGGGCTAATCCGCTGGCATCAGCTAGTTATGGTATAGATTTTAAAGTTAAGTGATGTAAAATGTCATTGCACAGTTAAAAATTTAAATTAATTTTAATATGAAAATTTTGCTACTTATTAGAAAAAAAAAATACCTAGAGCCGCAACACAATAGTTTTATTATATAAACCCCTAAACTTTATAGTTACCTATAAATAAATTTAATATATGTACATAACCTACATTATTAATAAATATAATCTTTCTGTGCCAGTAACAGGTGAATTAAAGTCAAAACTACTTTATAGTCTTTTTCAAATAACAGATTATTATATCTTCTATATAGCAATGCACAATACCATTCATTGTAAGAGGTAAAGTGACACAAAAACATAGCAGTATTTGCCTTTTATTTAAACTATAGAAATATTGTCATAACAGTTATGAGTTGTCTAAGCCCAATGAATTGCACACACGCACACAATTAAAATCACTTATACATTGCCATGCTTGATCATTGTGCCAGGAACTGAACAACCTAGTAAGGAATGTTTTACTATTGGTAAGATGCAACTTTCAATTAACACTTTCAGTGTCAGGAACATACAACAATTCATTTGTATGTGGCTATTGTTAATTTGTGCCCAGTATTCGACTAGCGAATTCACCTCTAAGTTAGTATGGTTTATACTTTGGTTTATTAAGATTTTAGATCAACGTATGGTCCGGCTTCCAGGTTTTGGCACTGAATGTGCTAAACAAATAATTGAAATTTTTCCTTGTTTGTTTAATAAGTAACTAGTGAGCATGCAGTGTCATGCTTTGTAAGAGGCTCTTTTGAATCTGTTTGTAAAACACAAGCACAATTATTTTTCAAGCTACAACAAAAATATATCAATCAAAACAATGTTAAGCTTAGAACCAAATGTTTGTAAACACAATCATACAATTAGGCAATAATATGTTCATGGTCCCTAAATTGAACAACATAGTACTATGTCACTAAATACATATGTTTAAAGTTTGGTTGGCTCACTTTCATTATTCTGGTCCGTTTCCTGGTCGCTCTCCTCGGCCGCGACCATCAGCTTCCACTTGTACACAAGGGCACGGGCCGCCTGCCCTACGTCTCCTGCCTCCTTGCGCAATGCATTCACCGTGCGACCCACCCCTGTCTCCTGAAGATGCTGGACTGTCACTGCTAAGTTGAACAACATGTCTATACATTTTAAAACCTGAAAATAAATAACACTTCATAATTTAATACCACAAATGTCCCTGAGCTTATTTCAATTTATTTCCTGTCATTGTTGATGATGGGGGGTGTGAAATAAATTACCATACATATGTTCACAGCAATACAGTATTTTCAAAATCATCAGAAACTGTAAATTTGGCGACATTTTTTATCACGATATGACATTTTGTTTTATTATTATTAGATCGCAATAATACGACAATGTCACAAAGCAAAAATATTCAGGAATTATCTAATTTATGTGGGAATTACACCGAATGGAAGATGAGTAAAATAAAAACTTACTTTATGCTCGTCGGTAGGATATTTTTCTATTGTGTGCTGATAATGTTTGACTAAATCAAGAACAGACGCCATGCTATACAATTTTTATCATCACAATGTCAATTCTCTAGCAATAAAGACTAGATGCCAGCTGGTAAACGGGCACCATTTTTATCATACACATAGACGTCAATGACGTTCATTCATATTACACAGGTTTGGGACATTGGATTTTGGGATGTGCACGGTGAAGATAATATTCTGGTCTACTTCACTAAATCTTGCTACGAGGCGGTGCGGTATTGTCTTTGCAAAAATTAATAGAATGGTTGTGGCGTAAAGTGAAAACAACATTAAAGTTTTTAAATAGCAACCCAACCCAGCCATCCTTCAAATACCAAACGTCATATCATGTTGACACAGGTTTGTTTATCATGTTATTTTATTGTGATTATTAACCAAAATCTTAAGAAATGTGATAAAAAATTAATTAATTAACCACAAGGGAAATAATATTTAATATATTACAGTTTGGCCAAAGATAACAAGTGGTAAATCACACCATTATTTTTTATAATCACAATTTATTTTCATAGTCATAGAAATTAAGTTCATTAATTTTCTTCATTGATTAGCAAAAGGGAAAAATTGTACCTATCTACCTAGCAATAGCAAGATAACGAGAAAGAGGTAGTGTGCCCTATTTTTATCTCTAAATTTAACTAGGGTACCCATAAATTTTCTATTAGCTACAATATTCCAGTTAATGATGATAGACCGATCCCAGTCAAAGTGATAGAACCATTTTTGTTGGAACTGGGTAAGTGGTCGTTGGTAGCACCTACCTACTTATATAGGCAGTACAGTGGTTTCCTCACGCTATTTTCGTTCACCGGTTCGTGTTTGAATTTAAATGTTCATCTTCCATCATTTCAATCGAAAGACGTCCACTATGGCGTCCACCGTCCCGCGCGCCTCAAGGAGTTGTCAGCAACAGCAGGGGCCCAGCCGGGTCGAAGCTACTGGGGCCAGGGTTATCCGAAGCTCGAGCCCCGGTATGAAGGCTAGAAGGAACGGGGTGGGTCTTTTAGTCAGTAAGAGTCTGACACTATCTCCCGCTCCGCCCAAGAGCGGGGGATGTCATTGGATGATTTTTTCCCACTGTAAAAAAAAAATCGGTTTGATACCTTTGCTTTTCCTTCAACCAGCAATTGCAAAGGTAAAGCGCTGGAAAAAAGTCTAATAAATATTATTTTATAATTTGTGATAATTGTGAAAAAAATATTGAATTTAAGATTTGAAGAGAATTTTTTAGATGGTTCGCCGCCTTCGCCAGATATCGTGTTTAAAAACGTCGTTTGATACACGTGGATATATGTTCCTGCAGCATTCTGCTCCATAAAGCCTGAACGGCTCGTGTTAGTTTCGCCTCGGTTGCAAACGTTTATTCATTAATAATTAATAAACTTTCTCTACTTACATATCATAATGCACTATTTTGCTGTTGTATTGCAGACTGCCTAGTGCGAACTTGTTTTACCTTAACGCAACCATAGATTTGCATTTTATTTCAAAGAACCATTTACTTTCTTACTAACTTATCTGTGAAATGGAGAAAATGGGAACCAATGTACTACTGTGATGGGAACTACGGTCGCCATGTTGAAATATCATTGTACAAGCACTTTTGAAATATCTAGTTCAGAAATCAGTCAGTCAGTCAGAAATAAATTAAATAATAAAAACTTTTTAAAAACGAGCTTTTAATTAAATGTACTAAAAAGAATAAAATTTTGCTTTTTCTTTATTTAATATCAACTTATTACGTCATTACACAATTTATATAGCTTGTCTCTGTTGTGTGCTGTCACGACACTTGAATTTCCTTTATTATCCCCCTATACTTTGAACAATTTACGCGATATGTCTGTTTCTTCACGTTGTCTCTCGTGTATTGCTTGAGCTACACCTAGGCACTACTATCAAGCTGAGTTAGCTCAGATTTAGGAATATATTACCTTTGTAAAATGCTATCACTTCATTTGTTCCGCATGGCTGAATACCCATATTGCCATTCCAGACGTCTATTAGAGTTGGGTTATAATTATTAACCCATCCATCTTCTGATCCTCGCTTTAGAATACAGATTGCTTCCATTACCTACGTATAAATTCGTCTGATAAATGAAACACGACAAAGTTTCAGCGCATTCTTTCTTCGAGAAACCAAACCTATAGATATGTTAGTGTTTAAGAATTTTGCTTGTGGCATGTACCTATGCTACAACAAAAATTGCTTTGCATGCATTTTTACCAAATCGTGCAATACAGATGTCTCAGGTGGTACCTAAGACACAAATACTTATTTGCTTGAGCTGATGAGGTGAGCCGCTCTTGATAATAAAAGATGCCTGGCCTTTCACCCAAACTACCATGTGAACATGGGGGCTCCTGCAATTCTGGAATTCGAACCTCCACCGATCCGCTCTTTTATACGACCACTTAAAATTTGATTATTGTTAAACGGGCATTGAAAGGATACATGAAATGTCTACTTACAATAACAGGATACCATTCAATTAACCGCTGTGTAGATATCATATCTAAATCTTGCAATTATCCATTGTTCGCCCATCGGCAATACGGAGAGCTTTTTGCATATCCAACCAGTTTGTCATTACAACTAAAGGTTAAAAAGTAAGTTTGTGTTCCTAGACATCGAATTTGTGCCGTTCGTTAATGCAGTATTAGTGAAGAGCCGTTAAATTAGTAAAATATCAGAATCCGGGGCCAGTCAATGAATTTTAATATAAATTATTGGATTGTATTGATAGAAGCACAAAAAAAAAAAATTGTGCGCTCTTGTTTTTTTTTTCTTTTATTTAATATAAACTAGTGATTGACTGCGGTCCCGACAATTGATAACAATAATTTACTGAAAAATAAGAGGGGCAAGACAAAAAAATAAGGTTTAACACCCAAGTTTGCAACCTTGAACAGCCTGTGCCCCATGGTGTTCGAAAAACTGCGAAAATTTGACAATTTTTTAGATTTTTCGAAAAACCTACCCGAGCAAAAGCATTTTTTAAGTATATTTGCTTATAATATTATAAAGCTAAATATATATATAGAGACGAGTCGGGTGTTAGCCTTAGGTCTTCCACATTTTCGTCCTCTTTATCCAGGACGACAGGGTTGACGTTGTTGCAATTTCGACCTTGACAAAAGAAACATAGAATACAGCACTTGTGCCTGGTCTGTCTACAAGTGCACGACCTTAACCCAACTAAAAAAAAAAGAAACTGAAACAAGTGAAAGAATTTTACAGTTTTCCGAGCACTGCCAAAGAATAGCTCATCTTTGACTTGCTGTATCTTCGTAACCAATAGACAATTTTTGCTCAAATTGTAGCAAATTTAGCTATCTCTATAGCTATCTATATCGCACTACGATTCGATTAATAATAATAAAAATATTGATACGAATCGTAGTGCGATAAGAGTCAGTTTTCGAAACAGAAAAAAAAATGATTGCATATTTTTTTTTTTACAATTGTTAAAACACATTTCAAGAGTTTATATAAAGATTTATTGACTGGCCCTGGATTCCGAGGTACAAATTTTACGGTGCTCCACTATATGCCAATATGCCGCTGAGCCTCTAAGGTTTTTAAGATAAAGATAGGTATCTTCGACTTTACCATCTTGGCCTTCGACTTTTTACAGCAAGCCCTAAAGTAAAATCTACTCTATGGTACCTACTTACTCGAATATTATTAAAGCGTATTACCAATAATCATTTCGTTGTTACCTAATTAGTGTCGTTTCCTAAAATTCTATATTGGAAACAATCAAGAGGAGAAATTCTGATATTTCTTGGTTGGTTTAAACCATTTGAATTTCTATTTTTAATATTAGGATAATATACGGTTACGATACCTTTGCTTCTCCTTCAACCTGCAAAAGTTAGGCGTGTATAAAAATTTTATTATAATAATATTAACTATCTTATTAATTTGTGTTATTTATGAAAATATTTGGAATTTTAGATCTGACGAGAAGCATCTAAAGAAAAATGTTACGCCGCCATTGTGATTGAGGTAAAAATGCTTGCCTTAAAAATCAAAACTAAAATGCAACTTTGGAAAATTATCTGCAGTGCAAAATGAACAAAAATTCGTTGTAGTTTTCAGAGAAAATATTTCTTTGTAAGTGTATTGAAAAACGTTGTTTGATACACGTGGAGATTTGTCACCGCAGCACTCGGCTCCATATAACAACTTCGCCTGTACGGCTCGGGTGAGTTTCGTCTCGGTTGCAATGACAAACTTTCTCCACTCGTGTCAAATATACTATTTCAATTCCAATCAGTAAGAGATAAGCGCTTTCAATCAAACGGATGAACTCTTCAGCTTTAAAATAATATTACTTATACTGTAAATATATTTACCAACAAACAACCTTAATAGTGTGATATGTTCTACGTTACTTATACTCATAACCCAGACAGAACATCATTCCCGCTTTACGGTGACTTTACGTTAATGATCACAGTTGTATTGTATAAAATATTTATTTGAAGTTACAACCGAAATGGGCAAACTACAGTTAAATACATTTAGGAGTATATTATAAGATTCTAGTTATAAGTATGGGCGGACGCTAGTTAGTTGTCATCTCCGACGATTTATGGAGCTGGTTGCGCTTGACTGTAGGGCAACAGGGCATGGGTGAGCCCCACAGCCGCCGGCGGGCTCACGTGACCTCTGTCAACTACTATCTACCTTCCCCTTACGCTTTATTTACCCACAATAGCCGCGCCCACCCTCTATATTTAACCTAATACTCATCCTTGGTCTTTAACCTTCGACATAGCTTTTCATAAGTGCAAGCCGACATCAATTACCTACTTTCGCAATATTGGAAACTTTATTGTTCCACTGTTGGTTTGAGATTAACCTCTGTCTTATGTTGAGTTAGAAACGATACGTACGATGTATTCGCTCTCATTTATGTCTAGCAAAACATATTCCAAAGTAGTTAACTCATTCTGAATGGCGGTGTAGTCGTCTATAGAACTCAAAGAACATATTATGCTAACTAGCAATCAATGTGTAAGTGCACGTAAGTAGTAAGTGCCCGTTAGCTTGTCTGGCTTTTAAGTTGCCACTTACAAGGTAGCAAAATACGTCTTGTAGTTACAGGAAGCTCATCGAATTCTGAGCAATTGAAGCCACTGCCTGAACGACGTATAGCAGGACATGAGCGGATACGTATTATTATATAGTTAATTATATACGTGTATAGAAATGTATCGGGTGTATGGTCGCCGGCGCCCGCTTCCCACGCATTTGTAGTTGACCCTACGGCGTTCCTCTGCTTCCCCTACACACTGGTACATGGCGAATTCTGTGTACTTCGGGTTAGTACACGTCTAGCGCTAATGTCCCCGTTATCTGTGTGCCCCTGCCTCCCTTTGTACCTTGTTGTAGCCCAAACTGCTTCGACGTACCCATAAGTCAAGCATACGTTGTCTGATGTACTAATAAGAAGAGCTTTTATGAGGTAATAAGTTAAATTTTAGAGTTGAATGCGCCTAGGCATTTTATACGAGCAATATTTTTTAACCATTCGGTTGGTGCGACTGTAGTGCCTGAGCGGTGCTTGCCTTATTATAATTTAAACATCTTGCTAGCGCTTTCCACGTAGGCGTTAATGTGCTTGGCTATGGACTGGAGTGGTAACGTAGATAAAGCTTAGACATTAATTACCTACCCAAGTGACCAATTTCCAGTGTGTGTACTTTAGTATAGACCCAGATATTCTAATGCTTAACGAGCATTTGAATATCTAGCGTTCTTGTCATGTTTCTTAGAACTATATTGACTATTTATTCTGAATCTTTAGTCCAAGTGCTCCGACATAACGACTGAATACAGTTACGAATTATTAACTTAGGTATTGTTACAGACAGTCGTTCAAGCAATAAATTACCCTCTGAATGTATTCTTGATGGACAGCTCTACATGAGTTTACGTTTATAATATATGTACTTCCACTATCTCCCCATTATTTCCATAGATCATTATTTGCAAGGATAGCCGGACTTATTCCTGCTTGTTATTATGCTCGGCCCGCAACCGGGCCGATTGTTATCATTTGAGAATCACACTAACAAGTAAACGTGAACTGGTAATGGGAGTCGGGACCGTTGGTACCGAATTCAATACAGCGTGCGGAAGCATTGCGACGGTAATCTGCCCGCACAGCGCCCGTAGATCGAGATATTTGCTTGTATGCAAATGGAGGCCCTTACCGTGCGACCGCGCCGGTACAAGCTGATGTGATAATACCCAACGGTCTCCATATAGAGTGATACTAACACAAGATACACGTGTAGATAAGGACGATGGCCGACAACCCGTAATAGAGACAAAGGGACAAGGGCCCATTGGCGGACCGCAACACTGAAATAGGCGCTCATAACAATAATTTTGTAATCATATTATTTATAGCATCAAATAACGTTATGCACCAGATTAGCATAGTCGTTTCTTATCTCTGTATAAGTCAGCAGGAAGACTCATTATGTAAACAAGATTGCAAGAAAAAGTAAAAATAACTCAACAGTCCGGTTCGTGTACCTTCATGGACTTCCTGCGCGGCCGGCTAGTGGTTAGGAAGTGTGTCCTGACCGGCTGATCGGCGGAGTAGCGCGTGCGCTAAGCCCTCTTGCCTATAATTTCCCCGCAGACAAGATTAATATAGCGTTAAAGGGATCATCACTTGAAGTTATTAAGGTGTTGTTCAGCACTTGAGGCGTTTGTACAAAGTTCAAACCATAATACCGTGCTGTCCATATACTCGCATATTATTATAAATATTTCACTTCACGCCAGCGCCATGCATCATAGTAATTTTCTCACTATTAGATATGTAGGTTCATGAAATTAATTTCTCGTTAACCTTTTAGCACCTTAGTCAGACAATATATTGAGAAAACTTCTTGGTAGATGGATGAGAACTATCAATTGGAGATGACGCGTCGCAAGGGCACGGTAAAATTAGCGATAACTATACCTTACATTTAATTTTATATCAAATTATGTTCCTCACCATGAATATAATACGGTAAGCGATTAGATGGGTGACATTATTTTATGTTGTAAATAGAAACCGAGCAGCACTGCGGTGGCGTCTCGCCGTGTTGTGTACTTACTGGCTGACTAATAAGGTGTCTGATTTAAAACTGCAATATTGCTCGGATGGTGACACGCGGATAGCTCATTACTCCCTAGCATTATTAATCCTAGAGTTTCCCCATTTGACTTTTGCAAATTGCACTGCGAGATATGCAGTTTCTGAGGTGTTTTCTTTCATTTTTAGATCGCCATCATTTATAATAATATATTTTAATGCTACAGTCAGCTTTCTACCTGGCTGGAGGGTTTTAGTATCGCAGGAGATCTTAAATAATTACACGCATACGGAAGTAACTACAATCGTACCTACCTATTTGTGAAACATCGAAAATTAAATCTTACTATCTGACCCGGCGAACTTCATACCGCCTAATAGTTATGTTGTAATACCTTTTAGCTAAGCTGTCAACTCTACTCGACTCTACCCTACTCTTCCATACCCTACTCTACCCTACCCTACTCTACCTTACTCTACAGAACACTACCCTATTTTTTTATAAGAACCTCCTCACAATAACAAACACAACAAAAATAGGATTCGCGAAATCGGTTCAGCCGTTCTCGAGCGATTAATTTTTATATTTTAGCTAAGCTGTCACAGGATAACGCCATCTACAGGTATTGCCAGAACCAGCATACTTCTTTTCAAAATGACATTTCAATTAGAGATGGCGTTGTATTCGATTTTTTTCTTTTCGTTATTTTTTCCAGATTTCTCACCTTTTAAACCTTCCGTAGACTTCTACGAATATTCCAAGACTAAAATTAGCCAAATCGGTTCAGCCGTTCTTGAGATTAAGCGAGACTAACAGAATTGCAATTCATTTTTATTTATATAGACAGATAGACTAGCTTTGTCCGCACGGCTTCGCTCCCGCTCCTCCCTACTCCACCCTACCCTATTCTACTCTACTCTACTCTACAGTAGTCTCTACTCTATTCTACCCTACCAAACTTCACATAAACCATCTACTAAATAGTCCGAATAAAGCCTAAAGATTTGGTTTGGATAGGTGAGCCCGTTCTTGAAATAAAAAATTACAACGAAAAGTGGCATTGATTTTATATATATACTAGCTTCTGCCAGCGGCTTCGCTCGCGTGAAAATTGTGAATCTAAACCATTCCCAGATCCCCTTGAACACACACAAAAAATTTCATCAAAATCGGTCCAGTCGTTTGAGAGAAGTTCAGTGACATACACACTCACAGAAGAATTATATATATAAAGATAAGAGCTATTTGAACCAAATCTCAATAAGTGTACCTATCATTATATTATACACAACCGGTAGAACTTCGGGTATTCTAGCGTCAAGGGATGCAATTATTTAATTACAAGAACATGAAAAATGTTCTTTATCTGAGTGTAACCGCGATCGAAAAATAAAATTAAATGGCAACGTCTTTATGGGACCAAATCCACACAAAGAGTTCACATGTTACGCCTAAGAATCTGCTTATTTTATGCAGCACCTGTAACACCCCATCACAGTCACTACTGACAAACATACCGAATGACATCAGTAGGGAAATAAAACGCTGTAGGGACCTGATAGTGCGATCACATTACAGGCGAGAATAAGGCAAGCATGTGCCATTAGTGGCCGTAAAAGGAGCTAATTCAGATAAGTTAGATCTTCCATAATTTGCACGGCTATCCGACGAGGAGAGGCACCTCAAACCATGTAACATCTGTATCAAACTAATTTCATGCAAATAAACCTTTTCTTCTTTTTTCGTATCGTCGAGTTGAACCAGTTTGTACTTACCGTGAAAATAGCAACAAAAACTTGGCATTCTTGCCGCTCCGTATATGTAGCGCATACGTTCCAAAAACTTTGATTGCTGGCTTCGAACAGCAACATATTAATTTGCACAACAGACAGTTTTATTGAATAATAAGTATCGTAAACAGTTCCCGAGGCGAATTAATACAGCAACCGATCCCTCTGACCTCTTATGATTTAACAATATTGTCTGTATATGAAAGTAATTATAACGGTAGCGATAAATTATCAGTGCTTTACCAGTTCTATCGCATGGCCATACAGAGTTAGGAGCATGTATGGAGTTCCGAGTGAATTCAACTTTGTATGGTTCCGTACATCTTCAAACTTGATATCATGATACAGTTATTGTGGTCGGTGCGTCCGGTCACTCATCGAATAAAAATGCAATAAATTACTCTTTTTTTCTTTTCCCAGGCGAGACGAGGGTTATTTTAAGTTTCATGCGCTGATGTAGTTGTTACGGTTTTTCCTTATATTAATGAGTAAATTTCGTAAGTTTTGAAGTAGATCCAGCTCGTTGAATCTTTTGTATCTATATTTTTTGTGTGGACCACATAAATGCTTCGGTACCTACTGATGAAACTGGAACGAAAAAGTTTATTAATACGAAGAAAAACTTCAGGTATTTAAATGATGAGGTATGTACAGTTAGATAAAAAAAAACTGGGCAAGTGCGAGTCGGACTCGTGCACTGAGGGTTTTGTGCAAACAACAATTGTATGTAAAAAACGTATGTAACAACAAATTTATTGTTTTCAGATTTATTCCTAAACCTGTGCTATAGGACCTTATTTTGTGCCAAGTTTCAGGATTCTGGGTGAACGGGACAAGTCAAATTCATAGGGTAGGTACTCTATGAATGTCGAACTTTGAGAGTATCAGAATTACGTTCTTTTGCGACATAAACGGCTGTATCTTTTTTATTCGTTAACTTAGAAGTTTGATTTTTTCACAGCTGAAAGGGACCGCAAACCTGAATATATGGTTTAATTTCAACTCGATACCTTTATGCGTTCTCGAGATAAAGGGTCTTGACAGACAGACAGACAGACAGACAGACGGACGGACAACAAAGTGATCCTATAAGGGTTTTGTTTTTTCCTCTTGAGGTACTGAACCCTAAAAACATTAGAATTGTTGAATTGTGTAGTAGTGTAATTAGTATTCCCCTTACAGCTTTAGAAGTGTAGCGTGTACCTATGCTTTTGAATTTTTACGAATTATATTCTGCTGAGGCTAACTTAACATTCAAAGATGGCCTGAATTAATATCTCTAGTAGCTAATTTAAATGTCAAAGTTGGAGGATGTATGGCAATATCCATGTTGTAATCACTGTTATTACAGGGGTAGATCTTATAATTTGCGCAGTACCTACGCTATAGAAAAGTTAATAACAACTATTAAAATTCAATCGTGCGTCGAAAATAATTAAAAGAGATAGTGAGCTGTTATTTAATAAGGCTTTAAATTAATTTATTTTTATTGGAAATAAAAATAGCTGTCCCATAAACGGTTAGTCGTGGTCCACTGAACAACAAATCTAATTACAAGTCGCTAGATTTCAGTCTTTCTTTTTAAGAAACATAAGAATATATTATAGATAATTGCAGCATCGTGGCGGGTTGACAACCAGTGACTCGAGAGCCTCTGGCAATGTCGACAGAATGCCACGCCAAGTGCAATTTTCCACCGCAACCAGGTTCAATTGTGATTTTCATTACGGGTCCCAAGAGTTCGCGACCTACTCTAATTAGCTTAGATGCTTATGATTAAACGACTCGGTCACGACTCGTCGATTTACCTCAAATCCGTCGCGCTTTTGTCTTGCGAGGTCGGGCCATCCGTCAAGTTGGACACTAGCTAGAAGCAATGCTGATCTATCGTTGCTATATGGACAGAAACAATTGGTTATCTCAATGAGGAACTTAGGGTGATGAGTGTTTCGTTGACTACTGAAGTTTGGCATTTATCATGTTGTCTGCAGGAATATGAGTTAGGGGATACTTTACGTCTGAGCAGTTGACGTAATGGCCGCACTACTCAAGCCGCTTCAGGGCCTAATGTTCGTTTAGAAGTTACAAACATTGTTGTTCCACTTAAACAGGTGCAGTGGTGGGCCTGGCCTCGTCCATTAAAGTTTTATATGAGCATGATATAGTGGGCACCGTAGGCAGGTCACTAAGTCCGTAGGCAGTGTCCGTTAAGCCTATGATGGATGATTGTCATGTCATCACGACACTAGTCGTAAGTAGAGGCGTTATTCTTATTCTTACCTTTGAACCCACAAGTTTGTAGGTAAATCCGATTCTGTATCTGAATGGTGACTTACAAGAAAGAGTGCCAACTGCATTAAGTTAAAGAGCTTTTGGATGTCGACAGAAAGACTGAAGAATATCTAGGTAGGTACTTATCTAGAGATTGACATACAAAAAGTTAAGAAATCTAAGTAATCGCGACCGCATGTCGGGAGGTTGTGTCCGACTTTTCTCCAATTAACCGCACATAGGTCTGAAACTAGAACTTGTCTTAAGACACCTTTACTTTCACACAGTTTTTGTGTAATTACCTACAGTTAGGTATTATTGGCATCCGGTTGCTTGGCAGTAGACAATTGTCTCAAAAAAGCTCTTGACGAAATTCCAGTTCGGAGAGACAGTAATTTGTAGGCTATTTATTTGAAACACACATTTGTTTCAAGTAACATTTAAGTGGAAGATTTTAACAAAGCTAATTAATAAAAATAAAGAAAAAGAAAAATAATAGCTCAAAGTAACTACCTATTAAGTGACAAGCGAAATTAAAAAAGTTGTTTTCGTTGGGGTCTAAAAAACATAACTGATAGTCGTCTCGAGTTCTGTTGTTGAGATTTTTTTTTGTCTTATGTAAGTAGGTAGGTACACGATAAATCAGCCGTTCGATTTGAAAGCAAGTGTGTCTAATAAGTAGACCGTTATCCCGGGGCCATGTCTGCTACGTAAGCGATTTAAACCGGGCTTTGGTTCAATTTTGCAAAAGGTCCTTTAAAACCTAAATGTTTAATCTTCTTACTTCTGATTGTGGGATATTGGAACCGAGCGAGTCCTGAGACCCAAGGTGTCACCTTGCAGAAATTCGCTGGTGATTAAAAGTCAGCTTGTTCCCACGGCTGCTGCGTCCAATTTGCATAACTGAAAGTCAAGATTAAGAGCAGCATGAACCAATTGAGGTTGATTTTTTGGGACACCACATCCTCGGAACGATTTACCGCAAGCACACATTCTGAAAGGCGTAAATATGGCAGATTAAGATGACATTAATTTGCAATCGATTTTGCACGTAGCAGATGCAGTTGGTAAAACTTGTTTGTACTCAGTTAGAAAAATATTTTTCAATTAGCGAGCGTATCGAGGTGTCTACCTGGCTGATGTAGGTTGCAGTCTCCTGCGGTTATTGGCGTGAGCGTCGAGTCCTCTTGACGCGGCAAGTGTTTGCTCACGCCTCTGGGTCACGGTCAACGTTCGCTCCGTCATGCAAGCTTGTTCGCCCCTCAAACCTAGTAATCACTACCTAAATATCGCAAACCATATTAACTGAACCTAATTATCTACGACCGACGTCTAATTTGTTCTCAGTAATAAGTTCGCGCCGAACGCTTTTTGTTCGAACAAAAACTTAACACAAATGATGTGCCAATACTGTTATTTTTGTTTTGCATATATCTGTTTCGTGAAACATCAATAGGTGTCGAACAAAGTCGCTACATACAGTTCGCTCTAGTCACTCGGAGTACGTGTCGGGTTTGTCCATTACGGAACACATCTTGCCTATTGTAATGTTTGGTGCTTACATCCATCAAGATCCTATCTCGATAAAATAAACTAATGACTGAAACACACCTGTTGTTCGCGTAGGAGGGGCTTGTAATGACGATGAAGATAGCTCCCAGTGTGATGCTCGCACAATACTACTGAAGCCCGTATCGCATCCATTTTGAATGTGTTTTTGTAGTTGGTAATAAATATTTATTCACCATCTTTCATTCTATGACGTGACGCCGTGCACTTTATCAATGTTCGCTTCAATCGCTACGCGTACGCGAAATTATACTTTCCTTCAGACATAGGTACTTACATTGTAAGTGTACATCGTTTTTTTCAATTAATCCAACAAAGCATCACGCTTGCTATCCCTGACTGACGGGTGTAACAGTTTTAATTAGGTACTTACCAAACCAAACTAATTCACCACATTAGTTGCCAACATTCCTCCTTATAGCACCAACCTACTTGCAAAAGGGTCGACTTTTCTAGACAATGCATTTTTCTGTTAAAAAAATATGCTTACGAAATTGATAACGAACTTGTGTAAAACAGAGGTAATTGTACGAGTAATGCGGTTGACGCAATGTGGTTTGTTCTGCTGGTGGTAAATCTCGGCTGCTTGGATTAATTGGCCATATTGTGCTATTACCGGCGTAATGGTGGAGAGACCATTAGGCAGGCACGAGTCGCGGTGACGATACCACGACACAGCCAACGGCCCGCCCCGCACACAGAGACACACATTTGCATATGACCAATCAGACAAATGAGAAACTATTTTTATGTAAACGTGATACACGATTTGAGGTCCAAGTTCAAAATCGTTGTTTTGTTAAGAACCTTTTCACTTAAAACGGTGTTATCAAATATTGAGTAAACAGTAACGGGATCGCACAAGTCTGCTGAGCTTCTTAACCCGCATTACAATAAGCCCGTCGACACACGGATCGCAAATGACTATGAGTTATTGTAGAGTGTTGGCGCTCCCCTCGGGTGCTGCTTTAATTGGAGAAACGGCGGGTCAATGGGTGATGACCGCAGTTCGCAGGTAATAGCAGACTTAATAACTTCACCTGAATAAATCACGCGCAACCGTTACTATTTCTTAGCCAAATTAATGTTAATTTGACAAGACACGAATGGATGCGCGAACTAATAATACAGTAATGTCGAACAATGAAGTGCTCACGAAAGTAAGCAAAAAATTAATTCGATTAGAATGTAAAAACGGACTGTAATAATAACACATTTATTTTCATATTGAATATAGGTACAATTCGAAGAATAAAAGTGATGAAAGTAGATACAATTTTATTTAATGCGTTTGACCAAATTGGCTTTACATTGTTTACAAATGTTTCTACTGTACAACGTTCAGTATAAAAAATAGTAGAAACATATTATTACTTAAGCCAGTATGTTCTACATTTACAAAACTATTATGCGTTCACAAACATTCTTTAAGACCTTCAGAACATTGCGTTCAGAATGTATTGAAGGGAAGCTACAATATTTCATCGCTATAACTATGTAAAGGACGTCATCTCGTCATTGTGATGTAACGTTTACCTAAAATAAGGACAACAGTCTTGTAAAGCTGTATAATAAGTAATAAATCTATCTTAATATGTACAATTAAACTGATGCGAGGGCGTTATAAAACATGGAATAAAGACGAATGCTTTACTTTAATACAAGGTGTAAGGGACAGCCCTCCGCAAACTTTAAGGGCTTGCTCAGAAGACGAAAGTGAACAACCTTCCTCAAATTCTTTTTTCAGTAAACGAAAAAAAATATCGGCCTCGCATTTTTACAAATTGTCCAATCAAGTTTATCATTTTGTATGGTGAGGCTGATTCTTTCTTTCGTTTCCTGAAAAAAAAATTGTGGAAGGTTGTTCAGTTTCGTCTACTGAGCATGCCCTTAAAGTTTGCGGAGGGCTGTCACTTACACCTTTTATAGTGTTATTCTATGACATCTGTTTTTAATAGAAATAATTATACCATATACATATAGGTACTCGCTTAGTAGCTAATGAAAGGCACATTATTATCGATAAATAAGCTATCTGTCTGAAGTTCAGCGACGTAAGAGTTTAAGCGATAGCGCAGTGCTGCTGTGTCGGCGCCCGCGCATAGCTATGGTAGGCGTCAGATAAACTTGGACTAACAGTCATTGACCTTCCTACATTTGTTGACATTCTTAATTTTTAAATAGAAATAATGACAAAGATGTCTTGTATCCACAGTATGAGCAATTCTTTATATTTTCCAGTAATGAAAAACAGTTCATTGTTAGTTTTTCGGGTACTTGTGCAGAGATATTAGGAAAAGGTAAATGAACTTTATCCCAAGTTTGTCTGGCGCCTTGTATACCAGCTAGGGTCTCGCGCGTCGTTTCGTCGTACGGGAACTATTCGAATGACTATGAATATCCTCCTACAGCAAATTGGTTATTTGATACCAATGAGGTGTAAAGTCACCTACTCCTGTTCCCAAGAAAACAGTTACGATTACTGGATATCTCAGATAAGGTTTAGCGGTTTTTTAATGTTTGTGCACTTATGTATACATATTTTATTTCAGTAATAAAAAATCTAGTGATGTCATTAATTTCTTCTAAGATTTTTTTAATAGCCAAAGATATCCGCTAAACATCAGTTTAATTAAGCTACGTCAAATATATATATATATATGTTAAATTTTCAATAATAACAAGAATCAAATTAATAATATATTTGTAATATATTACAATAATTCAAAAGGTGCTATATCTTGTGCTCATTTTCTAATGACTGTGAACCAAACACAACCTCTTGACTCAACTAATAAATTCAAAGAATAACACAAATATGTTTGGCATCATCTACATCTAGAGAACGTCTTCCTTATATGTGCATGATGTGTTTAACTTACCTACATTTCACAAAATCATTTATCATTTTTTATATTCCAAAGTTATCCTTTAAAATACACCAAAAAATATACATGCTAAATGCAAATAATGCTTATCAAAAAGAATTTATCACATATACATAAAATAAAAGTGAAAAATCTTAAACGTCGAAGATAAGTGACTAGTTACAAAAATGGCCGGCGAGATATTAGCTGAACGACGCCGCCGTGTGTATGTGAGGAGACTTCCATAGCTTGCTGGCGACGACGAGTTACGAGTATAATATGGTCGGGGAGTATGACATGGTTTTGGCAAGATAAAGTGTACAATGTAGAGAGACAAGGCGCATTCGAGTCCTATGCAAAGTCGCTGTCGTAGCCTATTATTACCCGAGCCGAAGTTTAACGAAGCGTAATTTAAAAGCGGCGCCGGATTAGGTTTTTTCTGTTCGGATTCTAGGTCCGGACGTCGCAGCCGTTTGGAGTAATTAAGCGGTCGGTTATGAGGTGTAATTACATGTGAAAATAACACTTATATGTGGCATGGGGTCGTTGAACTGTACGGCAAAAAATGTGGTAAAAAATGACGATGAAAAAGTTGCCCAGCCTGGTTGTCAAAACACACGTCACAGGAATATGGATGTGTCGCCTGCGGCGTGCGCGCGCTTGCAGTAGGGTTGCCACGAGAACTATTGATGACAAACGAATAAACAGTCCTATGTGATCTTCGCAAAAAAAGTTTCTAAGATTCATAGAAGTATGAGAAAAAAAGACTTGCAGCATCAAAATTTCCTTATCCTTTGTAAGACATATTGTAAACGGATGAAATTCAGCGATTTGAAAGCTAGATATAGAGGCAGGCAGCCCTAGACGTGCGCGCCGCCGCGCTCTTATCGGCTCAACAGTTTATTGATCGCGAGAGGCTTCGGTAGTCGCCGACGCCCGATCATTGTTTGCTAATGAGACTTCGGGAGCACAGGTGGTCCACAGATATCTAACTCAGTTAACTAAAACAAATATGATGTCATGTTGACAATAATAGATGACCCCCATTAATTTATCCTAAACGTAAGGAGTATGAAACGCCGCAGTAGGTACATACATTACGTTATATGTTATAGTTCAGATCAACTAGCGAGTAACACAGCTATTGTTCTTTTTGAAATTCTTATTGTTACCTCTACAGACGTAACAATTATATGCTAACTTATTCAACACTATCTAGTACAAAGTTCACATTATCAACTACAACATAAACGTAGAAAAATCGCATCACGGTGAAAGCTTCACGCCACAAACGCACATTCAGAGCTTGCAATATAAAATATCGTTTTACTTTGTCCGGTGCACGATTTCCAGCTTTAAAAATGCACAGAACAATGCAGACGATCTTATACAGGAATGGAAAATCAAACTATAGGTACAATTGACGGAAGACAGCTTACATTCTAAATTGGTGAAGGTTTGCCGGTTCGCCACCAGACTGCCCTTCAGTTCATTGAACACTTAAACGTTGAAGCCCCATCACGCATATCGCATGCAAGGAAAAACCCACGGGATGAATTCTGATAGGCCTTTGTGGTCGTTTTTATTCAAGTTCGGAGCTCCAATGCATCGTCATTATAACATTGTTTTAAAAAGATCTGAAACACGTTATGTAGCACCTCTTCATATTTACAAATTGTAATAAAAATTTATTCAGAAAATATATGAAAACTTTTGACATTATTTTCCGTTATCGATCCGTTTTTCGATTTGTTACAACGGAGTGTGATCCGTATTTGTCCGTTATGAAATGTGAAGCGTGATCGACGCATTCAATTTCGAAGTGCATATTGGTTGTTGTTGTTACGTGAACCGATGGAATATGTCCGTGGTGATACCTAGCAAGAAGTCGAACATTTCACCGGAGTCGTTTTCGGCTCCTGTTTTATCGTCATCGCTGAAAACCTGCGAACAAAATATTACATTTTTAATAAATATAATTACTTATCTTTTAAATTGTGATCAACAGTTATGATCACCGGTTATGTTAATTAATTAAGATAAAACGAATTGATATAATAACATGTCGCACGTAACAAAAATATTTTATGACAGGTACATAACAAGTGGTCTAAGTTTGCTGTTATTTGCAGTAAGAAAGGAACGGCATTAAATGCGTAAGTAAATAGCAGCATTGCGTTGCACCGCGCACTACACTTTAATATCTGAGACTATCTGATAACATCAATTAAGGTTTTAGTTACAGTGAAATATGTTCAGATTAACAGGTTAAGTGTGAAACGACCGTTATTTTGTAGTTCTCGTATATTTGTACCAACTTCACGGTTGTGTTTCAAATTGGAATCGGTATTCGCGATTTATGCAAGTCGTTAGGCGATTGTTGATATGTGTGTAAAGATTAATTAAATCAACCACCATACTGGCTAGTGTATCTGTATCGGTTTCTGGTTATTTATTTATACCAGTTTGTAGTAAAGCCTCGAGCTGTGTTCTAAATATGCGCGCTATAAATGTTAAAGTGTCTCGCAGCTTAAAGTAATGATAGATTACTAACAGATCGCCTACAAACACAGTGCTCTATTTTTCTTACTAGCTTTGTGGAACTTGCAAGATGGCCATAGAATGTTCCTGCTATTACTTACATTTATTTGTAGATAATTATTATTTACTTTTATTTTTCCATATACACTTTGGACACAATTTATCCTCTCACGGGACGATTTTTGGAAAATCCTTTCTTGTTATTTGTATACGTCATAAAAGGTACTTCTGTGCAAAATTTCAGAGTTCTAGGTCCAACAACTGGGTGTTGATCAGTCAGCGAGTGAGTCTAGACTTTTTTTTTTCTGCATATAGAAGATTTACTTAAAAAATTGAAAATATCACAATGATGACATATGGCTCCGATACGTGGTCGCTTACAGTGGGCCTTATCAGGAGGCTTAAAGTCACCCAAAAGGCAATGGAAAGGGTTGTATGCTCGGATTTTGTGATCGAATCCGGAATGAAGATATCAGCAGGAAAACCAAGGTTACCAACTTAGCATGAGAATCGCCAATTTAAGTGGTAATGGGCAGGGCAAATTGCTCGCAGGACTGTTGACTGTTGTGGCCGAAAGGTTTTGGAGTGGTGACTGCGAACCGGAAGACGGAGCGTTGAAAAGCCTCCTACAAGTTGGACCGTTGACGTGTTAAGGGTTGCCGGAATTCGATGGATGCAGACGCACACGACTGTTCATTGAGGCGACTCTTGAAGGAGGCATATGTCCAACAGTGGACATCTTTAGGCTGAAATTATGTTGATGGTGATAAATAACATCATACAAATTACAAAAGGAAATAAAAACAATTATAAATATATACCATTAGACCGAACACAATCCACACAAAATAACATATGAAATTAATCAATACATTTTGAATGCACTTCAGTCAAATAACAGTCCGATTGTATTTGTACAATTACTGTTGGCACAAAATAGTTATTAGAACTCTTCAAACATTCAATTAGAGAGATCTCTTTATACGGTTTGCAATCGGTGTGTGAGAGTAATTGCATTTTGCAAAATCTAATGTGAGAATGATACCTAGTTTTTATTCCACTATGAAATTAACAAAGGTAATAGTTGCAAATCACTAGATGTTCATAAGCAAATGATACAATGATAGCATATAAACGCGGCGAGATAATAATTTAATCATGATATTAGGCACGCTCGAGGGCAAATTGCTCCGTTTATTTGGAGGTGAAAAAAAAGAAAAAGAGTGTGACACACATTTAAAACAGGAGAGATGCTATCGCAAAAAGTTTAATGAATGGGACGCAGCAATGAGCATATTTCGTGCTCATTGTTGCCGATTTCTCAGAGCGATTTGCTAATAGCGGCTATTAGTCCGCCTCCGGTCACCTCTCGTGATGTTGCGTGCCGACTACCGGCCTTACTAACATACACAAAAAACATAATTATTCCTAAAACGGTAACACTTAATTGATCCTCCATGTGTAGATAGTCTTACGGTAAAATTGGTGTCATGTTTTTTCGAGTGCCGACATTCGGTCGTCGTTCGACTGTTCGTTTCAAAGGAGCGAAGTTATCGATGTGTTATTAACTTTAATTCTATATGCGAAGCGTAATTATCAGTAAAGATAATGCACTTTACGGTTAGCAAGTTTAAAGTTGATTTATTCGTATTTACACTTCCGCACTATAATTATTCTTATCAGATTTCGACAGCGTGTTTGAACAAAATTGAAATAAGCATAAAATGTTAGAGACTATGCTATTACATTTCAATCATTTCGTAATACCACATTTTTTTATGTTTTTATTCGTAGCTGAGCTAAGTTTGTATCTAACAAAATTTACAGACCGTAAAATTACGGCGCAATCGCTGTAACATCCACTAATGTGAATGTTGGAGATATGGCGCGGAGACCGTGGCGTCCGCGCCCAACCAAACATAGGAATTACAACTGTGGGAGCATTCTTTTATCGAAACGATCAAAATTATATTTACATTTCTACATTATTACGAATGAATCACTTCGACGTGTTGTGAAAGCCACTAAGTGATATTGACAATATATTCAAGACAAATTGTTTGATCAAATCAAAAATAAAGAATGCTGCTGTCAGTGCGGTGTTGCGGAAATTAGCGAGGCTGCAGTTAGCGAGCGTGGATGATTGAGATCTGCGACATTCGTGCGCCAGCGCAGGTCATTACGCCGAAACTTCGGGCAGCCGGGCAACGGTACCGAGACGAGGCGCTGAGATGTTTTGGGACAAATTTAACGACATAACGCCAATACTTACTCAGCTCATTGAGGTTTTTATTAAACTAAAGAAGCTTCACATCAAAAGTCCTGGCTTTTAGTGAAGTGGAAGCGGCGCTGTGTGAAATTCTTTTTGATTTTTGATGGACATTTTGAGAACTCGGTTTAACTTTTTAAAGTGATTTGTAGATGAAAGTACTAATGGACGTTGATCCGTAATCTATAGAGGCTAAGAATAGTTCAGTTTTTTCTTTGGTAACTCGATAATCATACATTCATTTTGATTGACGACTGAAGTTCCTATGAATAGATCTGTGTCAGCCTTCGAAAACTATAAAGCCCGGCATCGACACGGAAGATCTAGAAAGCTTAAGATATATAATTTAATTCTGTGTACACCAGTCAATTATAATTACTAGAATATTGATGTGTACAAAAAAAGTTAGTTGGTTGAAAAAGATAAATGCTGTGCCGATGGGAAACGAAAGTGTGCCATCACAGTTGGTTAAAAAAAGAATGATACTGATCACGTACAGAGCTGGAGTATTAAATTTTCCGCTTCGTTTTGGCGACAAACGGTTAGTGAACGGTCCAGCGCGCGTGTAGCGCTCGCGACCACCTCAATTCGGCAAGTAACGCCAGCCGACCGGACACTGCCGAGTTTTCTACCACCACGAGAATTCTTTACTGTTCTTTTCACGGAATTCATTTCCATGCCGTGACGAAGCATGACCTTTCCACGAAAATAATAAACACATTATTCAACTTACAATTGATCAACGATACGTCGATTTTAATTCAGTACTTCTACAGCCTTCATTAAAAATCAGGCGATGGAACAAAAATAAACTTGTTTTCAACACAAATACGAGACTATTTTCTCTGGGAACGGATGTTTAATTCCATTCAAATAGTTGTCTTCCAATCAAGCAGCTAAAATGTTATCAGATTCTGTTAGTGGATTTATACGGTTAGCACCACTAGTGTCGGATCGATCGACAAGCTGCGCTCAATGATGGATGAGTGTCCGCTCCACACACGCTAATCGTGATCCGCGCGATCGCCTGCAGCGACAACATCCAATACATGATACGGTAAGGATCTACAGCCAACACCCACTTATTTAACCGGCCCGCTTTTATTTCCCTGTATTTGTTTTTGTGCCTATTTAAATATACCACTATTTTTAGTAGTCGAACCAATACTAAAATAAATAGTATTATTGCTCGTTAGGCGCCTGGGGTTCGGATTCACTTTTTATCGTATTTTAATTAGTTCTTTCTCGGCGTTCCTTTTGTTTTAGATTTAATTATTTTATTTGTGTCGGTTTTTATATGTACTCTCTTCTAGATACCAGTTGAGTTTATACAATTTATATTTAACGGAATCAAAAATGAAAAAGTTATTTATTGTTTAATTATAGTACCTACTTCAGGTTCGTTCATTTGAAAGTAAAAATCGAGCAAATACGTAGGCGGAGCTCTTTATTCAGAATAGTTCAGCAGATTTATGTCGCGAGACAATATGGACCGGCCGTTCGAGACCCATACATACACTTACACAAAAACTTAATGAAAGTCGAAAGTACGCTTTCACTTGTCGACGGTATTGTATTGTGCGTCAATTGTATACAACACTATTTCAATTGTATTTCTTAAAGTTTTTTAAAACAAGGGTGGCGTAATCCCAGACGGGCCATTAGCAGTCTGGCCGGTCATCCGCACAGAATTAGCTACAGCATATATTTTAAGCGAGTATTGCACACAATGCGACATGGTCTAGACAGCGATATGATTTTTGAGTGAAGTCATGGTATGGCTTGGTGAGTTTTGAATAGAATGAGTTTTCAGATTTAAATAAACTCTGCGGATGATTTATTCTGACGCTTTGTGTGAGGATAACGAAGTGGAGGGCAGCTTTTGTGACAGCAGATAGACTCGAGCATCGGCATGTTGTAATATAAAGTGAGAGAAAAAACTTGGACCTATGCAGTAGTAGTAATAAATGCTGGTAATGGTGTAAGAAACGCGTCGGGTAGCACCTGTGTGTTGATCATGCGCTACTGGCGGTGGCGGCGCGGCGGGGCGCTTTGTGAAAACTTCGAGTGACAAGCATTCATCGCAATGACCGACACTAAATTAAATTAAGGACAAGTTTATATACGCTTAGCCTAGTTATACCGATGAAAATTATTAATATTCTTAGTAATAGACTTAAATTACCCATTCATGACTTTTTACTTTTGAAAACTATTTTTAGTAAATGAATCTAAAATTCTGAATGTGAGTAAGTATCAGTCATAAATTTTAAAGCTTCGTGTGAAACCACCTACTTTATTTGTATTGCGCACGAGTTTAGCTTTAAAGGGGCAATTAGTGATCTTAACGTTTTGACAGCACTATTTATATTAAGCACACAAAAACCGTAGACACGTCTGTAAATTGTAAGGATTTATTAATAAATGTGCGATACAATGTTGCCGAATGAATAGTATTTTTTTTTTTTATCTTTTACCTTTTTTGTAATCACTTTTTCACACCTCGATAGTGGCTCAAAAGGTTGCCCAAATTAAATGGGAGTAGGCAGGTCATGTCTGCTCCACACGATGTCTGACTAACTGTGGGTCAAACTAGCACAATATTGGTGAATTGAGACAGCGAAACAGGGTCGTGGCAGATCACCAAGGTGATGGCAGGATGAACAAGACAGATATTGCTAAAACTGGGAGAAGGAAGCGCGGTTTCGCGAAAGATGGAAGGAGTAGAGGGAGACCTTTCTCCAGTAGTAGGATAGAACCGTGTGGCACAAAAAATAAATACTTTATCCTATACTTTACACTGCCTCTATGGTCTAGTGGTCGAAAGCGCTATAGCTAAACCGTCGTGAGTAGCTAGGTCTAGAGTAGGGTTTTCGACTTTTGGTTCGGGTAAAATGTTGTTGGGTTTATCATCCGAGAAGTTCTCAGTAAGAGCTAGCCGGAAGTTAGAATTGTGCTTACTTTTTGCCTATTCCTATCTATTCATCATCAACATTTCAGCCGAAAAACGTCCACTGTTGAAGATGGTTTCCCCCAACTGGTTCTGCGTCTCGCATCCATCAGATTGCCGCGACTCTTCTAGAACCGATAGTCCACCTTATGGGAAGTTTTCCAATGCTTCATCATCCGATACGCGGTTGCTACTCCAGAGCCTTTCGGCCCCATCGGCTACAGACATTTTGTAATACACAAAGTAAGCAAATTAAAGTGATTCTGATTTGGTCCATTATGCCCTGCCCAGTGCCATTTAAGTTTGGCGTTTGTTCATACTATTTTGGTACCTCTAATTCTCCTGCGGATACCTTCATTCTTGTTTCAACCACGTAGACAACTTCGAGCATAACCCTTTCCATTAGCATTTGAGTGACTGCGTGAGTCCTAATGTGAGTAATCACGTTTCAGAGCCATGTTATCACTGGCAACACGAACTGATCATAGACTCGTCAGACACTGGTATGTCAAAAGAGAAAATACTGTCTATTACGTATAAATAACTTTTGAAATGTGAGTGTACTATAGGCGCCTAGTTCTTCAAGAATAAAAGTCAGGACGTTATAATTATAATTTTCTCTTAGGCTTAAGAGAAAACTTTTAATAGAGACATTATATAAATATTACAATTTTATTACCATTGGTATTCTCAGATTAACCAGTAAATCTCAGAGGGCCCGGTGTTTAGGCTCCACATAAATACCATCCTGTTCATACTCAAGATTTTAATGAGTTTGAAGGTACTTAATGTCTGCATAATAAACAGACTATCACGGTGCGCCCGTGTACTTAGAGAACATAGTAAATAATAAGCTATAGTTTAGTACATGGTTAGAACTTCTTTATAACTATACTAGCTGTTGCTTGTGACTTCGTTTGAGTGTATTTTTTAAAAGTCACATAGATTCAGACTTTCCGAACTATTTCCAAGATCAATTACTCGATACTTCCCCAGGTTTCTTTCAAAATCATAATCCTGTAATTTACACTGCTTGAGCAACTTGAAAATTTATATCGACACCAGTCTTTCTTGGACCAAACAAATTTAGATTACTTTTTATTTTCAAGTGGAAATTCATTAAATCTCTTCCCGGTTTTAGATGCAGTGAGAAGGAATGTCTTTCTGACTTTTATAAATTAAAACCCATCGGTGTCTTTCAGAAAACGTGTTGCGCCAACCCCAAGTAATATGGGATAATGGCAGGAAGACGAAGGTCTCTTTCAGTTGTCCTTGGAGTTTCGTGTCTTTTAGTTTAAAGGTCGCGGTAACTTTTAGATGATGACCTAGCTCTAGCCGGCATCAGGCCAACTAGGTCCCTACGGTTTTGTTAACATCTCTTTCGGAGCGCACGTGGAACACTGCGAGTCGTTCTTCAGGTCTGAGTCTACGGTGGCCGGGATTCCGGGAATCGTCTTGCGACTCGTTTAGGTACTGCCTAAACCCAGCCGTGTTCAGGGCTGAGGAGACTTTTAAAAGGATCTCGCAGTCTTGATTTTTTAATTGAACAAGTTTGAGTGACTTGAAACTCTCTCCATCAGATTTATATTTGACTTGCGCAAGTATGGTCACATTTCCGAATTTCGTGTTAAGCTCAGATGGTTTCCTATTTACCTTCGCCACTCAATGCTCACATACTTTCTTTGCTTTGTTATGTGCTATTTAATCCTTCTACCTCTTTATGTTTAAAGAACGCTTTCAGTTTATTTGTGATGCACATTCTTGAGATCATTGGAAAAATAAGTACTCATATGTATTCCATTTCTTTTTCTGACAAATCATTTACCATTCAATCAGTTCGTTTGTGCTTTAAAAAAATGGTGAAGGAGCATTACGTTTCAGTATAATTTTCTCCTTTCTCTATTTTATATATTATATTTTTTGTATGTTGATTAGTCTTGTTTGTATTTTATATTATATAACGTCTAATTAACATTATTTATGATTTTTTTACACCTTTCATTAATTAAACAACCAACCAAACGTTACCTATCTGTAAGAGATTAGTGTTTGCCTACTTGTTTTTGTAAATGCCCCTTCTGTGGACATAATGATGTGTACAATAAAGTATATAATAAATAAATAAACTAGAAGATTCAATTTCGCTGTTATTAAAATTTGTTTTTCTTTAAAATAAAGTCTAACACTCCCTCTCGCTTCACCCAGAGCAAGAAGAGTTATTTGTTGATTTCTCACCTCATATATTTAATTTCTGATTATTTTGATATCAAACCTAACTATAAAAGCGAAACAGACAGACTGACCAAGACATTTATAAGAATATCATACTGAGGATTACGATTTCATGTTAGTGCATGCAAGAACTATATCCAAGCTTAATCGTGCTTAATATATTTTATGGATATACTAAAATAATTGATTATAGTGCTTATGGGAAGCGTTAAAATTATAATAAATGAACTAAGTTATGTGTGACTTAGGTTATGCAAATTGATAACTTCAAAAGAACATACGTTGGGCTGTGGTTTTGTAAAGAATTGGCTGAACGACGATTCGGACACAATATTATGTTCGGACACAGTTTACGAATGAGCATAATTAAAACTGTTAACTATACTAAACAGCTTAAATAAATCTGGTTGTGTCTAAATATATCTTGTGTTCGATTCGTCAGCAAATTAAAAAATTACCGTGGCTCTGGAACGCAAAAGGTAACTGAAGGAACCGAGGTAGGTTGTAGTGAGTGAAAGACGTCTGATACTCACCCTTGCTCCATACAGAGCAGGAGGGATTATTTGACGATTTCCCATCACAAAACATTTTTTTTAAAGATGAGAATCGTCCAGGAATCAGAGTAAGGTTTATAATATCACTCAAAAAAATTCTATGATGATAAAATGAAAATGATTAAAGATAGTCACTCTTCAACAAACAATATACAGTATGTCACGACATACTTAGGATGTATTATTATAATAAATCTATTACAGAAGTCAACCTAAATAAATACCTTTACAAAATGCTCAGTAACGATGAAGTGACGAAACGGCTCAGTTAAAAAAATATGACATTAAACATGACCATTAAATATGAATAGTGTAAAGTGATAAGTCATCTATCTGACAGCAGAACGAGTCGCGACAACGCATTTACATCGCAGCTATACGTGTTTAAAATGAATGAGAAATGTGTCGAAAATCGTCGAAAGCGTGAAACTACGTTTAACTTTTATATTCGCAGGTGATATAAAAACGTCGAGTAACATGGAGACTGTCGTTAGCAAGTTGTAATGTTAATATTTATGATGACAACGTGTTGTGGGATACCCTTATCACGGGCTCACTCGAAAACAAAACCAGACAATGATGTTAAGAATTCATAGCGTTGTAAACCTTTTGACCTCCCACGTTGGTGTCAGAATATCTCTTGAAAGTTAGTTTAGTGTCGCAGGTGTAATTAAAGCTGAACTAGGGGGCATTGGTCACTAGTACCTAGGCACTATTCAACGAGAACTATAGGAAGTACAGTTAAATGCAAATCATACGAGTGATGATCATTAATTAGGAGAGCCATAAAAGGCTGCTATTAGATGTTTATGATGTCATTAAAGTATTAAGAATGGCTTAAGGGAAACAAGTTGTTAGGCTCGAGTGATGGCAGACAACCTGTTGGGATGTTAGTAATGGTGTGCTACCAACTGTTTACGACTGTTTCCACCACTTTTAGTGTCCCAACAGCTTGCATTTAAGTGTTGTCAAACTTAAAGTCAAATGAACGTGGAAATGGACAATATTTTACACAGATTGTCGGGAGATATTGTATTTCAATATGACAATTTTATGAAATTCATTAGTGAGGTGCTGTACTTGCCCGTCGCATTTTCTAGTTAACCAGTCAAAGTTAATAAAACTGGACAGTTTATGAGCTGGTAAGATTTAAGAACTTGGTTTCGTTTTACTAAAGAGGTAATATCTACACTAATATTATAAAAAGGTACTGAAAGTATCTATCTATATATTTTGTTTTGTTTGTAGGAGGTAATTTCTGAAAGTATTGGTCCGATTGCTAAAATTTTTTCACCGATAGAAAGATGATCTATTCCTGATTGACATAGGCTATATTTTATGTACGCGGGCGAAGCCGCGAGCAAACGCTAGTATGTTTATATTCTATCCAAATAAGTGCAGTGCAAGTCCTGGATCTACCCTGGCGGAACGACAGCAGTGTAGGGTTATTAAGTAGAGACCTAAGCTATGCTCCTCCAGACTGCTGCGTCATAAAATTTGAAACCTAAGTTACTTTTGTGCTGCCAAGGCAGACGCTGTAGGCAAGGTGAAGTTTTAAACCATAAAATTTTGGAAGTAAGTTCCATATTACTGAACTTAGTCAAATTATTGCATCAAAAACAACCTGATTCTGACAGTTCTGGTATATTATATACAGCTATACTTAAGCACTTTAGTAGATAATAATTTCGAATATGATTTTGAGATTAACAAGTTCAACAACGTGAACGCGTGAAAAACATAATAAACTATTTAACAAGAACATAACCACGCTCGAGCCTGTAGCTTTCACCATAATCGTAGTTAAAATAATGCCGATAATGCTCTTTTATACGTCATGTAAACCTCACTTAAAGCAAGTCATTCTGTCCGTAGGGAGATAATGCAGTATGGGCGATCCCTAGGGAATAATGAGATTTGAGTGGCTTCGTATGTGGTAAGGGACTAAATTACCTACAAAAGAAAGAAAGAAAGAAAAAACTTTTATTCGTACCTCACACATACAGCAGAATTCGATAATAAAATAAAATAAAAACTTTAAAATCTGTGCAAGGCCAAAGGGCGCCTAACTTAGCATATGCTGCGATATTTAAAAAGATAACTAACACAGCGCTGGTATTCTATTAGGGCCCGCGGTGATGCCACGGTCACATTTACGGAGGATCAATAAATTAATTGGTATCGAAACAAAAAATAATAATTAAATACGAACATTGATAAAACAACCATTGGAAAAATAATAAATATATAACATTGGTAAATAGGGTGAAGTTATGTTAATACTAATAGCAGCGACATGAAGAACTGGGGCCAAGAGTCTATTTCTAAGGCTCGGCTCCGGTATGAAAGGCAATGGAGGAACGGGGTGGGTATTTTAGTCAGTAAGAGTTCGACACTATCTCCCGCTCCACTCAAGGGCAGGGGATGTTATCTAGATATTTTTTTTCCAACGGTCTTCAAGAATTATCCAAAGGGAACTTACGCGATAAAAAATATCCTACGAGCTATTCAAGGGCATTTTCTACTCCTATGCCATTTCACCCAAATCTGTTTAGTCGTTTGACTTTGAAGGAGTAACAAAAACACACACACACCATCACGTACAAACTTGTTTTGCAGCCTTTATAATACATATTAGTGTAATGTGTCTCTGTATGTTTAGATGACTCTTCTTAATCAATCGCGTCACAAAACGGCTAAATGGCTTTGTTTGAAAAAAGGAATTTGAATAAAGATAAATCATGGCGTCGATAAGGACATTTTTTATCCTCACAGTGCCTTACCGTTGGATGAATTCGACTTTAAACAGCTAACTTTAAGGTTGAGTTGCATCATTTAACTATAACCATAACAAAGCCGTTAACAGTTGTCAAATCGTCGAATTGACCAATAGGCGGCCGTTTCACGGCTGGTTATGGTTTGGTTATCGCTATAGTTAAATGGTGCAACTCACCCTTAGTTTCGAGCTTTCCTAGTTAATAGTTGAATCATCTACAAGTAGCTATAAACAATTCGCTGTCTACCTCTATCTGTCTCTGTTTACTTTTTTTAAAGCTTTAACGAATTTTAATATGGGTCACTCTAACAGAAAAAGCGGTAAAGGGACATTTAGGTATATACTCGTAATTAGCACTCCTCAGAAGCCATGTAATCCAAATACACCTTAACCGTCGAATGAATTTAGTACAAATGGATAGGACCATGGGTTTTGGCGGACTATGGCCTGGATATTTTATACAGGTAGTACCTATACCTGGCAACTTTGCCAGTATGAAATTTGAATATTGAACCCGTTTTTTGAGGCGAGAAATCATCATATGACTTCATTTGCTCTAAGGTTGGAGTGAAAGAGTGTGTGAGACTTTCGCTGACTAAAAGCCACTTGTGTGCGACTTTTGAGGGCAGTGGTGGCCGACTCGTAATGACTCCGACTTACGAGTTGTAGGTCGTGGGTTCAAACCCTGGCACGCGCATTACTTTGTGTAATTTATTTCATTACCACTGCTCTAAAAACGGTGAAGGAAAACATCGTGAGGAAACCAGCATGTCCTAGAACAAAAAATTCGAAGACACGTGACATTCACTAAAACGCACCGGGCCCGAGTGGTGGATTACCACCCTTACGTTGTTGAAACATCTTCGGTCCGGACTAAACGTTTCGCCTCATCATTTATACCGCGTACATCGAAGGACTGGAACAGTTTGCCTGCTGCGGTCTTCCCGTCTGATTATAATTTAGGTGTCTTCAAGGCTAGAGTGAATAGGCTCTTAATAAACTTGTGCGCCTCACCATCAACGATTGCATCACTGCTTACCATCAGGCGGTATCGCAGTCAAGTACTAGTTTATAATAGATAAAAAAAAATTACGGCCCATACCCTCTCCTAGAGAGGAGGCCTGAGTCCCAGCAGTGGGAACATTAAAAAGGCTGATGATGATGATGTGCGACTCTTTCGGACAAATCCGCAGTCCTAGCCGGCATTGGTCCTACTGGGCTTCTTCTGTTTTGCTTACATCTCTTTGAGGCACGCGTGAAACACCACGCGCCGTCGACTCGGGCCCAGTCCGTACAGAGCGGCCGAACGGCGAACTACAATTATCCCCTTGTTCAAAAGCTAAGATATCATGATATTTACTTGTACGGGTGGTGGCGACGGCAGGGGCGCCTCCATGGCTTGTCACAAGTCTCCCCAGATGATGGCGCGCTTGCCGCGGTCGACCGACGCCAGGAGACCCGACTGAGGGTGCCATGACACCGCCGTTACAGCTGACCTGCAAACAAAACATAAAACATTTATAAAATCTTGTGATGGCTGGTAAAACTAATAACAATAGTAATTAATACAGGGTGTAAGGGACATAAACTTTAAAGCCTTGCTTAGTAGACAAAACTGAGCAACTATCCACAAGAATTATTTTCAAGAAACGGAGAAACACAGCACAGGAGTGTGATTGACACAAGAAAAGAAAGGTCTATGGATGATGATAATTATGATAACAGTACGTTTTGATACAAGTGGACAAATGCCCACGTGTATCAAGCGACGTTTTTCAACACACTTAGTCGGAAAAAAAATATAAACATAGATATTATCTACTTAGTACTAAATTATTATGAGGAGTGATTCTAGTCCTATGCTAGTACAGCGTAAATATTATTTGCATAAGCTTAAGCAGCTTGGATTATAGGCCAATAAAAATGTAACCATTCAAATGTAATAAAAAAAATCTTATCGGAGCGACAATACCACAGGCTGGACCCTAAGCCAGTCGGAACATTTTTCTGCATTATTACGAAATAGACTTCATTGTATGCCTAAAAACAGTGAGGTAGGAGCCAGTTTTCGAATAAGTTTGTTGAAAAGTATTTTTTGTAGCCCCACAAGATTTATATATTTTGTTTTTAATTGTATTTGGTGTTATATTAAAAAAAAAATCGAAATTCGCATAAGACTAATTGAAATTTCTTATATAATTTTTGGTGTTTTATAATGTAATTTTATTGTATTCACGAGTATAATGAGAATTGTGCATTTGTTATGAACATACTTTACAACGTTACTAAACAAGTGCGTATTCTACTAATAAAATACGGGTCGTATATTTGAATTAAATAAATAAAATTTACAAACACGGTTGGTGCAGTGGCAGAGGGATCGGCTGATCGGCTGCGGATTTGACACCGGCAACAAATAAATATTTGTATAGCTTACAGATAGTTGTTATAGGTCTGCCCGTTTTGGCATTTAAGTTTAAAACTGTTTTAAAAGCACAATATAATATGAGAAAGTGTCAAAGTGTGAGAGAACCATCTGCAGATAGTTTTTTTTTTCGATTAAAGAAGAAAAAAAAAGACGTGTGGCACTCGGGGACTGCCGCGGTAAAGCTATTGCATAGCATTTTTATCAACTTATGCAATTATAATTATTTATTTATTTTATTTATGCAGTTTTTTTTTCCTTTCTTTTTTTTTTCTTTGATATATTTGAAGTTACAATTTCACACATTGAATTGAATTTTGATTGATTGTTCACTCATTTGTTTTCTTATCGGTCACAACAACAAATGAGTGGGGGGTGTTAGGTTATTTTCGTTACGGAATTTCTGGATTCGCTCTCCACGCTCAAGGCCCGCGATAGAAGCTATGCAATAGCTTAAAACGGGGCAATACAAAACTTACATTTAAGTTTGTAATAAGTATCCATATCAGGAAAATATTTAAAAAGAAAAAAGCTTCTCTAATTGTCCACTTGCAGTACAAGGGCTTTATGTCTTTTTGCCGAAAATACACTGGAATCCAAAGGCATTTCCTACACGTAACGGTCACCTTCGCAGAAAACTATTTTAAAGTAAATGAGACAGAACAAAATAAAGGATAATGACGTCTGACGATGATGATGATTGAATCAAATTAAGCTTTAGCCAGAAAATGTAAGCAGAACTGTCTAAAATGACCATCATCAGGGTTATCTTCATTCAAAAGCGAGCTTCGGTCATAGCAATTGAAAGTTTAAAGTAATCTAGGAATGTCGACCAAATCTAAGTTCATCGGGTCATAAATAAAACAAGTGCAAAGCGCTTAGTTTGTCGTAAAACTGGAGCGTTTTCGTCCGAGTCGGGCGGACCGTTACATTTCTCAGAATATTATATGAGGGGAATATGAACGGTATCTCCCGCGTTATATGACCATACATTACTAAAATTATGTCGGCATTTAAATCTGTGTCACTGGCACTTGAAGATACTCATCGCCTTCTATTAATATAAAGACTTTTAATAGAACTAATAAAAACCTAACCCAATAAAGTATTCGACTTTCTTGACCATTTACCGAAGATGATCGTAAGAATGGAGCAGTCACGATGTTTGAAATACATTTCAGTTGGCGGTGTCCGTTTAACGTATAAGGAAGGATTGTGACCAAACTGGTCCATGGTCGTACAATTTCGAGTATAGAAACTGTTGTACGGAGCTTTGATTGTCGGTGGCCGCTTAAAGGCTTTACATCGTATCTATGCGGGGCGAGGCTTCTCATAAACAAGAATTAGCGTCGGGTTTGTTCGCCTCGTTTACACATACCGCTCCCGGTCGCGTATAACGAGCCTGGCCAGGGAGCCAATACGGGGACTAGGAAGCGCCATAACACGAACAAATCTGGTAACCAGAACGTGCGATTGTTTCCTTATTGCATTCCGGCCCGATATCATGATTGTTTTTATTGAATCATATGATACGAGTACGTGCGCCTAGACGCCGCCCGATTGCTCTGATTGCTGTGCCTCGTCAGAAACTTAATAACCGTTAATTTATTCAATTTCATATATTGGAATATACGCAGTTAATTAAGTGATGGCTTTAATGGTTCCGCCTACAGGGCAACGTTTGGGAAATGTTGTAAATAATAATTAACGCGGAATGAAAGTCATAAAATGTTTGAACCGGATTTTTTGATCGATTTATTCTGTACATGAAATTGTAATTAGTCCGTGGCCAATATGTACATGATAGGTTTTATATTGCTACAAATGATTCTTTATAAATATGTATGTATGTAGTTATCATATATCTTGCTCCCGTCTCGGCTTGATTCATACTCAAGTAACACGCCTTCAGTGTTCGGGAACAGGTTACCCAATAAAGTAATTTCAAGAACCTATCTCCGGCGGTCGTTAGCCTTTCCGCTACAAAAAGCATGCACCGCGATTAGCTGGGACCAATGTCCGGACATACACCACATACTGTACACACTTACAACTGTGATATAGAGGGTAGTTCGCTAAATAGATCATCCGGAAATTGCAACAAAATTTGCCTGCCTGAGACGCATTCCAGAAAAGCAGGAAAGCAAATTTGAACGTAAACCGCGTCCCGCATGTAGTTAGCATAAAGATTAAAACTGCTTCATATCCTATCTTTCGCTTCTAGAAAAGCACGTATCATATTTCCTTTACTCCACATAGGAATATGACCGTCAGCTAATAATCTCCTACGTTTATTAGGCAATAACTTCTTTACTGAATGAATAAACTATGCGCTGCGGAAATTATTAAGCGCATGCACGCGAGGTGGTAGTTATCAGCAATTGTCAAGTTTGCAACTTCACAGTAAAATAAGTTATCATAACAAAGAGTAAAACTACGAACTGACTGACTGAATTATTTTTAGTTCAGCGCCGCATTCCGCGCATACTTAATTAGATAATCTCTGGATCGCAGGCAATCTGTATCGTCCTTAATCGATAGCCATATGAAGACGATTAATTGCCCATAATGTATTCTGTTGCTAGTCTAAATGATAAGATTCAACGATTGTGCGTCGCGGAGATAAATCATGGTAATGGTCGACGACAACAATAATGTGTGTCGCACATGTTCGAGCTAATTTTGTGCCTGGCCGCCTGCTGGGCGCGAGCCTGGTCGACTGATACAACGTCGCCGAGTGCTCGCCGATAACGTACAAAAGCGCCAGCGCAGACCATTCCACTAACATCGCGGCCCTATTGTACCAACCATTCCGGAAACGTCCGCCCTGATGTTCAGTCAAGCTCAGTGTGTACAATACTGCGGCTGGTTTGTTCACATTTGTAATATTCGGATCCACAACCACACACGTACCTATCTAGAATTCTGCCGTCGTAACAGAGAAACCAGTAACTTTGAAAAAGACGTTTTGAGAAAAACGAGCATAAAGCTTAGTTTGTAAAAGTTACTGTGTTTTTAATGACCGTATCTCTGAAACCAGAAGCGTTAAAAATAAACCGATTTTGCCGCGTAGAGTTCAGTCTCGTTGTCACGATAATAAAAAAAAGTGAGAACACAGTAAGTAAAGATAGGTACTGTGTTTTCTATTACAACGGCAGAATTCTATAGCAAGTGACAGTGCTAACGTCCACAAATGTTATTACTATAGCATTCATATTTGTGGTAACTATATTCCGCAGGCCATTTTCAGAATGCATAAACCCATATATAGTAAGCTTCGTGAGTGTCTCTGAAATATTTTATTACGTAACGCGCCGACGTTTTGATGCATGTAATAATATACCTACAAGTAAATGTTTGTACATGCAATATTAAGAAGTAATCTAAGTGTTTGCAATGACACAGAATAGTTACGATCCCTTTGCGGTTAAAAGCGTTTAAGTATGAAATAGGAAACAATGGCTGGGCCTAAGGAAAGCAATCTTTATTGCTCATCTCTCTTTATTTCGATATTGTTGTGTTCAAATTGATTTTGGCCGGAGATGATAAGAGTTTTATGTCGCAACGGTATATTGTATTAAACCGTAGTAATGTTAGTTTCAATATTGAATCAGACTCGACAATACAGTAATAAAGTGGGCGAGCAACTTAACTGTTCAAACTTACATCGAATACTGTACAAACTAACATCAGTATGGTACGTATTACTAAGCAAAAATATGCATGTCGAGATGCAGAGGAATGTTTCCGCGTTACTTTTGTCCTTGTTGCGGTAAAATTGTTTACACTATTGTGTGTGGTGTGTCGGCGCGAATTAAGTGCGATTGCATCGCGGCATGCACTTGTGGTGGACAGCGCGAGGGAACAATATGTCCCATTTGCGGCCATCCGAGGGAGAATGGGCTCCAGCGACGGGTTGCGCGGGTGTCTTGACTAAGATTCGATCAGTCCTATTGCAGCGCGCGCCCGATAAGACTGGACGCGACGCTCGACAAGACCTAAGGGTAAAGCAGTCCTTTGACTGCCGCGCTTGTCTGCGACCAGGAAGTGCGATCGTAAATAATGTGCTATTTGAATGTACGATACGTCTTTAATATTCAACTAATTAAATTTGAAAGTCTGACATTTATTATAAACAATGCATTTTCAGGAAATGCATTTGTACAAAGCTAGATTACATGTTAGATTCCGGAAAACCACATTACAATGTTTTGGCATTTGGTATTCAAATGAATTCAAATGTCATTCTTTACTTTAATCGCATCGGGCAGGTGTGACGATAGCTTAATGCCAAATAAATATGCAGTGTACGGTATGGGAAAGAGAAATTTGCAATGGTGAGGCAGTCGAGGCAATGTTGACCTCACGATTTCAATTGTCCATGCGAAATGTTACGGGGATAGCGAACGATGTCGCGACTAAAACAATTCCAGTTTAAAATTCAAGGTCAGAAATGTGTCTGCTGAAAATTTATTACGAATCACAAAGGTCACATCTTCCGTGAGCTGTGCTTACAGTTAGAAAGAAACGAATTGAAAACAAATTGCGCCGTGCTCTGTAAACGCTATAGGTGAGCTATTGTTTAGGACGTTCGGAGATTATATCAATACTTATTGAAAATAACTCTAGATACATTAGGTATTCTGTTATTATAGTAATGGATTTATTGTGTAGTGGTAGCTGATGGGTTTTTTTTGCAGGATTTATTGCAGAATATGATACTGTAGAATTACCGATAGGGTTGCCTTCTTCGAAATATCCTGTCCAAACTAATCACTAATGCATGTGGTTTTTTGAGTTAAAATGTCCTCTATAACTTCATCTACTCAGTGCGGAGCAAAAGGGTGTGTCAGACTTTTAGGCATTGTTCAAACCAAACGTATTAACGGCCACTTAAATCGAGTGTGCGTTATGCAGTTTATCGCTTTTCCATATATAAAATTTCGTTAACAGCGAACCGACTATACGCGATTACCCGCGTTGTCGCTGATTTTTATTGTACTGCGCTTAATGAGCCTACTTTTTTGTTTACACATGTAACATATTCTACGCTACAGCGTATTGTCGGTTTGGTTAGAACGCATAAAGCAGACTTAGTCCAAGATCAAACTGTAACTGTCCGGACCAAGCCCAAGTCGTCGACGGCGCGCGCTGTTCCCGCGCGCCTCAAGGAGTTGTCAGCAACAGCAGGGGCCCAGCCGGGTCGAAGCCTACTGGGGCCAGGGTTATCCGAAAGGGCGCACGAGCCCCGTATGAAGGCTTGAAGGAATGGGATGGGTTTTTTAGTCAGTAAGTGTCTGACACTATCTCCCGCTCCGCCCAAGAGCGAGGGTTGTCATAAGATGATTTTTGCCATCGAAAAAAAAAGATCAAACTGGAGTTGACAATAACGGCCCGTTCACGTCATTACCGTTGTAAGCGGTAGCTAAGCGCGGGGCGGCGAGTGGTAAGAACAAAAATATAAAAATGTTTGAAGCACGCCGCGAGGCGCCGCTCACAGCGCCTGGCGCTCGTTTACCGATGCCGCCCCGATCGCCGCTAAGTCCGAAATCGTGAATTGGCCATATTAAGTATACTCACAGTCGGCGGCGGACAAGACGTTTGGTGTAAACGATGCCTTACTGACTAAAACCAATCTGTGTTCCTTCGGGCTTGTGGATGGCGAGCAATGGGTAGCTCGCTGTCTGACCGTCCGGTAACTGTCCGGACCGAGCCCAAGTCGTCAACGGAACGCCTGTTCTGCGCCTCAAGGAGTTGCCAGCAACCGTAGGGGCCCAGCTGGGTCGAAGCCTACTGGCGCCAAGGGTCTAGTTCCAAAAGGGAGGCTCGGCTCCGGTATGAAAGGCAACGAAGAAATGGGGTGGGTTTTTTAGTCAGTAGGAGTCTGACACTATCTCCCGCTCCGCCCAAGGGTGGGGGATGTCACCTGGATGATTTTATACACCGTTAAATAAAGTTATGTTCCTTCAGTTACCCTTTGCATCCAAGATCGCGGTAACTCTATCGAACTTTCCCGCAGCTCACTAATGCATGTCTGTCCATTCGTCCGGTCGAGTGTATGGCAATAACCTAAGTACAATTAATTAGCATCCTGATCTATTAAGTAAGGTGAATTGTAAAAGTCGACGGAGGGAAACTGGTTGGATTGGTTGCCGTAAATCACTCACTTATCCGCCTCTTATGCACCTTGCTATCTTTTAAAAATAAACTTGGTACTTAAAGCCGCGGTGTGAGCAATCACGATAATGATTCGTATGCCCAAGCGCAGTGATATCTGCGTTTTATTGAATATTCTAATGCGACGACATTACCATCACAGGAGTCAATAAACTAATTAGCAAAACGAGATCTGTATTTAAAATGTTTTAATCACAAAACGGTAAATGAGAGATCCTCCTTCTCGTAGAGTCATATTCCTGATTACTGAGGGTCGGAAAGTTCCCGCTGGATTAGTTTCTTATTAATGGTATCTCGCCATCTGTGACGGTTCTTAGCGTCATGAAGTGCGACGCGCAATTGGGTGTCCAGTGCGGAGCGGACCTGATCTGCCCATCTTATTAACCTGCAGCCTCCTGGTCGTGTTTGCCATCAACCATGCCAGGAGTCAATAAACTAATTAGCAAAACGAGATCTGTATTTAAAATGTTTTAATTAGAAAACGGTAAATGAGAGATCCTCCTCCTAGTAGAGTCGTATTCCTCATTACTGAGGGTCGTGAAGTTCCCGCTGGATTAGCTTCTTATTGATGGTGTCTCGCCATCTGTGACGGTTCTCAGCGTCATGAAGTGCGACGCGTAATCGGGTGTCCAGTGCGGAGCAGATCTGATCTGCCCATCTTATTGGGCTCCGGCCTGGTCGTTTTCCATCAACCAAACCAGGAGTCAATAAACTAATTAGCAAAACGAGATCTGCCTTTAAAATGTTAAAACGGTACATGAGAGATAAAGCAATATAATTATAGTACTAGAAATATATTTGTTGTTAAGCATAAAGCAGTAACCTACCGCTGAAAGGTGTGAAGTTCTTTGTTAAACGTATAGATTTATGGTTATTGTATGGTTGAGGATATTTATGAGTATATCATAGTTAAAGCTTCTTTCAGTCTAATTGCATAATATAGAATAAGATACTGACAACTGGAACCACAGGATCAAGTATAGATTAGACGTAGCTAAATTATTAATGAGACTTTTATATCAATTTTTGCTTATTTGATTATGAAATGTGATTCTGAATTTGGTGTCAGATCTGATAAATCATGGTTGGAGGATATGGGGTAGAAATTGGCAGGGTTTAAAAATATACGGCAGAATGAACTGGGGTCCTCAAGGCTGGTCAAAGATCTCGAAGGACCAGGGCGAGAGGAAAGAGAAGGTCTCTATTCGCTGCCCTGAAATAGGATAGCAATGTTCGCCACCTGGCTGCCCTGTAATCTTTTGGACCGAGCCCGAGTCATCGACAGCGCATATTGTTCCACGCACCTCTCAAGGAGATGTCAGCAAAACCTTGGGGGTCCAACAGGGTTGAAGCCTACTGGGGCCATGGGTTTGCTTTTGAAAGATAAACCCGGGGCCCTGGAACGCAAGGCAAAGAAAGAACATAGGTGTGGGTTTTAGTCAAATTGTAATGTTATTAATACTTACGTTTACTTTACTTATCAATAATCACATCTCTTTATAATATTTCTTATATATTTAGTTTGTTTATTTTCTTTGATCACTGTCATCTGTCATGTCACTACTATTTTCTTCTATGGTTTTTGATTAGGTATCAACAAAGAGTATTTTTATAGTCTAAGGTTTTATTCTTTTACTCATAATATTATTTATTTTGTAAACATATAATTTGCTAACAACAAATTATATGTTCTCACTATCTGAAATCATTCTTTAAAATTAAACTGTAATTTATATCTTTCTTGTGAAACAGCAATGCTGGCTGAAACCTGTTTTCAAATTTAAATTATGAATTGACAGCCAGCATAGCCGTCAAAATTGACTATAAAAACCATGTTTGTGAGTTTCTTGGTGAGTTTTCGGTCAGACTCTTGGTGCAGCTACATGTACAGTTCCTGGTGTCAGTTTTTCTTGGGTCAGCTACATGTGACAGTTACTTGGCTCAGCTCCTAATGTCAGTTTTCCCTGACTGAGCTCCTTGGACCATGAAGACCTCCTCAGAGAAGGAACTGAGGACCTCCTCTCTGCCTCTGCCGGCCCTCACGGCGGAGGGCTGCTCTACATTTGGACCTGGCCTCTGAGGGCCTCCTCTCTACTGCTGCCGGCCCTTACGCTGGAGGGCTGTGACTACCACTATCAGTTGCTGCCTGCGGCTGCGTAGCCTTCGCCGTCCCTCGTACGGCTGAGGGCTACGCCTACTCCTGCTGCTGCACTCCACCTCTGACGCCGAGCCTGACTAAACTGTTTTTATATCTTTATATCTTTTTATATTTCTATTGTTTTTATATGCTTTTATAATATAACCTCACAAGGATTCATATCTATATATATTATTTCTCCCTCCATACTTTCGTCCCTCACTCAACCTCTCATTACTCACCACGTGCCTTGCCAGGGCTACTCCCTGGAGGCACTTACACTTACACTTACTCCCCATACGTGCCTTGCCAGGGCTACTCCCTGGAGGCACTTACTCACTACACTCCCTCTAGCACTCGCGTAACACTCTTTCTTTCTCCTCTTTCTATACACTTACTCTTCTTACTCTCACTCTTCCTCTACACTCCTCACTCCCATACTCCTCCTTACCCTCTCATGTAACTGTTACACTCCTTTTTGTAACACGCTACAAAATTCGACTGCGCGCAATGTTCCCGCGCGCCTCAAGGAGTTGTCAGCAACAGCAGGGGCCCAGCCGGGTCGAAGCCTACTGGGGCCAGGGTTATCCGAAAGGGCGCTCGAGCCCCGGTATGAAGGCTAGAAGGAACGGGGTGGGCGTTTAGTCAGTAAGAGTCTGACACTATCTCCCGTTCCGCCCAAGAGCGGGGGTTGTCATTGGATGATTTTTCCCACCATAAAATATGAAATAAAAAAAAACTGTAAAAAAATAATATGCCCTCGCGCTCCATCCTAAACGGGGAGGAATCATTGAATGTTTTCCCACTTAAAAAAAAACCAAATGGCTTGTCATTTGAACTTTTATCAAAGCTTCATTCGAGCTTTGATTGTTAAGTTTGGTATTCAATTAATACTTACGTGTGTTCCTTATATACACTAATATTAAAAAGATGTAATTTGGTTTTTTTTATTCGTAAGAGGTAATCTCTGAAAGTACAGTACCGCTAGCCAAGTTGCTAATCTGCAATAGTTAACGCTTGTAGAAAGCTTCAAATGTACGGGAATGACGTAGTCTTAACTCTCAGTCACGTGGATAGAACAAAAGAATTGGCGGCAAGGTCAACTCGAAGCGTTCGGCGCAAGCGAAACGTTTGTAACTTGGCTAGGGGGGCAGGTTAGATTGCTTAAATTATTTGACATGGGCTATATTTTATGTTTGCGGATGAAGCTGAGCTTACAAATATAACAGCTATTCATAGTACGTACGTGTGATCTTTGAGTATCGTCTCCAACCGTCCTGAGTGCGTGTTCCAGACGTACGCCGCACCGTCAGCCGCCCCTACCGACAGTAGCCGACCGCCCGGGCCGAACGCCGCCCGCGACCAGTCGCACCCCACCTTGAACGACTCGTGACTGAAAAGCAATAAAACATCATTCAAATTCCTTGTCAAGATTTCGATAAAAACCTCCTTTGACAGATAGACTAAAAAGTCGTCTTATGTTTTTGACTGCTATAATATAAAATGCGTTCGGCATGCAAGTTGCACCATGTTGTAAATTTAGATCGAAAATAATATTTTTTTTTTTTTTATAAGAAACTAGCTGTACCCTGCGGCTTTGCCCGCGTTAAGTTCCTCTTACTCTACCCTAAATTACACACACACATATACACTACCCTAATTATCATTTTAACCATAACAACCTTCTCCTCACAATGGTTTGGCTGATCTCGAGATTTGCGCTTAGCAACACATTAAGAGATTCATTTTTATACTATAGATAGATATTTAAAAATGTAAACAACAGGTTAAGAAGACGAGTGAAGGAAACTTTAATAATAATATAGGTTTATTCAGACTTAAAAAATCCATAACATTTTCTTGTATTTCTATGTATGTACATAAATAGTTAAATAAATAAAAATAATAAAAATAATATTAAAATGACCAAAAAATTAGATGAAAATGTTTCGTCTTTTATAATTGACTATGACGGTCATAAACATCTAAATAGATTCCGTAACTGAAATTATGTTTTACACTTAAACTCTATAAAAAGGCAATACCGTTGATAAAATGTGTTCAATTTTACACTACTAAACCTACTTGGCTTAATAGTAACTAGATTCTAGACTCCTCATAGATTAAATTGGGAGGAAAAACTAAACATAATACGCTATGTTTCCAGCAGGGTCGAAGCGTACTGGGGCCACGGGTGATGCGAAAGAGAACCTCGAGGCCATGGAACGAAGGCAAAGAAAGAACAGGACTGGGTATTAGTCAGTAAAAGCCTGACACGCCCTCACACCTGGCCCAAGGGCGGGAGATGTCAATAAATGATTTCCCATCTTAAAATAATAAGTTTAGTTTTAAACGTTGCATACAGAACAACACACGAACAGATAACAGGAACAGATGGAGGAATATCATAAGGGATAGAGTGATGAAACAGGGGGGGGGGGGTCGTGACCCTCAGCATTGAGGAATACGACGCAAGGGGGGGAAACGTTGCAAGCAAAAATTAGCTTAACTAAGACACAGCAGAGCATTGTGTTGGATATGAACCATTAGAGTATAATAGTACGATTGGAGAATGCGTTGTCAATGCCAATAGGTAAGCTCAGTCAGTCACATCTTTTAAAAGTCTATCAAAAGATTTCTCTTGAATGCCTTTTTGTGTCTTATATTCATCTCTTCGATCATTAGCCTAACTTTTACTTCTTTTTCTAGCTTCTACATAACTGTATAACATATACTAAGATCATCTAAGTATTTTAAGATCTTTTCTTTTCTATGCATTTAGCCAGTGTCAAGTTCAGATAGTATTTAGGTTTTACAGTCACTTTTAGTTTCATTAGAATGCGGAAGTAACGTATTCTAATGTTTTTGCAGTATTTGGCAGCTTTATCTAGTCAGCCTTTTCGGTAAGCTTCGCTGAGGTGGTCAATCTATATATATTAAAGCGAAGTACCACTCACTGTTTAATCACGAAATCTCAGAAACTGTAACATCTACAAATTTACAGGCAGGTAGGTTTCTCATAGGGTGTAGACATCCGCTAAGAACGGATTTTACAAAACTCCACCTCTAAGGGGATAAAACGGAAGTTGGAAGTTTGTATGCAGAAACTGACTATCACGCGGGCGAAGTCGCTGGTAGAAGTTAGTACTACAATAAAATTCCCAGTTCCATTTTACTAAGATCGCCGCCTGTTTCAATGATTCTCAATGTTTCAACGTTTTTGGGAACACATTAATTGTGCGTACAGCGGTGGAATTCCCAGATAGACACTGTGTTTTCTGATAGTTTACAACTTAGGGGTCTTTAAGTCAAGAGTGAATAGGTTGCTTCTAAACATGCGGGCTCCACCTTCGACCACGTCATCACTTACCATCAGGTGAGAAAATGGTCTATATATTGCCCAGTTGTGTGTCTACACCAATTTTACATCATAACCACCACTAGAAATCAATCTGCGATCACTCCTTTTAAGGTCTTTCAATCTGTCTAAAGGTCTGTAGATATCACGTACAGTTGCCATCACCGATCTTGAACGCTCGGCGTCAGAGTGGGGATCGCTTTGCGCATTCCATACATTGGCAAGCCAATCGTGTTCGTTGTTAGATACTTGCAGCAACGCAGTAAACGAATGAGGAGTGACGTCTATGATGCAATGGCGCGGCCAGCCAATCACTGACATTCCCCGCTCCCGCATCGCACTTCGCACCACTAAAGAGACCGAATATTTGACTTCTGCGCTAGTGTACAAGATCCATGATAACAACTGAACATTATTTTTAGTTTATGCGAATCCTGCATATACTTTGTTCAGAATCAGTAACTGAATGGATTCCAATACACCATGTTATATTTTTCCCCAAAAATATTTAAAAAGCTCACAAAAGTTGGTCACCACCGACACTAAGTATAACACAGGGCACGGCAGGTCATAGCGGGCATTAGGTACCAGAAAACAGCTGGGTGCTAGTGCAAAACAACCTACCAGTCGCCTGGATGGCCCGGTGACTATATATTTTTGCTGATATAACAAGCTTATAATTTTGTGATTTTTCATGATACAGTTATGAAATTTTGTACATAGATTCTTTACATAATAATACTAGACACGTGTTTCGGGTTGCGCATTTACTAAAAATAATGTTGTCTATGGTGTTCGCCTTTGCAGGTATTTCAATTATTTTCATCAGCTACCAGTGACAACCCACCTAGAAAGCCTCGTGACTAAAATGCAATTAGTAGCCTCGTACACTTTGTCACGTCTACACTAATAAGTCTATTCTCGTACTTAGTTAATGTACAGGTGTCCAGAAGCCTTCTGCAGTTTAACTTGGAATGTGCAGTTTTGCCAAGGAATTCTCTGAATATTTTTGAAGTGTTTTTAATTGATTTTAATCTAAAGGAGATTACAGTAAATTAAAAAGCTTAACTTTTAAGTCAGTTTACTTTCTTTTAAAGAATTTCTTGTGTTGTTTATAAATGTATATTCATAATATATTTAGTTAGTATAAATTATAAGAGAAATACGAAAAGTTAAGATACAAATCTTAATTACCAAATCAGTTAAACCAAATTATCGTCGATGAGAATTTTAAAATCCAAACAGTCTTTATTGAAATAATTAAATCAGTGCTCAAAATAATTAGTTTGAATACCTAACTGCAAATAATCTTTAACGATCTTTTTGCGCCTGGCACAATTATCTACATACTCGTTCATCAAGATTGTACGAGTATAAAAGCTTGATTTCGATTCTTTTCAGCAATTCGAATAAAACGAATTGACCTCTATTCACATATAAAAGCAACTGTTTGAATAAAATACTGTTCTTAATAAAATAATTTGATATTAATTTGTAATTTGACGGTAGTTGTGAAATCCTCCTTTTTCTAGAAGAAAAGACATCAACGCGCAATATGCTTGAATAGTAATGGCATTGCGAACAAAAACAAAAAACTTTATTCTCAAAGAGAATAATAATATTATGATGATTTTTAACAAAACGAGCTCCAAACGATACTTTTGACTATAAAGATAAAGAGAAAGTATATTGACTTCAGATACGGTGGGAAATGATGTGAATAAAAAATTGTTGGTCAGACATTTTAACAAAATGTTATGCTATAAATCAGCAAAAAATACTTTCCATTGCTAAAAATCTCGCGAAATCTCTCCCGGCAAAGTTTAAAAGAAAGACTGGACATCCTGTGTTATGAAATTTCTCTAGTATCTTGTGATATCTAAATTACTTGATATATTGCAATAAAATTTGACTACGATCAATAAATATCTTGTCTATTGTTTGCGTATGCGTATTCAATTTAAACGCAGGCTATAATTATTTGCATTTGCACTATTGTTCTGGAGTGAGTCGTAAAAACCGGAATATCTAACAGTAAACATTTCTTAGGTCTTAGACTATTACATCGCAGGAAAAGACATAAAACTTTATACTAGCGCAGCGGAGTTACAAGTAATAATAATAAATTATAGGTTAGCGTACCTGAAAGAACGTACGATCGTGTTCATCCGCAGATCTATTAGTTGTATTGTGTCGTCGCGGACGCACGCCAGAAGGTAATTGTTGTCTGAAAAACGAATAAAAATAGCAATAAAAGGAAAACACATTATAACTTAACAGCTACGAAAATCGCATTCCTCTTTACAGTTTCTAAGCTTCAATGGCTTCAAGCTTCAAACATATACCCATAAGAAGAATCACTTAATAAAACAAAGACATATTACAGCTTTGTGCCTAATTTACACAATTTGTAATCGTAGGCCGTTAGGTTCTTTATAGCCTTTTCGATAATCGTTGCGAAGGTTATGTTTAACCTTAAACCTTTCAATTGCTGCTTAAGGGAGTCTCTCCACTCCACCGTATCACGGTATGACCATGCATTCCTTTGTTTTTCGGTAGAAAATCATCAAATAACACCTACTGCTTTGGGTGAAGTAAGAGAGAATGTCGGACTTTTATTGACTAAAACACACCTGTCAGTTCTACCTCCTGCCTCAGCACCTGTCTGTTTCTTTCAGTTGCCTTTTGTGTTCCAAGGCTATGGGTATGGAGTTTTTAAATTCGCTTACTGCAATGGAATACCAATGCACGTTATCCAGCTGAAAGTCGGTGTCCCGATAAGATGCCTTCGAAATTTAACTTCGCGGAAGCTGTTTAACAGGACCCGGTTAAAACTCTGTAGAGAAATATCGTCGAGGCAAAAATTTTCATGGGAGGTAACTCTCTCGATCAAACCCGCAGCCTTCGCAGACATTGGCTCTTTGGGGTAGTGGGCCCCATCCGTTTGCTGACCTCTCTTTGAGGCGCGTGTGGAATAGTACATCTTCGACCCGAGCCAAGACCTGGTTCGGACCTTGTTGGACGGCGAGCTACAGTGCGTCATACGTTCCTAACACGGTCATAGAATGATGCGGTGTAGTGGGCAAACTCCTTAATAGTTTTAATGTAAGGTAAAGAGCTCCATGAAACTGGCACAGCGCTTTATTAAATTGAATGATTTAAGTGTGCGATACTATCTCGGTTTCATTATCCATCAGTCGGTATGAAGAACGATCTTTAGGTCAATACTAAGCTCTCATGCGGTTGCACGCCATTATGCCTTAATTTATAATCCGTAGTAAAATTATAAATACGAAAGTAACTGTTCGTTTGTCTATTCTCTCTTAACGGTTGTTCGGATTTGGTTGAAATTTTGCACACGGGTAGACCATGCCCTGAAATAGGACATTAGATATCATACTGACGAGAGTATGGTTTAATTTACGACTTATACGCGGGCGAAGCCGCTGACAGAAACTAGTTCAAGGTTTTTCAAACCTTTGCCAAAAACTCAAGTATATCGACTTCAGCATTTCATATTTTCAGTTAATTTTTAATTAACATTCAAGTATTAAAAAGTAGCAATGAAATTAGAACCTTGTAACGTATGAAATAGAGTACGAAGTTTCAAAATATGAATTCAGATATAGCTATTATAAACGTGAGACGGCGTCAATGAGCTAACATCAGCTTAATACTAAGAAAGTACTACTCGTATCGTGCTAAAGCGATTTGTACGATAATCTGCAATTTACATATCACATACATAAAACACGACATTTTCTTTCATTCATTAGTTGGAACTTAGGAAGTATTACGATGATTATACTCGTACTTTCACGCCTCTTTAAAGTTTTAAACAGAATAAACTGTTTTAGTAAGTAGTTTACCTTTTAAATAAACTACAAAACCTTTAGGTGTGAACAAAACACTAAACATGAATGAAACTATCATAAAGTATTCATCTCTCGTACATTATGTTCAAACAAGTCTCATATATCTTTCACAACCATCTCCCCGACCATCAACAAAGATCTTTTATCAAATTGTTGCTCTTCTCAATTGAACGCGGTTTCACAACTCTATTCCACTTTAATGCACTTCAAGTATCGCTATTAATAAAGTCATAAATGAAACTGAAATCGTTGTAAAAAGCTTTCAAAGATGACATATTTGTGATTCTGTACAATGTCAGCGCATGATAGATGGGCGATAGCGCTCCGGATCTGGATCGAGCGTGATGGCTAACTGTGAACTGTCTCCCTATTCATTTGTCCGATGAAATCGACGTGATTTAATCAGTTTCCGAGGCAGTGACGTTCCGACACCGCGATTGATTGAAGGTATCAATCTGAGCGTTTCGTGCGATGCACAGACCGTTACTGACAAAAAAGGGATCGATCGAGAAGCGCGTAACGGAAATGGGCATTGCGCACCCGTCACGTTCTGGTGCTGACACGAATACCGATACTAATATGCGATGCATTCAATTACAGAGAGTTTACAACCACTCCAGCCGATAAACAGCTATTTAACTTTTGACGTTATGTGCTTGTCTTTCTGTCTAACAGTAGTTGCGATGTTAATCTTAACTACTGTTAAATTAAATGAACTCGCCAGTTGACAAGTTAATGCTAGTAAACTGTTGAGTTCATTTCTTGTTCATTTAAATTTTTAACTATGGATGCGTGGGTTGCGGGAACGTTTTGAAAGAGTGACCGTGGCTCTAGAATACAAAGGGCAGCTAAAGGAAACAGGTGGGTTTTATTCGGTAAAAGTCTGACACATCCTTGCGCTTCGCCATAATTAAACACACCAAAAAAAAAAAAGAATATATGCTTAAGATTATTATTACTGTCATTAAGTTGTTGTTAACGATGAAATTATACTTTGTAAGTTACTAAGCGAACCCACGTACTGATTTAAGTGTCTATGCATTTATATGACAGAAATTGACAGTTGTCTTGATGTAATAAACACGCATACCTCTGCTAAGATCAAGCGACGTGACCTTCCCTTGCAGCATGATATCGTTGGCAGACATCTCGGTTCGGATGTCCCAGAACCTGATCCTCTTGTCGAAGTGGCCCGAGATGATGGTGGAGCCCGCCCCGTCTGACGTCACCAGGTCGTTACACGATGACCCCGCGAACTTCGTCTCTGTACCTGTTGAAGCTTGCATTATAAAATCTGTGTCACACAACGGTGGATAATAACAATAAAACTTCCTGAAGGCCTATTAATGGGCGCGATAAATTGCCTATAATGTGTTATTACGTTTGTTAGTTAAGATTCCAGGCTGTGTGGTCAACTTGCGAATGCTTTACGACTGATACGAGTGTTTTAACTGGCTATTGCTCGGTGAGACAATAACGTCATCATGATTATCCATATATTGTTACGACATGCTTCGATTATTGTAGAAGTAAATTTTCATGATAAATCGCTTTATTTAGCGTCTGCGCTAGATAGGTTTTCTGAAGCTATTTTATGGTGCTGATTATGCACAACTGTTATGTTTAATAATAACAGTAACTCATTAAATGACGTAATTTATAGTAATATTAGTTGCTACAGCTCCAAGAGTTGACTTCGTAGCAATATTTCGTAGCAAGTCTACGGTGCACTCCTTTTAAAGTAATCGCCGAACAGTTCAACGATCGCAGTATTCAATCAGTGGTTACAAAATCAGAATCTATAATTAGCACGTCCAGAACTAGTGAAACGAGAATATGAACTCTCATGGAACAGGGACAAGTTATATTTATCCTTACAAAAAAAAAAGTTTGACGGTAACTTATTTGGATATATCGATGGCGCAGAAAAAGTACTTGTAGTCGTGGTGTTCACTTGATTGCGGCTAACCGCACCGAGCGCGGCTGCCAGGTTCACGGCTCGATGCACAACAATGCCTACGATATGCACTATGTAGGTACAACGACTGCGAGCTCGAATAGATCACTTTGTCATATTATGTGAATGTCCAATGATATGATTTTAAATTTCTGTTTTGTTAATAATGCACACTAGCAAGTTGTTTATAGAAATAATCTACATTAAATGTTTAGAAGATAGTTTACGTGTAAACAGATCAATTATAGGCATAAAGATAGATAGACAGGTTGGTCAAAATCACATAGTATTCATAAAAAAGCAATTTTGTTTAATTATAATTTAAGTCAGTAAAATATAAGTAACTAATAATAATAATTATACCGGTAATACACCAATAGCTTATTAATTTGAAGATCACTTCCAATTTAAACTTTAAAAGAGCTTAATGAGATGGTAAGATGACTTTCGATTAAAATTTGTGACAAATGTCAACAGCAAAGCTGTCTAACTAACGATTAAAACTGAAATTGCTGGTCACATATGATTGAAAGTTTAGCTGTTTGCGGATATATCTTTTGATAGTTGTCTATGTATGCGCTAGTAATATGGATACCAATCAATAAGCTATACTTAAGAGGGCTCTTCCCAACTCGTCTATCGTCAACCTGACAAAGGTTTAAGAGCTTGTTGGTTCATCCGACGCTGTTTAGCGCAGTGTTTGATAAAAAGACAGTGCTAAAAAAGAGAGATAACATCTGAACGCTCTGTTGGCTGTTGGTTACTCGAATATTTCACAAAACTTGTTTCAAGAAATACGTGTTTTCGGAATACTGAAAAAAAAAAACAGATTCGTCATTCAGGCCAAGGTTTCTATATATTAAAAAAAAAATACTTTATAAGTACATTATGAAGGGCCAAAGTTCACGAAAAATGGCAAATTTTCAGACGTTTTTACTGGATTAATTTACACAAAATAATTTAATTCAAAAGACACTTTAATAATATTCTATATATAATTATGAATCTTTATATATGAAAAATTATGAAAATGTATTTCGGGGTTGGACTCTCTTAAAATAATAAGTAATATGTTGCTTCATTAACGCCTACGAACCGTGCACTAGCTTCTGACGTTTTATAAATGCCCGTGTAGGCCTATGTGAAATAAGAAACTTTTGACTTTGACTTATATTCAAATTATTAATTTGGAGAGCGTAGAAATTGTTGGTACTTACAATAGAAAAAAGTTAAACCTATTGAAGTAAATGTTACACATGATATAGTAGGTTTAAAATAACTGATCCAAGGCAAATCTTGTTCATGACAATATTTATTGTATAGTCTGTTGATATATACATATGTACTTACTAGCACGATTCTTCTATAAATTCAGATATGAAATAAACTCCTGAAACCACTCAAACTCAACGAAGCCATGTTGAATTTCATTATTTCTTTGTATGCATAATGAGCAGAAGTACAGTAAAATTTACTTTCAACGAAAGATAAGAAAACTCACGTATTTTAAATACAGATGGTGACCATATTATTAGGGACAGCACCATGATTTAAGTGTTGCCACATGCTAATAAAAAAATAAAGGTATGAGTAGAGTAAACCAGCGTCAAGCAACTACCATGTAGTTGTCTGGCATTATTGCTGAACTGAAACTATTTGGCGCCGCCCTGAGACACACATTGCTAGTTGTCTTTCTTTTTTTTATTATTATAATTTATTAGTGTCTACATGTTGTTACTACATTGTGTGTATCTACGAGTGTGTATGCCAAATAAAATAGTTTTCTTTCTTTCTTTCTTTTCTTTTACCAAAAAGTTTTCTTAAAAAGTGTTTCATTACAACGCATACCATGGAAATTCAATCAGAAATTTACAGGAATTGTATGGCATGACTACTGTACTATGCCAAATAATTTGACCACCCATGGTATATAGATATATTATTAAATAACTACATTATTAAGTTTTAAATCAAATACTCATATCATTATAATTAACTGTTACTAAATCATTCAGGAAATACATTAATGTAATAATAATGGGGTACAAACGTATATTGGAAGTAAATACAGTTCCAACGCATTATAGCTACCTAATATGGACGTAAAGATGAGTATAGACTAACATGGGCCTTAACTGGTCATAATATCCGGGTATTTATGTAATAAAATCGTATAACTTCATGGCATGTTTGTCTAATTATAGCATGTAGCATAATTAGCCTTATAATGTTCCCACGGCAGGGACACTGGGTTCCTCTTTAGAAGAGAGAATAGGCCGAAATATGTAGTAGTTGGTGGATGTCACATGTCTTCGATTTTTTATTCAAAGAACATGTCAGTTTTCCTTGACCGTTTTGATGGCAGTGGTGATGAAATAAATTACACGAAGTAAATCGCTTGGCTGGGGTTCAAGCTGTGAAGTACGATATCAAATTAAACTAATAAAAGTGCTGTATTTTTTTATCTATTTTTTTTTTAAGCTTTTTCTAAGCATAGCTTCTATCGCGGGCCTTGAGCGTGGAGACCGAATCCAGAAATTCCGTAACGAAAATAACCTCACACCCCCCACTCATTTGTTTTTTGAGCGTGATGACCGATAAGAAAACAAATGAGTGAACAATCAATCAAAATTGAATTCAATGTGTGAAAGTGTAACTTCAATTAATATTAAAGAAAAAAAAAAAACAAAGGAATAAAAATACTACATAAATAAAATAAATAAATAATTATAATTGCATAAGTTGATAAAAATGCTATGCAATAGCTTTACCGCGGCAGTCCCCGAGTGTCACACGTCTTTTTTTTTGTTGTTTAGGGTTCCGTAACTTAAAAGGAAAAAACGGAATCCTTGTAAGATCACTTTGTTGCCCGTCTGCCTGTCTGTCTGTCTATCTTTCAAGATCCTTTATCTCAAGAACTCGTAGAGGTATCCAGTTGAAATTAAAACCATTTATTCAAGTCTGCGGTCCCTTTAAGCTGTGAAAAATCAAACTTCTAAGTTAATGAATAAAAAAGATACGGCCGTTTATGTCGCAAAAAACGTATATTTTGATACTCTCAAAGATCAAAAATTAATAGGGTACTTCCCGTTGATCCAGAATCTTGAAATTTGGCACAAAGCAAGTAGAACTGTTGTTACACACGTCACAAAAAAATTAACAATTCGGAAAAATCTTCGAGACTCCATTCGGGAATTGTAGTTTGCACGGAACTCTCAGTGCGCGAGTCCGACTCGCACTTGCCAAGTTTTTTTCCATAAGAACCTTCTCACAATAACGAACACAAGAAAAAAAGAATTAGCGAAATCGGTCCAGCCGTTCACGCGTGATGCCGTAATGAAGAAAATAGGGATTCAATCAAAAATTAACTTTATCAAAAATCGAAAATTGAAAGAATTTTTCAAATCAATTCAATATTAAGTAAGTAAGTTTACAATTTTTCAAATCTGAAAAGAGAAGGAGAAAGAAGAAGGTGGAAGCTGAAAACATCAAGTGACTGAATAAGGATGCATATATTAAACTGTGACGTCACTGCCATTAGGCTACGTGCGTACAAAAGAGATAGCAATATATCCCAGGCAATCCCCAACTTTTCCTCATATTAAAATTTCATATGTCAATTGCTGCATTATTTAATAACCAATTTTAATGCTGTTTTCAGAAAAACTTTTTTTTTGTGTTTTTAGTTGTAAATTACAAAACATTGTTGGAATCTAAACACAGAATAACATCCGATTGTTTATTTATTTGTATGTTTGTGAAAGGTAAGCTCTGGAACCCGATTACAATAATTCTGATACAGTATCAGAATTTTGCTACTAACACTATCGTTGAGTAGTGTTTATATCGGAAAAGTACAGTTCTTATTGAATAGACTATGGAAGCAAAGTCGCAAGCAAAAGTTAATCTTAAATATTTGTTGGTGGTCACGTGTTTCATAATAAGTTGATTTAAAATATTAAACAATCTGTCAATTCTTATCGATGTTAGATGTTTATCTATGACGATACACCTCCGAATATGAAGTAGTGTGATTGGAAAAAAATTAAATATTAATATCACAAATTGGACCGCTTGTCGGCACCACGGGACGCCACAGTTATTCACACTTGATTAAGAATCAACTCATAAGCACCTGATTGGTTATGAAACATGAGAATCAAAATGGTGGCCACTTGCTTGCGCTACTATTGTTCTTACTTTGGCACAATCATGATGTTTTATCAAACAATCAGCCAATCACAGGCCCAGGCCAAGAGTAAAACCTACTTAGAGAGGATCAATTTCAAAGTATGCCTTTAGTATGGCTACCTTATTTTAAAATATAAAATAAGTATTACAATAATTTTTAGTATTAATAATTTTATCAACCAAAAGTATAAAATACTAGCTCTTGTCCGCGGCTTCGGCCGGTTACATAAAATATTTCACTCAGGAATAAACCAGCTTTCTATCGGTGAAAAAATTTCAACAATCGAACCAGTACTTTCAGAGATTACGTCAGTCCTACAGACATAAAAACAAACTTTACCTCTTTATAATATTAGTGTAGTTTATACTACAATCGCACTAATATTATAAAGGCGAAAGTTTTTCATTGTTAATTGTTCCTTTTTCACACTCAAACGGCAGAACGGATTTGGATATTTGGCATATGGGTAGACTAGGACCATTTTATCCCTGGAATAAGTCTCTTTGAGATAATTTTCACACGGGTAAAGTCACTGGTAGAAGCTAATTATAAAATACAACTTTATCTGTCTGCCCGTTAGCGTAATTATAATTACCTATAGAGATTCAGTTTCCATATACGACTTTTTTTTCTAAATTCACAGCTGCCCTGTCTCTGGCCTGCGACTAAACCTTAATATTTAGCTGCGGACACAGTTAATTTATTTCTAACACTGCTTTGGAAAATTCCGCGATACTAAAAAATCTATAACTTTTAATAGCTTGTTACTTCCAGGATATCATTTCGTTTTACAATATTGGTCGAAGCATTTAATTTAAATACGACAGTCGTAAAACAAGCGATGACTGCTTTTCCAGCAGCCAGCAGTAATTGTAAATCAGGTGTGCTCTAATTAGTTCCTAGGTATAACAGCTGTGGGAAAAAGGATGCACTAAAATGGATAATTGCGTTACACGTCTAAATTAGATTTCAATCAGTTCCCAGAAGCCCTCACCTCCACGGCTGTTAACATTACAATCTAAGTTATAAACGGCGTTATCTATCAAGATCCAATAATTGTAATATGTTTATGAGGACGAGTTTCCAGACATTTATAGCCTGGGAACACCCGCACTTGCGCATCGTATCGTGTGTAGGCAATAAGTTATCGAGACTCTCATATAAGTTATAGCTTAAGCATCGCAGGAAGCAAATCTATCGTAAATCAGAGAAAAATCCTCAAGCCATGTTGTATTTGGAAACAAACTATTATTACCAGAATGGTTAAACGTTTACACACTAAGGTCTTCTGGATGGCAACAGAGACTAATCACTAATGTTAAGTGAAACAGCTCTAAACACCACTTAGTGTTGGTTCGCAAGCTCAGGCGAAACAAATGGTTGCCAGATAAATTACACGAACGTATCAAATAAATGCATTGCCGCTCTTTAGATAAAATGCAAATTTTTAACTGACGGTAAAATAGGAAGAGTTTCTCAGTTGGAATTCTAGATAATCCTTAGTACTTTCACAGGTTAGATTAAATGTTCCACTATGTATATAATCTTGAATACTTAACGGCAGTTAAGAAGGGACAATCGAGTATTAACAGCTACGATTTCTGTCGTGTCTGTGTTTGTTTAGATTTTGGTGACTAATGGTTGAATCTACGGTCTAACTCATCATGATGAAAATTTAATAAGTTAGAATGTTTTATTAAAAGTAGTGTATTTGACGTTAACTATATAAAATTTCGCGTCGTAGAGCTTGACGCGCTACGTGAACAGTTCGGCGGCGCAATCGCGCGAGCACATCGCTTCCAGCGCGCGTGCCTCACACCGCTCTTTAATTCCAGCTGCATTAGTCTTTCCTCTATCTTTTAATTTTCACACGACGTTTCCAACTGCAGTTGTTATCCGTCCTGCACTTCTACTCAGGTAGCATTAATCTGCATCAGGCATACGTTTAACGGCTGCTCGTATATCAAGAGGTTTTATTTTATTGGGCTTCTGTTATTTCTATTAGTACTAATAATAATCCACCTGGTGAGCATCAGCTTGCTTGCGCGAGGAAGCCTATATACTTAAACAAAATTATGACCCTTAGAACGAATGATTTATGATAAAGGAGAGTTAAGAAAAACGGAAATATATTCTTGAACTTTCTTGAGATAAGTAACAACCCTATTTGCAAAGCACACCAGCATTGCGTTTGAACGGCTATTACCTACTATTTTAATTTCTGAAATTAGCTCCTCGTTAACAGCGTACATCAAGAGCACCGGATAAAGTTTCTTCAAATAACTGTAGTATAGTAATCATTCAAAAAATTGTTCCCACCTCGAAAACCATAACTTTATAATATTTATGTTAGGTTGTATACTATCGTTATGCAGTGGACCTAAATCTAAGCTGTTAGTAGTTGTCCGAGTTATAAAAGACGACTGCGAGAAGGGTTTCCATACAATAGAATATTATGAATTATCGTGCAATATATTTCTCTCTGTAGTAACATAGAATAGTATTTTGTTATTAAAATCGTTTCCAATAAACAAGACGGTGCTATAAAGCAAATGAGTTGGTACATACTTACACATTTTACTTCTAAGGTCCCATATTTTGAGCGTCCGATCGTGGCTACCGGTGATCACTTTGGTTGGTTCCCCGAGGAATTTAGCTGCCATTACTTTGCCACTGTGACCCGTCAATGTGTGCTGTAACAAATAACAAAACATATATTTATATATATAAAAAGAGAGACTGACTGACTGACATATCAATGTACAGCCGAAACTACTGGATCTAGGAGCATGAAATTTTGCACAAAGTTTGCTTTTATGACGTAGGCGATCATTAAAAGAATCGCCAAACTTAAGTGGCAATGAGCAGGGCACATTGCTCGCAGAACAGATGGCCGTTGGGGCCGAAAAGTTCTGGAGTGGCGACCGCGTACTGGAAGACGCAGCATTGGAAGGCCTCCTACAAGGTGGACTGACGACCTGGTGAAAGTAGCGATAATTCGATGGATGCAGGACGAGCATGATCGTTCGTTGCTGCGACGCTTGGGGGAGGTCTATGTCCAACAGTGGACGTCTATCGGCTGAAATGATGACGATGATCATTAAAAGAGGATTTTTTTAAATTCACCCCCTAAGGTGGGAAACGGGTTTACAGTTTGTTTGGAGACACCTTATCTTTACGCCGGCAAAGCCGTTGTCAGAAGCCAGTATATATATAAATGTACACCCTCTTAAAGAGGTTTACATATATTATGCGTGAAATTAACATACGTTCAAGTTAGAATCACAAAAATATAGTCGTTACGTTTTTAAGCGTATGCATAATGAAATTAGCTTATATTAATAAGCTGTAAGGTATAAAGATGTTGTGTTAAGAATTTATTAAAAATATCGGTAAGAAATCATTGTGGTGGAGGAGGCGAGTGTAATAAAATGCAAATGGTGCTACTGTCAGCTCCCGGCGGAGTTGGAAGTCGGACAAGACAAGGGATTACACGTGGCTTGGCTGCCGGCGGCCGCCGCAACACGAACAACGATTATTGTCTTCTGTTTATAGCATCGTGATCTCTTCACACAGTTTCACTTAGCACTGTACCAAATCGATGCCTCACGAAGGAAATCGTTGAAGCCTATTTGCATCTAAACTGCCTATTAATTGCTTGAATGTCACAGTTTGTAAACGACTTGCTAAGTTTACGATAATGTCGCACAGTGTAATGCGTTCTGAATAATACAGTGTGTTTAAAAATGTATTTATAGAATGTTGTAAAAATGGGAAACTTATTTGAACGATATTCTACTTAAAAGAAAGCAAAAGTGTTTATATATAAATATTTATTTAAAAATACATACAATTTGTGCGAAGTTAAAAAGGCGCCTAACTAAGTTTAAGCTGCGATACCTATTTAAAACAATAAATAAAGCAGCGCTGGTATATATTGTTAGGGCTTGTTGTGGGGTGATGCCCTATTTCCCCGAGTTCCAAGTTCCCCAAGAGTATGTTGAGAGAAAAGTGTAAAAACGATTGACGAACGATAGTGTACTTAGAAAAGTGTAAAAACGAATAACACGTCCTCAGAAGTTTACTAATACGAAATGCTGAACAACGAATGCACGCTTCCATGAAAAATTGAACGCCGCGCTGCGATCTCCAATAACCAAATCTGTAATTCACCAATTCGAATCACTGAACAAAAAATCAACGAAATACCTATCGCCGAAGTCACGCGACCTCGCTTAGCTAAACCCTTAAAGAAAAGATAAATGATTTTTATTTTGCAAAAAGGTTTTTTAAAAACCCTTACACGTAAATTTTTTCGTCAAAAAATTTTCAATATAATCCATGAAAGCGTAGTTTATTGTCTATTAGAGCTTTTATCGTCTACTTCACATTACGAAGCCACAAGATAATGTAAAAAAAAACTAATTTGTAAAAACAAGCATTTAACAAATTGTCCAAAAATTGGATTTATTGTAACGAAAATTTATTTCTTAATCTGTTCAACAAACCCTTTTAATTTATACCCATATCATAGGAGTATATACGAAAGTTACTGGCCCGCCATATTTAATTTTGAATGAGACTCCATTTGAAATTATTATTAGTTTTTGGTTGGTAGAAATCTCGCGGATTGTCATTCTATCATTCAAACTGAACATGTCTACAAAATTTCAGCTCCATCGGTTACAGGTAACTGTTTTAAAATGAATTTGCAAGACTTAACAAAACAAACCTAATAAAAAGCTTGTAAAAATGACATAATAGTTAAGCACAATAACTGTATGCGGAATAATAGTACTTGTTTACAACAATACGCAGCGGGCTCCATAATGTAAGTGCCCGTGCTGTAAGTCCGCAGCTGGTTCATTAGCGAGTAATGTATTACCTACAATTAACAAACAATCTCACTGGAATCATGACGTTATGGCAGATTTATAACACAAGTTCATTCTAAACATGACAGGCTTGTAGTTAAACAATCTGGACACGCTCAAAATGTCTCCATAACTTTGTGGTAATGCCGGGTAGACGGCTGACCCGCTCTCGCCGTTCTTAATTACAGACAAAACGCTCCGTTATCGGACGGCGGAGTCGACAAGTTTCATTCCATTTATGTACAGTAAACAGTAACATAAACAAAGGCGAGAACGCGTCGCGCGGCCGCGGCTAACAACGCTCTGCACTCGTCCGATGTACGCTCATGTAAATTAACCACACGGACGCGGATACGCCACACGTTTTTCCGCCCGCCTAAGAGCCACGCAAGTTAATTGAAATAGTTTCGCAACAATACACAAGATAGTGATAACATGTTAAGTCATTAGCGCTCTTACTGTTATTACGCCGACATTCATTTCGAGGACATAAATTGCAGCACGTTCCGCAAATTTAGATATCATTATAAAATATTTAAAACGGTATGATACTCTGAAAAAAGATAATGTTAGTAATAAAAGACGTAACTGATGTTACGAGGAGTAATTGACCTCTGTGTACCTCGATAAATATGAATTTAAAAGTAATCATACTGATAAGTATTATTATCACATGTGCATCTTTTATATTGGCGACGCCCGCGCCGCCGCCGCGCCGGCCGGGAGTCGCATTATTTTGATCGAATAGACGAATAGAGTATACCGATTAAATATTTCGTATTTTCTTTGCTTTACTAATTCATATTTTAGTTTATTTCCCTATCTTCCTAGAAGAACCATTATGAAGGCCACTTTGTTTGTAACTTTACATCCAGTAGAGAACGCTGTCGAGCTTACAACCCTAGTTTCTTCTTAAGGTGGATGCACTTCTCCTTTCTCTTTCTTTCTTTCCAAGACATTCATTTCTAAGCCAAATTCGATCCAGCAAGCACGTTTGGCGAGGAGGAATTAATTAAATTTAATTCTCAAGGCACCATTAGCCGGCGGGTAGTGTTCCCGGAGAGCGCACAACGGGACCTTATCATCGCTTTTAAAATTTATAGTATAACGGCTAATTAAGAGTACACTCATTTGGTTCGTTCGTCGCGTCACGAGTGCGGGGAGCTTATATGCTGTTTCGGGTTATTGCCACGCGATAGTCAGGGCACACTAATTGAGGGGGTTAAGAGATATCATCCGGACAAGGCCCGCGACTCTTAACGAGCTAATATAAGCTGACGTAGTACATTCAGAGCCAGAGACCTCCCAATGCTCACAATTCGATATTACCCAATATAAAATTTACATCCAATATAAAATTTTAATGGACACTGACGAAAGAAAAGCAATTTCCGACCGGAGTTGTTCAGCAATTAGCTTTTGTCAATAAACATCAGAGTTCAATTATAAAGACAATCGGATCGATCTCATAACGTTACATTATTCCGTCGGGAATAAATGACAAAGAATAATACTATGATTTATTAAAGTATAAACTTTTAAGGCATATCTAGTATACATTATACTTATCGCAATATTGGAGTACAATATCTATGTGGCCGTTAGAACATAAGTAAATATTGTACGCGCAGCCGGCGAAATAACTTACTCCTTATAAATCAGTTGATTTGAATTGCGCTCTCATTAGTGATTCCAGCTGCAGTGCGTTGCACAGAAATACACAACTTATTACTTTGGCTACACGGCTAAATCCATTTATAAAGTATCCACATTTAGCTTCTGAATACGCGACTTATCTCTTGTTGATACCCAAACGAGTTCACCAAATAAGAGATAAAACAGAAAAATTTGCAGTGTCGGTCTCACTTATGTGGGCATTTGAATTCACACAATGCAGCCAAGGAAGCTTATAAACAGTCTTATTTTATGATATCAAAAAGTTTATCAGTATCATGTACCATCACGGAAACGTTATGTAGGTATGTTGCGAAAATAATCTCAGTTAATTTATTATGAGGAGCATGGTGGCGCCGGTTTACAGCGTCCGCACAAAGATAACCTTTTTTATCTCATCGTATTAGCATCTTTTGAGAAACTGGCAAAAAAATGCGAGCAGAATAATATGCGGAGGACCATTTGTTGCGAGAGATAGTGGGGTATAGGTAGGTAGTGTATGTGACGGCTCGTTTCTAGTTCCCTGTACTTCCTCGTGTGCGGGTATCGCAGGACATAAACCACGACAGGTGGTTGTTAAATCACAGCAGCGCGCGATATGAAGAGCGACAACAGATGCAATCAAGTAGTAGTCCGCCGAGGGGGCGCTGCCATTAGTTATTTACAGAGTTGAGCAACTAGGTGTGCGAGTTATATCTGCTTCCCTTGCCACTGATAACGATACTATGAGTGTTCATTTACGATGTCAGCTTTCGGATATTCTGAAATATAAACTAAAGCCATGAAAAATGATATCAAGGAACACTGCTAGAAATATGAGCGTCAAGTGTGAAAATATAATAATAACCGTAGATATGTATACTAGGTATAAAATTGAAGCTCTCATTCTGCTGAATCATCAAATTAATATCTGACGGTGTTTTAATGCCATAGAAACGAAAAAGTAATTATGTAGTAAGCAATGAAACGAAAATATAAAATGTTTGAAATTAATTTTACGGTAATTTCGTATTTGAGTAAGACAGGTCTGATTGTTATCCTCGGTGTAATTACGTGGATATCTGTTAATTTGCATACAGGCAGATGGAAGAATAGCCTTTAATGAAAATAACATAACTGCTGCGGTCAACGTGCTCCTGAGAACTGTTTTGTTTAGGTCATGAGCATATTTCAACTTGGGAAACATTCCTCATCTACGTACTTTGCTTAACTTATATTTACTTAATTAAAATAGTTGCGATTGGGAAATAACTCGCTCTGTTTTGTTGTTCTCTAAATAATGGAAATTGTCGTAGCCCTTACTACAGCTTAGTTTCTATATACACGCGTAATATAAATTACATATTACCAATGTTTCGTACAAGAAAACAAATACTCCACACTAATTTAGTTAGTTCATTTGCTGGGCAGTTAATGAAAAAATTCCAATATAAATACGGAATAGTGCAATTAACTTCAGTTTATAAAATGCTATCTAAAAATAAACATTCATAGAAAATTATTCCTTATTTTGTTTTTCATTTATATTTGTTTATATTTAAGTGCATTAAGATCTTTCTATAAAATAGTGAATTAGCATTTCCTAAGGTGTGCGTGCGGGCAAAGCCAACAGCTTTACGTGTCATGTCTCTACATTATTTATAGTTAATTCAAGAAAGTATTTTAATTAATGATATTAAAGGCATACAGTGCAGTAAAGGCTATCGGGAACGACGATTATGAATAAACAAATCTATTTACAAAAACAAAACAAACACTGGTAGGTGCGGGCACTTCATTATTATTTAATGCAGAAACTATTACAAAATGTCCATAAAAGGATAGTGGACTGAATTGTTCAGCTATTTCTACAGGTACAGTCATCTGCATTTATATTAAAGTTTGATTTAAGCACCATCAAGGCGTGGTTCAATTCCTTCGAACCGAATTAAAAGAAACGCTGTCTTAACAATTAAAGTTAGGTATGTAATTATAACAATCTAAAAGAATGATATATTTTTTATTAAATGATGGCAAAGCATACGTATTTCAATGAACACTACACGAGCAGTAATTTATAACTATCGCGGATTAACGTCGTGATGATTTGAACTTAAAAGAAACGAAGATAGGAATGAAAATTTGTTGATTGTTACATTTATAACGATGTACAATATCAGAAATATTTCACCAATTCGACATGAGATAATTAGGATCCCGTTGTGGAAGTTCACTAGCGGTTAAAAATTAAGAATAAAAACTATTTTAAATGTATCTACTATACAATTTTCCTGCCATGTTACTAAAATAAAATTTGTAGACGTTTGAAAATAAATTTAAACTGTATAATATATGATTTAATAAATATAGATACATAATATTATTATCTATTATTATAAAGCTTGTTTGTTTCTTTGTTCGCGCTAATTTCAGGAACTACTAGATCGAATTGAAAAAGTACGAGTAGTTTTGTGTTATATACATTATCGTTAAAGGCTATATAATTTCGAGCCACGGAAGCGGAGCAGTAACCAAAGACGCGGGTGAAAACGCGTGGCACAGCTAAAAACTTTTACAGATTTATTATACATATAAATGTATAATAAATCTCTAAAAGTTTTTAGCTGTGCGCGCATTACGTAAAATGTAAGAAATTCATGTAGATAACTTTTAAATATTAAAATTGTGTGTAACTTGATTTATTACTTTTGCTTTGTTTCATCGCAATCAATTGACTATACCAATATATATACTTCATTCATTGGCTGCTAGGTGCTACGAAATTCGTCGGGTCAGCTAGTATACATATAATAAAGCGGAAGAGACATTGTTTAAAGGCGCTAATTACAGGCACTACCAGTCGGATTGGAAACAAATCAAATCAAATTACTTTTACTAATTAACAGGTGTACAGATATGCAGATCTTATATTTGATTTACAGAGCGCCATATTATGTCAGGAGGCCTACAAAGTAGAGCCTAAATCCAAATAATTAAAATATCAAAAAAATGTAAGTGCCAACAAAAATTCTATGTATGATATAGTACCTATAGGCTATATAACAGGCTACGATCCACGGAAGCGGTGCTGTCACCAAACACGCGGTTGAAACCGCGGGGGACGGCTAGTCTTGATAAATTGAAATATGTCAGTAAAGATCTAATCAATCTAGATATCAAAAAAATGCTATTTATTAAAATTTTCACGGATGCGAATATGAATATAGAATGCAAATAAATACTAAGAGTTTTTTTTTCAGTGGGTAAAAATCATCTACATGACATCCCCCGCCCTTGGGCAGAGCGGGAGATAGCGTCAGACTTTTACTGACTAAAAAACCCACACCGTTCTTTCGTTGCCTTTCATACCGGGGCCGAGCCTTCCTTTCAGAAATAGGTCTTTGGCCCCAGTAGGCTTCGACTATGCTGGGCCCCAACGGTTGCTGAAAACTCCTTGGGGCGCTCGAGAACAGTATGCACCGTCGACGACTTCGGCTCGGTCCGGACGGTTACCGGACGGTCACATAGCGACCTACCCATTGCTCGACGTCCGCAAGCCCGCGCCTACGGTGGCCAGAAATCGGATTGGAATCCCAGCGGCGGCTGGAGCTTAAGTGCGTTGCCTGATGCGGTCAGCCTCCTCCTTTGCTAGCATTACTGCTTCAGCAGATGGAGGCGACCACCTGCCACTCCTCCTCGCTCCGGGCCATGACCTGTACCATGGTCCGGCGCGAGAGATTGCCGCCGCCGATCGCCCCCACAAGGACACGGCGATGCTCTGCTCAAGCGGGGCACACCTCTACCGTGTGCTCCACCGTGTCCTCCGGGAGGTCGACACTGTGGCGACACCCGGGCGTCCCTTCCACACGAATCCGGTGCAGGTACCTCCCGAACTTACCATGTCCGGTGAGAATCTGCGTCGTGCGGAAGGCGAGGACGCCGTGAGGTCTTTCCAGCCACGTCACGTAGAGTGTGAATTAAAGCATGGTATATAAAGTATGGTATATAAGTTGACCATAAGGTTGGCGCAGTGTCGCGGGTTTAATTTCCGAACGGAAAATATATTTGTATGGTCTAGAGCAGCCATGTAGGTAAAACATGTAGCCTACTGACCATTTTTCTGCGGCATACATCAATTTTGAAAAAAAAGGACAATAATGTGGCCCACGAGCTTATTAAAAATCGTTTGCTATTAATATTGATAGAGGGGGAGGGACACTTCTATATACACCGTTAAATTTTAATCGTTTTAATCCCGTGGAGGGTCGATCCGGTACATGAAACACTATCGATTTGTAAAGATAAAATTAAAAAATAAAGTGCCTTTTTTTCAAAACTCGCATTAATTTACGCATGTACAAAATTAATTTATTTAAGAAAACATCAGCTGAGCGAGTTCAATGACCTGCAGTTAATAGTCGGCGTTGCATACAAACTACCTAAAGGTCATTGAACTCGCTCAGCTGACGTTTGGTGCGGGGTGCCCAGTGCGGGTTGGTGGATGTCACATGTCTTCGAATTTTTTGTTTTGGGATATGCGGTATACAACGGTGAAGGAAAACATCGTGAGGAAAACGTCCTCACGATGTTTTCCTTCACCGTTGTTTTATTTATTTAAACTTCATGTAGGTATATAGACGGACTTAATGCAACAAGGTATTCTCTCCCAGTCATGTTTTGACAGCAGTGGTGATGAAATAAATTATTACACAAAGTAATGCGCCTGGCTGGGTTTGAACCCACGCCACGACCGACTTGTAGGTAATTCGGAATTGTTACCGCTGGGCCACCATTGCTCTAAATCTCTGATATAATCCGCTCTGCATCCTTTAGATGTAAGTGATAGAGATTTAGTGTCAGACCCATTTAATGGTGTTGGTATATTTGAATTTTAATTTAAGTATTTGCCTATTCAATACCAAGAAATGAGACAATGTACCTGCACTGTATAACCCTCTCAAGTTTTTTTCGTGAAGATTTTTCAGTAGCTTGTTTTCATTACAATTAAGTTTCCTGGTTCATCTAGTCTAAAGTCTTTATACTGTTGGCCCACAAGTAACTTTGAGTTTGATATGGCTGGCCTAGAGATACGTATTTCTTGCCTTGTGGATGTGGGTTTGCATATTTGTAAACGCACCCACGGTACAGCTGTAATTCCTAGAGTAGGGCAAAGTAATTAAAAAAAAAAAGTTTGGTGAAATGTTAGCCCGAGTGCTTGATCCCATCCCCATTAACTTATTCTCACACTATTTGTTGATTGGTGCGTGATTGTCTCGCGTTAGTATCGATTGTTATTATCTATCCGAAGCAAGCTAATAAATCTTGGCTAGTTTTTCTATAGTATCATGTTCCTTTTTGTAAGCTGACACACTCCCATAACACGATTTATTTATCTTTCTATCAAATAATACGCGTTTGCGGGCAATTTAAGAGTCATTAGCAACGTTTAACAAACTAATAACAGTTTATAGGCTAATAATAACTGAATTCACGCTTACGGCGAGTGTATTAATCACGTAATATTTCAAACTGCCGTATAAAATAAGATAAATTCTTCATTAATTGACTCACCGAGTTAATTAACGTTAAGTTCTACAGTTGTTGTAATTAAACAAAATTATGTTTATGTTAAGACTTCGTTAATACCATATTTACCAACTACGTACTAATTAAGTATTTTTGTTTAAAACCACTGTAAGCTACGCTACAGGTAAGTGTGTCGCTTATAAAAGGAGTTTACTCGTACTAAACGTACAAATACGTCGATTTTAATGCGAACGTTAACCGATTTTACTTGATTGTTAAACTCTGTAGGTAATCTGAACACTAATAACTTTATTTTAATGGGAATGTTATTTACTGTCTGAACTGATTTACTTGGACTTTACCGTTAGGTAACTACGAAGAAAACTGTTACAAATTACTCGTGCTAATTAACAATAAAACGTATAAACTTTTCATTGAAGTCAATATTATGGTTCATAAACAATATGTTATGAACAGGTAATCAAAATCGGTACGATTTTGCTAATTCACAATCTTGATTATTATTTATAGAGTCCTATTCCATGGTTTACGCATTCCATAGAAAGATATAAATTACCAACAATAATTAATTAACCGTATATTTTAGAATTGAAGATGTAAATTCTGGTGATCAATATACGTTTAAACGGCTTGTTTATCGTTTTATAAATTAAGGAAAGCATAATTAATGTAATGAGGGTTGTGTCAATTTGTAAAGTGTTCATATAAATCAATTTGCGGATGATTAAATATGTGGCTAACTGTACCGTTGCCAACAACGGGGAACAGTTAATCAATTAACGAAATATGTGGTGTACCGTGTGGACCGTTGCCAACTGTACGTATGAGGTACAGTCCTATTTGTCACAACCGCGGCCGCCGTCGCCGCTCGCTATCAACGCAAAACCAGTTGATTTGTTAATTTATCTTGTATCCCATGTTGCGAATCGCTGTGTCCACATGTCTGCTTATTGGGTTTTCTATCGGTTTATTTATTAGCTAACATTAGAAGACAACAGGTCCATCATTTTAGTCGAAAGGCATCCTTAGCTAGCTTCGTCCAAGTGTCGCCTCCAAGACTGATCTTGTGCGTCTCGCATTATGGTTTTTCGCGACCCTCTACGAGTCATCTTCCTTCTAACACAGCGTCTTCCAGAACCTTTCGTATCCATCTATCATAAATTCTGTTCTGCGAGCAATGTGCCTCACCTACTGCCACTTAAGTTTGGCGATACTTAGGGTTAGGTCAGTAATCCTGATTCTTCTTTTGTTTTAGGATAATTATGTTAATTATACGTAAACACATAGGGAAATAATAGCACGTTAATTTTCACTAAATGACTTCAGCGCTGGGGAAGCCGAAGAAAAAGCTAGTTAAACGTCAAAGACTAATATGATGAACAGCAACTAGGAAATGTTTCTAACACGTACTAATGTCAATGAAAAGTACATAACAACACTCGCAGTTGTCATTGGTCGTTAACAACCCGCGCGTCTAATTGAAAAGATATGTTTCTTAACTAAGTTAAGAGTAAAACAACAATAAACATCGCTTTTTACTGAATCGTGTCAATAGTTCAACTTGTTAGAGGATAACCGTAAGTTTATGACTGTATCTCTAATTGAATACGCTGCATACAACTTAACATTAAAACTGAAATGCAATATATAAATAAACTATGGTTATTTGTAATTCGGTATTGTGGCGTGTAAAAAAGTCACATACTAAGTAATTGCTAACTGGCAAGGTAATGATACCTTTTAAGGTTTATGTTAAAAAAAAGATTAGGGATTGATATTCGAAACAAGTTTGATGGAAGATGTTAACAAAAAGTAATTTTGTATAAAAATACATAAGTGCTTCTAAGAATGTAATAATAGTCAAATTGAACACGAAGCCTTTTCATTAGCGTGTCCACACGCTACAGTATCTAACGAATTTAGAATTTATAAAAGCTATCGAATATTAAGAATGTTTAATTTTAGACATGATTGATGTAGTAAGTGTTAAACGATGTTAATAGCAGTGATGTAACATTGAGTGATTATATTGATTGTTTGAATTTTCGAGAAGCCATATCCAAGCTGGTTGGTAATATTAATTACAGCGGTAACACGAAACAACACAGTCCGGTAGCCGCGGCGGTGCGGTAGCGCAGCGCGCACGACGCGACATCCTCCGCCGATTTATGTGTGGGAGCGCTGGGTCGTGACCCTTCCACATGAAAATGTTAATTCGTCGAATAACCGCACCACATTCAAATACAAGACTTTAATTTCGCCATTACAATAATTGCTCCATTAGAAAGCAGGAAAAGGCCTAGGTTACAGCTACGTCCAAATAATATCACAAATTAGATGCTGTTATACACTGGCGTGTCTAGCCAGATATTATTTGCATGAAGCCGATTCATGTTACAAGAATTGGGACGCAAATTGTGTCTAATCACTTTGTCTTGCATTTCATAAGGCACCCAGATTTTTTTGATTGAAAACGGTGAATTCAATTACGGATATAGTGAATTTCGTAACTGGATAAATCGGAAATCTACAAGCGAAACGTTCGAACTTGTTTTCGCACGCTCATGTAAAAATTGCTCGGAAACTATAAAAGTGTGCAGTAAAACAAAAATTGGGCGGCCAAGAAACGATGTGACCGTGTTACAGATGTTAGTAATGCCGGGATGGCGTGACCGCGCGTCTCTAATGTTGTTATAATGGCGATATCGGCCGGATCGTGTGAGTAAGTAATTGATAGAGCAACTTGCAATTCAAACACAATTGCAAGCTATTAGCTGTGTTAATACACTTATCTTATTAAGGTTCAAATGTCAGAGTTTCTTTTACTACGCTTTATTTTAATATGTGAACTTTTTGACAATAGTGTTAGTCATAACAGTAAACGATATTATGACAATGGAAGAAATTATTTTGCTGGAGTTGCTTTAGGCTGCTCATGTGAAGTAGTTTAGTAAAATTATACTGTTTAATTGCTAGTGATTAAGGCCTGCTCGTAATGTTAATTGATTACAGAAAAACCATCATTTATATGCATTTGGTGCTGTCTGCTGTAATTTTGACAGTAGTATTATTTATTATTATGTCTAGTCCACAGTGTCCCACTGCTGGGCTAAGGCTTCCCTCCATTCCGTCCATTGTTCTTGACTTTGAGCCACTTCTTGTCAATTCCTAAGGAAGACATCTAAGTCATCTCGCCTTCTTGCATAATTGCATATTATTCATTTTTTCTTTGGCGAAAAAATCAGCATTGCCACTGCCCAAAAAGTGCCCAGAACGCTGACAACATTGCCACGTCAGCAATGTTGTCAGCGTTCTGGGCACTTTTTCCAATGACAGCGACGTGCATGAATTTATTGATGACTAATAAATGATTTTTATACGCGTTTATATATTTATTAAGTTGTTTATTAGTTTAGTTGTTTGTAATTATATTATATTAACTGAATATTTTTACATGTGTAAATACTTTTAATTAAAATGCATACGTAAATATTATTATTTTATATGTACGAGTACTAAGTAGATTGTTTAATTGTTGTTTTGAGATTCACATAAAAATAAATTACATATTATAATTTATAGTTAGCTAAGACGAAATATGAGATGAAGGGTCCTGAACTTCAGTCCATGCTAATAAGAGTGAAGCGACAGGTTAGAGTAAGCTGTGAGCAGTAAGGAGTAGTAGTAGTGCAGTAGACACTGTCGGCGAACGATTTACTGAAGTATTTCTATCTATATGTTCGATGTTAGCTGGCCACTCAACTGCCAATTTTGTTCCGCCATTATAACTGATTAAATTTCACGATAACTTGTCAGTAATTGATACACATCCGACGTTAGACGTTAAATCACTAGAGCCATGAACTTCGTCGCCCCGCAGATTCCACCACATTCGAGGTGTTAGGACCAGAACGGAAGATATAAATCTACCAGTTTTTGTTGATCTTTATAGCACCATTTAGACACATTTTTTATACGGATATCATAATATTTTCCCAACACTATTTTGACGTTAATAAAATTATGTACTGTGATATAATTGATGTGTATCTCGTGAGTGTTACGACTGTTAGAAGTTCATTATAAATGAATTTCTTAATGTAATAGCTCCAAATAGTTTGATTATACACATTAGAGATTTAACATGTAATCCACGTCGTTTGAAACAGATTGTATCGGTACTTGTCGAGCTTAACGGCTCTTAGAACATTATGTAATTGCTATCAAGATAAAAATATTATAACCATCGGTTAAGGGCTTTATAAATCATAAGGACAGTGATGATTCACTTGAATAATGGCGCTCTGTGATATTGATGGATGTTATCCAATCTTGATTACTTACTTATGTCTGTACCGCTATTTATCAATCTTATGTCACACATTTGAGCAATTATCAAGAAACTTTATAAAGTGTCGTGTTGTTGATATGATCACATATTGCGCTGAATATAATTTTTGTATTTCTAGAGTAACGATGAATGTCAAGTCTTTGTAACATGTCTACGCGAACAGTGTGATTTAGTACCTTAAGCGTATGTTTAAAGCGTAAAGAGTACGTTTGGAGGCTAGATGACACCGGATTGCCTATTGTCATAGAACATCGTACTTTCATTATTTGTGACGGCGCTATGAAAGCTCACGAGATCTCGAAAGATGGCACTAGATATCGCTAAAACCACGTGAGGTATCTATTGTATAAAACAATAACATCGAACAGTAAGTGAAGCTTTCTACTCTGAATTGTTGAACAAGTGCGTGCCTTCTTGACACGCACTACACTAGTAAAATCAAGTTTTATGCATTATTACAATTACTGTAATCCGTGAAGATCGATGATTGAAAGTGAGTATGTGGAAAAACGATAAACCACGAGTGTTTGGCAAAGTTTCGTGCATATGTAATTTAAATGTTTTATCCATTAAATTGCAAGTTAGTTACGAGAAAGTAACAAATGGGATGAAAAAAAAAACATAAACTGCAAATTCGACATTTCCCCTTCAGAGTGAAAGTTTAAAACACTTAGTTTTTTATTCATATTTTTCTAATGGTGAAGAACCGGAAATTACGCATCATTATTTTTCCTTTACCGCAGGACCATTAAACGCATTACAATACCAGGAGAATACATTACGTATCAGTTGGAGAGCTATCAATGTCAGAACAGTACACGTATTGTTATTTCAGAGTAAATATCGTTAAGTCAGGAATGGCTCTTGAGCGTGAGCTGGGCCGCGTGAATGTTACGTTTAGAGGTGGGCGCTAAGTGTTCCGCTATCGGTCTGGGTTACAGTGTAGCTAAAGTGTAACGAACAAAGGATCATTCGCATTTTGTGCGCCGTGTGAGACAATGCGCAGTCCAGGCGCCCAGCTAGCGTAACGCGAGGTGAATGAAACCTAAATCAGTTCACGCTCACGCCAATGCTCAGTACCGCACTCGTACTTCTAAGGTTTATTAACTTTTGCGCGCATCAAGTCTCTTAGTTACAGTAGACGCACATCATTAAAATACGACAAGGAAAAATATGAACGAAATATACAAGCGGCTGTACGAAGCTCGAAGGGAACAGCCGAAGCGAATTTCGATACCACAACGATCATCACATGCATGCCGTGTCTAATGTGCCTTACGTCGCTGGCATCTTATAACTCCTTTATACAGACGGTCTTTGACTTCTTGTACCCGGCATAACAGAACACTGATTGACTATTTCCTGGCGTTTTGAGAATAATTACTTATCCACTCAAATACTGAATGATACATACAAATTTGTAAAGTAACCATTTTATTACGGTTCTTAATTACTCGTTTCCAAATTGCCTGATGTGAACTTGGCTATGATAAAATCTAAAAGTTGTGGGTTAGTATGACAACATTAGTATTCAACATTGTAATGTTACAACCTTATAAGGTCTGTGTGTAAAGTTCGAAAGAAGTGGTTGATGAACGGCTGCGAGACATGTGGGATAGCTGATCTGAGAGATCTCGAGCATTACAACCTTATCTCGCAGCCCGTAACTGGATCAAAATGCAAATTAACTCACAATCCCGCGCCTGACTTTCATACTGTTTCGGAGTCCAAGTTATAATTAAGAGCAGCAGTTTTTATATTTTATATTCAAATTGGCCAGTTTCTTTTGCTACCTAGGTATTTCAGATACAAAACCTATTATCTCTGGGTTTTGCTCCATAATTGAGTCGGAGCAAACACCACTTTTCTATATTCTACACGTAATGTCTCAATTAAAAGAAGCATTAGTGTTGGGTTAGAACTCTATAAATATTTTTTGCATATTCCGTTTAAAAATTGGTATTTTATTTTTGTTTAATAAAGTAGCGTTAAAATATCAAGTCGCCTGTTTCTTGGGGCGGTAGTAAAAGTTTGGGATTCGCGGTAAAGCGCGGAAGGCGCATGAGCAGCGTGCTATCGGTGAGAGGCCATCTGCCTCCGTATATCAAATTAACGGTGCGGAACTGGGAACCGTGGCAGGCAGGCAGGGTAAGCGACACACCGAAATTCGCACCTGTACGGGTGTGTCAACACACACATGTTTCTACAGATTCACAATGTAGAGGAACGAGCACATGCGAAAAATCGGCCGACCATGTCTAAATGTCTTTGTTTTGGCCAAATTCGGTATACGGAATGCCGTTAATATAAAGTATCTTGATATTTTTATATTCCTGAGAAATACTTAACGCAACAGGGTAGGTTTTATGGTCGTTGCCCTACGAAGTAACTTTAAAATTGTACAAATAAATGCGAATGCCGCCAACGCCATGATAAGTCTCTAATATATTGACAATAAATATTGTGATGGTTTTATATTAGTACGTCGGCAAAGAATATATGACAGTTTGTTGCTGAAAAATTATTACATTCAGATATTTCTCTTTTAATAGGAACGGGTTTAGCCTGAGAGCACGAATCGCGTTTCGTTGCCTGAAATTATTAGTACTAATCTTATTTAAGTTAAGGTGTCATAAAGAGGTGTCCAGTGCGTTTAAATATTTGTTCGGAATTGCTAAGTACCTATATATATAAACTACTTAAGAAGATTGCTTAAAGGTATTTGCATTATCCAGGTCAGCGTCAAGTTGTACGTTCATTAAAATATGATTGAATGGCTATTCGCTTTAGGGGAAGACAAACTGAAAGGATTTTGTTGATGATTATAATCTGTATAATTCCGAATATAAATACGTATTACGCCCGCTAATCACATTTTAATCAAAATACAACTTGCCTCGGACCAGCAAAATGTAAAAAAAACTTAAGTTTTGAATTTGACCATAACTCAATTAATTTCTTTATCTACACTAATATTATAAAGTTTGTTTATTGTTTGTAAGAGGTAATCTCTGAAAGTACAGGTCCGATTGCTAAATTTTTTCACCGATAAAATAATATTTTATTCCTGAGTGACAAAGGCTATGTACGCGAGCAAGGCTGCAGGCAAAAGCTAGTAAATATACAAGCGAATAAGCTATTATATAAAAAATAAACGGAAGGACCATAACTTTCAAGTAACATTTTCATGTTTCACCTTGTTAGAGCATAAATGAGTGCTTCCACGGGCACTATAGAGTCAGCTTCGCGACACCTTTCTGCGTAAGCATCGCGACACCTTTCTGGGTGAGCTTGTGTAGGTAAATATAAATCTGCAAACTTGGTTCGCTCCGACGATACAATCGTGGGAAGAAAGACGTTAAAGTGCTATATAATTGTTTGAAGACATGAATAGTCAGTGAATGAACGCGTCAACTATGCATATGTATGTGAAAGTCAAGTACCTTGTATTAGTCACGTTACCAAGTAGGCACATAGAAAATTCAATCATACAACTTATTATGATACGCTTTTTTGTGGCAACCAAAAAAGAAAAAAAAGTATACCTATCTAGAATGCTAAAGTAAAAACATCATTTGTTAAGAGACAAGGAGCGTGAAACCGGACACAATGATGTTTGACCAATCGGTCACGCGCCGGAACTGAACAAAAAATTTGTAAATAGACTCCGACATCCATTTTTGTCTTCGATTATTTTTTATACGAAAACATGTACTGAAACATACCCGCTAACAGTACACCGAGCGAGTTATAAAATATTTTCTATTCGACTGTTATTCAAAGGAAATTAATACTTGTCTAGGTAATTTGAAGCCGACTATGACGCCAGTGTGTTCTAAAAGGAATTAATCACCGTTATTTTTCTTTGTAAGTAGATAGTTATAGATAATTTGAATTGAGTTAATCAGGATACTGACGCAAAAAAAGATACTTATAATAATGATGAATTTCTGCACGAGACAATAGTTTGATCGATAATAATATGGAACAAAATATCGATAATATTTATTTATTAAGAGCAGTCTATTAAGTTTGAACGTCAAAGAACTATTCAGGATCAAGACAGTAATTTATCATAGTTTTTGTCGCGCACAATGAATAGACCTGCTTGTGTATTCAGAATTTTATAACTGTAGTCTATAAGTTTACATCTTTTTGGTAGCCTAGATAGATTTATCATAGTTAATAGAAACATTAAATGGAAGCTTATTAAATGAAATACAAATATATGTCAATAAAAGTATATTTACGTCAAAATTCTGACATGAATCTATCAAAAAAAGAAGTTTATTAAATAAAGTATCTTAATGTCCAACTTCTGAGATGAATCATGGTGTATGGAGAGTTAAAATGTCAAGAGTCTCTTAGACATCTATTATTTGTAAATTGTTTGATCAAGCCAAAGGGCTGGCAGCTACACGAGCGGCCTCGGTCAACACCAAAGGCCGTCTGCTTGGGTGGTCCGCTGTCCAGTCAGAATGCCAGACTAAGTCTACACGCACTCGCCTAATTACGATCGAGTTATAACGTACCCAGTACAAAGAGTACACACTCTCTCAATTTCTAATCAACTCCGTGATTAGGTGCCTTTGAGGTTCTGATTAAATTGTAACAACGACGAAATGGTACGAGGATAAATTGTTAGGAGGAAACGAGGGCAGATCATAGAAAGGCTGCCGGCAACTTTTTATGTATTGCAATTTCAATGCTGTGTTTTTTTCATTTGTTGGCAAAATATTCGAAGTCTAACCAGGTAGTTGCTTGAATATGAAAATATGTACCTAGTTAGACTTCAAAATTGACGATAAAAGCTAACAGTTATTCTGTTATCAGTTAAGTATACGTCTGGGCCTGGGATACAGATTAGGATCGTGGACGAGTTCACCGGAAGGACTGGGAATGCAGACAATACGCGGGTATTCGTAGTGCGCGCACATCCTCAGTTGAGATAGTGTTTGTAATTAGAGAAGAGTCGGGCGGAGTAGCGCGGGTGTCGGCGCGGCAGGGTTAACGCGACGCTATCGTGCCATCCGGCGCCTGCGCACCTCCTATCATGTGAGAGATCAAGCGAGGCGCGCGCACCTCCTCGCTGCTAGTTTCAACTAACGTAACATTCATAAAAACAAATATGTACTTGTGTACTGGACGCACTTTCTGGATGAATTGGTGATGCTTTTTTTAACTAAAATATGCACGTATATTTTGTTTGTCTACAATTTTGAAGAAGCAGTAGTGCCTTTGCTTTACATACTTTAGACGACTTGTAAAAACACCGACATATCATTTTTATGTGTAAGTTTCATGTAAACCATTTGGAATACATCTAACTGATGATGCACACTTTATCAAAAACCGTAGCATAGTTTTGAAGAACCACATGGCTGTAGAGACAGCCATGAAAAACGACTATGTTTTATAATTGTTCAGTCTGTTTTAGCTGTTTCTCATGCTCCAATAATTAAATTAAATAAAACCGATGCCCCTATAGATTTGCAACAAAACCTACATGGTATCTGAAGCTTGATATTGGCACTAAAACGCCGGTCTCGTAGTCCGATGCTAATCACAGCTGCAATAATTATCCTAACGTGGTAGATAAACCGGTGCATATAGCTTCAGCTTTGCCTGAGGGAGGTTCGTCAGTTACGGCTGATGCGGCCGAGTGTGTGCGGGAGTGCGGTAACTGTTGATAATTAAGAATGGTCGAGTAATGGCCGATGACGGTAACGGCACGCGCGACGGTCCAAGATGCTTCCGTGCCCCGCCTGCTGACAAGCGACGCGCGTCCTCCGCTCATGTCGTCGGTGGGTGTTCGTGTCATTTTGCATTAGTTGTTACGTATTCATTTGTGCACAGATTAGTACCGTTGCATCGAATTCATACTCTTTAACGGTTGGGTGTCAGCTTCTGTTTAAATTAATGAAGCATATGTACGTACATTTTATAATTTTTTGTGCAGGTAGAAATAAAATATACCTAGCTTATTGAGTTCAAAATTTTGGTCCTTTTTTTAGGTGGAAATTCATTTAATATTATCTCGCGCCCTTGGACGGGGCGGGAAGGCGTGTCAGACTATTACTGACTAAAACCCACTCCTGTACATTTTTTGTCTTCGTTCCAGGGCCCCAGGGTTGTCTTTCGCATCACCCATGGCACCAGTAAGATTCGACCCTATTTGGTCCCTACGGTTGCTGACATGTCATTTGATGATGAGCGCCTGGAACACTACGCTCTATAAAATTTTGGTCCTTAAGTTCAATGAGCAATCACATTTTTTATGTGATGGTCAAACAGTTATTGAAAATGAATGATTACAATGAATAAAAACAGCTCAGTTTTAGTATGAGTGTTGTACACATAACGTTCCGATTGTTTTGTAACTTTTTTAACACTGGGCTAGTCATTATTATGTTACGATCACAATCAGTATTAATAGATAATACTGTATTATCTAATGCTTTCAGTCGACTTCTATTTATAACCGAATCCCACTATCTATTTAATATTTACACATGCGTATAAATACAAGATAATATTTGTAAGAAAACAGGAAACAAAAGGAACATATAGTGTTGGCGGGCCCACGCCTAGGGTCCTGGCTCCGCGACTCGCGGCATGGTATCCACACGATTGTATTTCAGGTATGTTGAGTTGAGTTATCGCCTCTCGTCTGTCGGGGCCTTTGACTTCTCGCGGCGCTTCCGCGGCCGACGCGTGTCGCCGCCGATATGACCATGACGCCCGCGGCCCTTTTGATAATGCTAATGTTTCAACGATAGCCTCATGATACCAGGATCACATACAATGACCGCACCGGCTAAATGGGCATCAACTGAAGTCTACGGATTCCGACGTGCTTGAATATTTTCCATCAATAGGAAGATAGATATTCATTGCGAAAGATTAACAGTTACGGCAAGATCTTGCGATCCTTGTGGAGTCTGATTTTATAAATTAATGTTTAGATAAACATTGTATGTCAGTAAATATGCTCAAAAATCAATTTCCAATCTTTAAATGATAAGTTAGCGTTTATCGTTAGTCGGGCAAATGAGTGGTGAATATATCCCAATAGGATTGGGTTGCCAGCGGTCCTGCGCCGAGGAACAATCGGTCGTAAAGTGACAATTCAACGTTTTGCGTATGCGTTTGCAGTCAAAGAATCTTAAGTGGGCGTGTTGTGTCGTAAACCAGCATTTGTACGATTGTGTATTAGTGAAATGGTCCAAAAGCCGGTAATTATACGCTAGGTGCTAGCCGTGCGATGGCCGCTGGGCGGTGCGGGTTTGGTGCCGACTTTAATTAACACCCGCGCCTAAGCTTCCTTAGGAGAAGCAGCGTGAGATACAGCGAGGATTTATCCACAATTTTATTTAAATGGAAGTCCGCTTCCTTTACCTTTTATATTGTGATTATTAAAGGCAGTCTCTAATTTATTCATGCCATATGAACTTTGGTTTAGCATTTTTTGATAAAAGAGCAACATTCCTGTGTGTTATAAATACTATTAGCTCCAGTATATTGCCATCTAAGTTTATTCATGACATAAACACAATAGCATTCTCATAAAAAAATCTCGATTATTATTAGTGTTTATTTAATTGCAGTTTCCGCATTCCAAAATACAACTTTTTTAAAATCATCCATGAAATAAGATGGCAAAGATTGATGAGAACGATGGCATCACGAAATGTAATTATAATTATCGGGAAAGCTACAGGAGAAGCTTCGGGCGCATTAAGGCGTGATTGTCCATGTCCATAACTTTCGCAAATTATGGAGCACGATAAACCAATTTGGACCTCTGTTTACTTTGCAGGATTGAATGATTTTACATAGCAATCGCAGGGACGTATTTAGTATAGCCGTTTCACGAATTGAAATAAGTGTTTCAATTTTAGTTACAACAATTTGTAGAAGAGATAACTATAGCAGGAAATTACAGTGGAAATAAAGAAAATAAAAACTTTCTACGCATTAGTTGTTATATCTACGTGAATGCTCGTTAAGTAATTTATTTTTAACTTTTTCCTGTTTGCAATCTATCTTAATTTTATGAAGTAGGCAAGCGGTGTACATTACAACAATGGTCACGTTTCCAAAACGTCGTCTTTGTAAGTACACACCACAAGTTATATTTGATTATGTTTTTTAATCAAAAATCTTATTCTCGTAGGCTAAGATAGTAGTATAGTAGGACAGTCGGCCGTCGAGACCGACCGCCGGACGTGATGAAATTATGAAGGTCGCTGGTAACAAAGTGTTAAAGGGGGTTTCAATTCCATGGTAGATTACCGTAGATGATACACGGCTATGAGCACCGTTAGCTACCGTTTTCTTTTATTAAGTGACAAGTTTTTTGCATATGGTATTTATTTATGTTTTATACGGAAAATAGTGACGCATGACGGAGAAGACGGTCATAGAACCGGAACGAGGTGCGCGGCGGTGACAACATTGCTACCAGACGGACAATAGCCCGGGAGCTGGCGCTACGTGATCGACCGCGATCACTTGAGAGATTTAATCACATTAATTGACACAACCGTTAGCACATAATGACCATGTATTGTACCGGTAATTTGATAATATTTAAAGCATAGCGTGCGTTGCGTGGAGGAAAAAATTACATACATACTATACCGCAGTAAATTCGCATTAGACAAGAGTCGACGCAAGCAAAGCTCGAGGTACCTGACTCGTGATGCACATTCGCGAACAATACCATCAATGTTACTAATATAATTTGGTCTCCCGCTCTATAATCTAAGGCGCATTACACATAATAACCCAGCTTTTTTTGACGAATTAGACAGTCTGCCTTAGGTACATGAACCATCGATGACTACATGAAATATGGTTCTTAAGTTTTTTATTTGCGCGGGGACTATATGGATGGACTCATAGCGACCGACGAGTAATCTTTTTTATCCCTCTCGCATCAGGAATTATGTTTAGTACGTGGATATGATTGCGAGCAAATGTTATGGCTTAGAATAACATAATGAGGCCGACAAACTGCGTGACTTTTGAAAATATTAAATTATAAAACAACTAGTCATAATGACAGGTTGGGACTGGGATAGAGATGGCAAGTAATATGTAACGGTACAAATCAACCAAATTCCTACATGCATCGATCTAGTGGTAGTTATACAGCGATCACGATTACTCGCCGAAGTGAAAACATTAGGTGTGTGAACCCATAATTTACAACAAATTTCGTAGACCATTGAACTTAAAGTAATTTAGTGACCAAAAGACGCTTAGCACTTAAGTAACTAATTTTGGTAAAATTATCAAAGTGTGAAGACGACGCTTGCGGTTGACTGATGACAGGCTCTTGATCGCCGACGAGACCTGCCAAGCACAATATCACTATTGTAGTCACGATTTCCTTGTTTACTGATACGACAACTTACCTCTTTGATATCTTTACGTTCATTTTAGTTTGCTAATGACAATTAGACGTAATTTTCTTCCAGTCTACATTGATATGATTCATATCAGAGCTTGAAATTCCTCTTGCCTATAGAACAGACCGCTATACGAACGGTCTTGGTGAGCATAGCCATAATTACCGTACTGGGTATTATGAAGTGATCGCAGATGCTGTTAATAGTACGCAGGTTGCTGTTACCCGTCCTCCTAGGATTAACTCCGTGGTCGCATCATACACACCAGAGAAACTTATGACGCCCTGTTGAAAACCGTGCGTGTGGTCTCGGCGATGCACATGCCTGACCACAGCTTTGTCTTTAACATTACAGCGACAATATTGCATAAAGGATAACTCCGTGTCCTATTACTTTGTAACAACGAAGAGGAAGTGAAAATTGAAATTTATTGTAATCACAACAGGGAGACGTGATGTTGGCTGACAGTTAGGCGTTTATAAGTGGGTGCTGGGCGGGAGTCTGGGGTCCGGAGTGCCGCCGTCCAGAGGGAACAGTCCTCCACGAAAATTTATTTATCAAGTATCGGTTGGTACATCAGCGCCTAAGGACAAGCGCCTGGAAATTGCGGGCGGGCGAGGCTCGCTCGATGCGCTCGTCGATACGGGACACTGGTTACTTCCTAACATAAATTCGGTGCACGGGAATCGGATATTATTATTCAATCGTACGATCGAGGTTCTTGCGGGGGCCATAAGTCACGGCGACGCGAGCGCCGGCGGCTGCCGTGAGCGGTGGCGCACGACCGCGATGCCATCGCGTCTGCAAGCACCGCTAGGCGCTAGCGCTGCGCCCGCCATCGCCACCGCTGCTGCGCCTGCGCCGGCCATGCTAGCTTCCGCACACTTCCGATACGCTCATGTCTGGCTGATTACATATCTACCATTGAGTACTAAAAAATTCAAAAGGTTCAAGATTTATACTTTTGAGATGTAGAAGTTTTGGTAAGTTTACAATGTTTTGTTTAGATTTTGTACTTTTTTTGTAGAATTGCTCTAGGGTAAACCAGCCATACGTGCCCCACTTGCAAAATTAAGACCAGCATTTAAAATTACATAAACATCGCCATCATACTTAAAACCAAACCAGATCGACTCAAATTTTAAATACGTGTCTTAGTCTTAGGCACATTACCGAATGTGGCATGTATGCCTGGTTTACATATCAGTATCACAGCAAAACGAACGACTACCTACAAAAAGGTAATCATCATATTTTTAGTTTTATGTGGGTATTTAAATCATATTAAATTACGCAAATAAAGTTATAAATCACACAGACGTACCTAATAAAGGTAAACAAAAAAGGGTAATTAAATTGCAAACTGTGGAAACTTATAGTGTTACGCAAGAAATACTTTAATAAGTTTAACATAAAGAATCATTATTATAACTGAAGTGTTCACTTTACTAATGGAGCCCAGCTTCTTCTGACAAATAGCGGCATGTTTTTACCAGATTCTAGGTGTTATTAAGGAAGAGGAAGCAAGTCATTAATCATTCCATCGCAGCATCCACCGCCTCTGGACTTATCATTCAGATAGTTATTTTTTTCTCCTATTAATACGGCGTTTATATGCAAATGCCTTTATTAATTATTTGATACACAAAAAATACCAAATAAGTCGTTAAAGGAAGGAGCAAAAAACTTTCAAGACTGGTCAATAACCCAGCAGTAAACGCTGCATTATTTTTTATATTCAATGGATAACGCTTCGAAGACAGAACATAATGTTGGGTCATAAAGCATGAAAATGATTATTAACGAATTATTCCCAAGCTGATGTGGGAATCAAAGAAAAACTTAATTGGTAGGTCTTCATTCCGCTTATTGTAAGACATAATTGAGGGAAAAGGATATGCGCTGCGTAAGCCACGATAACTGAACATTATAAGCGCGCATGGAATTGTTGTGCATTTCTCGGAGCGCAACCCGTGTTCCCCGGAGTGGAGTCGTGTAAAGTTCAGTTCCTCCCGGAAAGGCACGAGCGCAAGAACGATACCAAGCTCGATTTGGATGCAACAGGTGTACTTATACGACCAAAAAGAAGCATTTCATTCTTATTATGAAACTGCAACTGAATGAAGAATGTTACTTATAAATGTAATGCCGTTTGGAAAAATTGTAACAAGACTTAAGAGAAAGCAAAGCAACTTGCTGTTATTTGTGACAATCTAGAAATTGGAATATTTATTTCAGTACAAAACTAAATATGAAGCACTTTGTTATCCAATGCGAATATTAAATTCGTATTGGATAACAAAGTGCTTCTTATATTTTTATATTCTTTATCTACACTTATATTATAAACAGCGAAAATTTGTATTTTTGTGTGTAAGTTTGTAATGAATAAATTCAAAAACTGCTGTGCCGATTTCAAAAATTCTTTGACCATTGGAAAGCTACATTCATCCTGAGTAACATAAGTTTTAATTATTGCCCGTGCGAAGCCAAGACGGGCCGCTAGTTGTATATAATTTTACAATTTAATAAAAAAATGGTCAGTTGATGTACAAAGGCGAGCTAACCCACAATTGGGTTTTGTTACAGCAAACCTTGAATGTGCTCCAATATGTTTTACAGAATCAAACGATAACAGTGCATATGTATAGGTAAACTGTAAGATGTGTAAAGCTCTGCTAATGGACATGGGAAACTCTACTTTTTGTTAGTGATATGAACTGACTTGACGACTCGTCCGCTTGTCCGGTCGACATCGTCCGCGTCGCTCACTGCATCACGCAATGCATATCTTAATTATTATTAAAATATGCGTAGTAAGCTTGAACATACAAAATGCCGATTAACCACAACATGAATAATATAAATAAATCAGTATTGAGCTTATGCATTTCCGGTAACATTCATTTTGATTTTAGCAATGACGATAAAATGCGAAGAGTTTCACATGAAAGACACTAAGAAATTTCTTTCCTTGCTTGATGGAATTAACGACTACCTGTCTACTAATTAATTATTGACTTGGAAGAAACGGATATCCTTAATATGAAAAATTTATATTGAAGCGTAATGACAAACAATGCTTGATCTATGTATACCGCTATCAAACCTGAAAGAGCGAGCAGAAAACAGACATTTGACATCTGTCACTTTTTACATGACTTCCTGTACATGGACACATGCGCTTGTTCTAAATTTAAACTATGCAGATACTTTTCCTGGGATGTAAGCAAGAAGATATGAGATCTAGATTTGTTAAACGGTAAGTGATTAACAGGTTTTTGATGTCATCATAACTGTGGATCTATAAAGCCTATACCTTGAGCTTTATGGGTGCCAGTTTGCTTAATTGGTTTTAAAAGCGAAAGAAAAGGTGGAGGTCGGTAGCGGCTTACGTCCAGCTGTGAGCTGTGGGAGGTTCTTTCGAATACCTCGTTGGATGTGTTGGATGAAAATAGAACAATTTATTTGACGACTAGAATTCAATTAGTCTTTGGAATCTAAATTACGATGATGAGGCAAAAAGCATTTGTGGATTTTATTGAAATCTATAGTTAGCTACAACTATGAAAACTACGAGTAATCTGTACATCTAATAAAATTAAAGTGTCAGTTTGTATTAATGCTTATGAAAGTACCCAGAACAAAAAGCCGAGGAAGTGTGAGACGGACTCGCGCAGTGAGGGATCCGTACAAACTTCCCAATTAAAAGAGTTTAATTCCCGAATTAAATTACGAAGATTTTTCCAAATTGCAAAAAAAGATTTTGTTGTGACGTAACTACAAAACGTTCAAGAACTGATGATAAAAAGTGTAATTTGGCAATTTATCATTTTCCCACGGAAATGGGATTGACAAACCATGAATTACGAATTTGAAACGGTTGAACAAAATTTGACGGAACTTTCACTGGGATATAGCTTATGTTATAATAAATAATTTAGGCAATTTTTTACTTTCCCAGTAGAACGGAACATAATTCTTAAACTCCACGCGAACAAAGTCGCGGGTAACAGCCAGTTTGAAATACATAAGTACAATATGGAAGGTACCTGAATATATTTATATTTTTGTAGTTTGCTATTGAAACAATTTCCTGCCGGAAATTGAAAATAGATCAGGAGAGTTCAGGTTCAGAATATTACTTCCTTGGTAAGAATAATATACAGAGATAGTTTATTCTATTATGTAATTTAGCAATATTCTACTTGTAGGTAATTCACCAAATTGTACGTATGTTAGACTTAAAGACTTTAAAAACGACATAAGTCATATTTTTGACAGGCCTGTTGGTCTAGTGGTTAGTGACCCTGACTGCTATGCCGGAGGTCGTGGGTTCGATTCCCACCCAGGACAAATGTTTGTGTGATGAGCGCGATCATTTGTACTGTGTCTGGGTGTAATTTATCTATAATATGTATGTATTTAGAAATGTATAAGTATGTTTATCAGTTGTCTAGTACCTATAAAACAAGCTCTGCTTAGCTTGGGACTAGACGGCGTTGTGTGATAGTTGTGAAATATTATTATTATTTAATTATGTCTCTTTTAAGACGAAACATTAGTAATTAGGTACCATTTGCTTTAATCGATGACTTAGGCCAGTATTCTCGGAACGAGAAAATCTCATCCATTTTTTTCCTCTCCCGTATTTCTCTAAATGCCTTAGACGACACTGGCAATAAGTACATGTCGCTAACGCATTCATGGATCTGATCTAAGTACATATTAATTAAGCTCTAGCTAAGAAAATTAAATCTTAACATTAAACGCATATCAATTAATTAAACCCCAAGCGAACGCTGGCGTGAACAAACGTGAATGTGGTACTGTCAGCTCAAACGTAATCAAACCAAATTGGTTTTCTTGTATTTTTAATGTACCTACATTTTATTTTTTCAGATTGTACTGTTTTTTTTTTTTTCAATAAAAGTTCATAAACACACAAACTATTTTTCCTGACTGTACCTACCTTAAATGTTTGGACGTATTTTTGAGTTGAAACAGATACCAGTGGTATTAGTTGTTGGTATTAAAATGGAATAAATCGCGTTCGCTCTCTTTTGTGTCTCTAATTACGGTATTCGAAAGGTTAATTTTGAAGCTCATTTGTGTTAATTACTTGTTATATTTTTATTATCCTATATAACTCTGTGGTACACGCATCTTAACTTTAGATTGTTTATTGACTTAGCTACGTATTTCCTGAACATTAGCGAGAATCTCAGTAAACACCAAGTCGGTGATACAAATAAGCTGTTAGCGGTCCTTTCATACGCTGATGATAGCTTAGTTATTTAGCTCAAGGAAATGCATTTCTACAATGATAGATTCGCACCAAGTATGAAGAGAACAACGTCATTAAGTAACTAGTTTACACACGATAATTATATAGACGCAGATAAATCTTGTTACATGAATAACTTAATGTAGGCATTCGATTATGTTGAAAGTTTATCATCACTAGTAGGTACATTTTTATACCCCGTCGGAATTAAAAGGGATATGAATATTTATCACTTTATTACTCGAGAGAGCTATAATCAACTAATAGGAATGTGTTGTGACCAATTCCAAATACACGAAATTTGGTTTAAGTAGGTAGCTAATTATAAAATTAAGTTGTGTTATTTAAATTAGATTATCTAGATAAAAGTGATAGATAACGGTGTGCTATATCAACTTTATCTACGTGTGCGGCATCAAAAAATTTTTCATCTGAAGACCGTTAAACGCTTGTCGTATACCAATTAAGATTATTTACATTTTAGCATTTTAATTATTTAATATTGGCATAATGACTTGAAAAACTAATGATAGAAACGGTAACTTTTACTTAAAGAGGCGTAGAAGACTGCCTTTGCTCAATAGTAGTGCAGTAAGTTTAAAAAGTCTCAATATACATCTCAATGTACTACTAAATTCACTGTACCCTGACTCCTTATAAATCAATCCAAAATTCCTACAAACAAATTACCTAACACACCAATAAAACGTTTGCCAAGAATGTTTACGTTTTAAAGGAAGCAGTTACAGGGAACGTTGCAATAGGGAGTTACGAGTAGGCAGTCGCGTCAGTTACGCATACTGCTGGAGTTAGGGCCGCCGCAGACGTGCTACTAAAAGTACCGGCGGCCTTGGTGATCAGCGATTTTAGTAGCTTTTCGGATGTTCTTTTTAGCGAACACTTCCGCATCCGAACCACCTTTGCCTTCAGTGATTCAGCGTGAATGACAGTTTTAGTCATTTGTCTAAAGCTTGGTATATTTATAATATAATATACTACAACTACGCCGTCTGGTTCCAAGCTAAGCAGAGCTTGTGTGTTATGAGTATTAGAAAACTGATAAACATACTTATATATTTCTTAATACATAGATACTATAGATAATTATTACACCCAGTTCTGTGTCTGGGTGTATAAAATAAACATGCTCATCACACAAACATTTTTCCTGGGTGGGAATCGAACCCACGACTTCCGGCATAGTAGTCAAGGCCACTAACCACTAGACCAATAATAATCTATAACGATTTGGTGGCTTTTCTAAAGCTTTGTTCGACAATTAAGTCTTAAAACTCGCCGCTCAGCGATTAGTTTCTGATTCCCGATCCAAGTTCAAGCGATATAATGAAACTTTAGCATCTGTGCAATACGGTTCGATGTTCAATTGGTCGCTAAAATGTGATGCAGCATTGCGATGCTGAAATAGCCGATTTTCTATTTACCTAAATGCAATGTTAGTCTTAAGTTTGCGCCTTTTTGGGCAAATAAAATTTCTTTTTCTTTCAATGGTAGTTGTGTCGCCAAATCGCTGATCGTTTACGTTAAAAATAGCATGTCTGCAACAGTCCTAAGCGCGGTGCGCAGCTAACGTGCTTGGACGCTGGATGCGCACGGGCAAGTCGTAGACGACTTCATGGAACACGCAGAACACGCTACATGAGAATGTCTTGCGTGCTGTCTACTTACAATAGTGACCGCCGCGGCTTTGCACCCCGCTCAAGTTACAGGCGAGTGCTTCCACTCTTATTTGTGATGAAGATAGGAGAGATTAAATAGGCTGGAAATCAGGAGTTTTTGATCTGTTTTTGAATAATCGTAGCCTTTTTTTTCCAACTATATCTACTTTTTTTCTATGTTTTTTTTTCTATCTGATATAACTAGTGCTTGATTGCGATCCCGTCACATAACTAGTTACTGGATGCTGCTGAGTATCAGTTTTTTGTGATGGAATGGACCAACTCTCTAGCTAACCTCCACAACTCAATAACTAAGTAACACAATCCTAAAGTCGTCAGAAAATAAAAATAAAAACTTAAAGAACAGACAAGCTCACTCGTTACGGGTTACATATACCTAATTTATAATAGTGCTTTTTTGATTCATCAAAATTAATTATTAACTAGTTCGCTTTTTATCAGACCAAAGGTTCTTGATCAAAATTTTATAGTATGAGAAATAATGGTTAAGCATATTTCATTTTCAAAAATTAATGCGTGAACTTTATAATTTGACTAACTTCATAAATTATACCTTATCTTTTTGCTATAAAAAGGTTTTTTAGATCAACAATATCGCTTTAAAGAACAATAACTACTTCATAAGTTGAAAAATTACTATCACAGTATCTGCCCTTTTGTGAAAAATTAGTTACATGGAACCCTCGTCTTTTTACTGACAAGTGATCAGTACAAGAAAGTGTGACAGAGACGTATTTTATTCCCTTTGTCACGGAAATTTAAAAGCATTAAAATATTATTAATCAATTTAAAGTCTTTGATATGTATTTTATTATTAAATTTAAAATAGAAGAAAATAAAGAAATTTAAAATTTTCAAGCGCAAATAGAATATTTACATCATTTTTCTGAAGCCTATTCAGGCCAGGGTTAGTTTCGAAAAATAGCTCGAGCCCCGGTATTGAAGGCTTGGAGGAACGGCGTGTGTTTTTAGTCAGTAAGAGTCTGAAGCTATCTCCCGCCCCACCCAAGAGCGGTTGTCATTGATGATTTTCCCACCATAAAAAAAGGCCAAACGACGGACGCAAGAATATTCGTAAGAGTTACCATGGCTCTGGAACGCAAAGCGTAACTGAAAGAACACAAGTGGGTTTCGGACAGTTAAAATCTAAATATGCCCAAGCTCTCGTTTCACCGTTGAGAGCGGGTATTTAACCTTTCATATGCCGTAATTAGAGACACAATTAAAAAGTTATAATGTCCCGCGTGGATCAGTGTTTCGGCCATACAACGGGTTAATAATCTCTCCCACCTCATAAATAAGCTAAGCTTTGAGCTTTCATCAGATGATTTCACTCACTATATACGACACTGGCACGTCCTTTCGCACCCCCAAACCGGGATAAGTTACTTGATAATTTCCTACCTCAAAACAAAAAAGGGGACAAGCGATTAATGATTATAAAGGAGAACGCCCCACCTAAAATGAAGTAGCAACATTATTAAAGTATCAAACCGACAGGCGTCCGTAACTTAAGCCCTGACCCCAGAGGTCATGGGACAAAGCTCGCTTTGTGTTTAATCTACTAAAAGAAATTACTGCCGCTTCGCTTCTAATTGATAGCACTAGTGTATTATAAGCATCATCATTAAATAATGGCCTTATGAAATATTCATTTGGCTATTGTCTTTTATACCTTAGGGCTTGCAATTTTATTTACTGTCTGAAATGACGTCTTGTGGTTGGTTAAGTATTACTGTACAGTGTCTATTAGGTCTTGATACACGGTAGTCGTTTAATATTTATCCATTATTGCTTTTATTACCTTACATTTCTGGTTTGTAATCATAGCAATTGGTACGGCCATGTGCTTTCAGGTGCCTATAGCTCCGAATCGAGGTCACCATTAACACGGCGAGCACCAAATCACCCGTTATCAATGCACCATGCAATTAACGACACTTACGCCGAATGTTTCGTCGGACATGTATTTTAATAGTGAAAAATGATTGACCGACTTCGACTCTTAACGATCTTGAGATTCGTGTTATTATGAACTTAACATCGCTTGTTTATTTCGGTATGCATCATTACTGTACTAACATAGTAAATTCTTCGGCATATTACAAAACGGTTTTCCTAAAACTGGTTAAAAACTAGTTTATGTTTGAGAATAAGGTTTGATTTATGTAGGTATATTATTGACGGGTTAGGAAGAAAATAAAAAAGGTCTTGAACAGGGGCAACGTGCTGACACAGCCATTAGACAAGAGGAGGCGGTGATGGCGAGAGCGTGCAATGGCCGCGGGTAGCGTGAGAAATACGCCGCGAGACGGTACTGGGGCGTGCGCACCCAATTCCTTATGCAAATGCGAGGGCACATCCACCGCCGCCGCCGCCGACGCCATCTAGTAACAGCAGCCGCAGCCGCGTGCGCTACCTAGTTTTATTAACAGTCGATAATAGAGTTCAGACTTAGATTGTTAGGGTTGCTCGGACGGAAAGGTCAAATGGTAAAACGATATTGTTTATTACGAAGCTTTTATGATTGTATCGTTGCTATTGCGATCTCTTCATTTATTGCAGCGCTAGAGCTTTTTGTAGCGGTGAATGTGTTTGATTGAGATGCTAGATTTGGGCGGGCAGGGATAAACTGGATCTAGAACCATTAGTAAATGACGGATCTAAAAAATAAAACGGAATGTAGTCGATTTCTAGGAGTAAACTCAGTGCTATATGTCAGATTTTTTAAGAATTTGCAGTTTAAATGTATCCTTTTAAGCAAATGAGTCAGCCCTATTCCGTCGCACTCACGTCGTGCATACTCGCGTAACCGCCCGAGAGAGTTAATCGTATTGCAAATGCACTTGCAGTGCTTTATTGGCAGCATTAGAAAGGGACTAGGCTGCGTTAGGCTTTATACGGCGCATCTCAACAATGGGGCTTAATAACGACAACGGACCGCTCGTTACCATCCGCCGATCTCATGTCGCGAGAAATTGCCTCAACTATTATTGTTCAGTGCGGCAAAGTGTGCAATAAGAGCAAAAATTTGCGAACAGCCTCCTTTATCTAACACACGTTTATAAATAAAAAAAAGCTCATTTCACTTGAAGGATTTGAGATTGACGTGTTCAACGATGGAGAGATAAGACCGCTCTAAATTATAAGCACATCTTCTGATATAATTTAATGAAAAGTACTTTACTTTGGATTAGATATGTTTTAATCTCGTTACGATATATCGAAGGTATTTGCATCAAACCAACCGCTAACTCTATTAGACTAGATCAACGAGGCGTTGATATCTGGTTAATTATAACATAAATCACGAGAGCGAAATAATAAATCTAGACATTATTGCTGTAGGAGATTCGTATCTGCTGCGAGAGCAATTCGCTATTCTCTTTTATGACATGAGCCGGGACGTTTCCAGGGCACGAGGTCTTAATGTTAACTGACTTATTACATACAAGTGATCCGTGCTGTTAGGTCGACGGGAGGGTGACATGAGATGAGCGGCGCTCGCCGTGTGCAGATTGAATCCGACAGTCGGGATGATATTGTTGGAATTACAAGCGTTTAATCACGGGGAATGCGCGCGAGCCGCCTTCGGGCCCGACAATGGCGGCACTGTCACGGCGCACGCTGAGTCCCGCGCCCGATCACGACCGCGACATCGGAAATCAATAATCGGATGATTTAGCCACCGCGCCGCGTGCGAACCTGATTAGACACGATAATGCCTGCCGCGTCTCTACCGAACGCTATGAGGCTGCGGCCGATAGGTTATCGTGGCTGCAACATACAACTGTATTACTACGGTCATCATCTAACGGAATGACATAATTTTCATTGATATACATCTCATAAAATCGCGCACGACAGTCTGACTTACAGTAACATATTCGGTATCAATTGCAATAAGTTTGTCTTAAACGGCTAAGTGCTCCAAGCCGATACCGTTTGAATAAGTAAGTAATATGAATGTGTATATGCAGCCATACATTGTAAAGTCAGGACACTTGATTGTTGACCAGATCGACACACAGGTCACAACGTCACTTTTCTCTGTTATGGCCATTTTATACGATTGACAAAGACAATGACAAACGTGATTTGAATTCACGAACAGTTTAAGTTGATAGTCAATTGGGTCACTAATTAAATTGCCGAAGTAAACATCACACTATTATTAGAAAGACGAAAGTTTTTGAGTGTGAGTATGTATGATATTCTTTTCGTTGGAGCGGATATGGATGAAATTTGGCACACGAGATTATTTTCTGAAATAGCCCAAAGCATGCTTATCATCCCAGGAGCAGGTTCCTTTGAATTTTTTACTATCATGCAGGCAAAGTTGCTGTCAGCAGCTAACTAGTATTTTGAAGAAAAAAAACAGAGTCGTATCGGTTACACAAATCATCTTTAATTAACTTTAAAGGCTACTAAAAAACGGATGTAAAAGTCACAAATTTTTAATTTAAATATTAATGAAGACGTTAATTTTATTAGATTGCTGTTAAATCCTTTTATTCATTTCCATTAAATTTACTGTGATAATTATTAACAGTATTTTGTGAGAATCCTTCTAAAAGGTGATTTAAATAAATATAATTGGGTAGAAACCATTAAATAAATCAAAACCACAGAAATCAAATTAAATAAAAATTTTATAGATTTTTCTTTATTTTTGATCTAGCGGTCCAAGGTTAAGCAACGCTTACCAAGGTCAGTCTGTGGATGGGTGACAATTTAACCATATCGAGATTCCTTCGTACCTCGGAAAGTACGTCAAGCCACTGGACTCGGCTGCCATTAGTAGATGTCTTACAGTCATTATGGGGCATTTGGAAGTCAGAAAACCAAACACCAGTTTTGACACAAGCATCGTACCCAAATACTGGGTTGTGTGTAAAGGTAAGGTCTGCAGTCGGTTCATATAAAATACATATAATTACCTGTATTTTACATGGACCGCTAAATTAGCAACCTACAATTAAGCCGAAGGAAGCCGATAATACCCTGACTATGGTGGGACCATAGTCAGGAAGTGGTTAAGCAAATTATTTTTTATGAGATATGTTTTCAACAGATTTGCCTATACTGTATCTTCTAATCTATATATATAAAAGAAAGTCGTGTTAGTTACACCACTTATAACTCAAGAACGGCTGAACCGATTTGGCTGAAAATTGGTGGGGAGGTAGCTTAAAACCAGGAGACGGACATAGGATACTTTTTTTTTTTTTTTTTTTTTTTTAGTGTAGAGTAGAGTAGAGTAGGGTAGGGTAGAGTAGGGTAGAGTAGGGTAGAGTAGAGTAGGGTAGAGTAGGGTAGAGTAGGGTAGAGTAGGGTAGAGTAGAGTAGAGTAGGGTAGGGTAGAGTAGGGTAGAGTAGGGTAGAGTAGGGTAGAGTAGAGTAGAGTAGGGTAGGGTAGAGTAGGGTAGAGTAGGGTAGAGTAGGATAGAGTAGGGTAGAGTAGAGTAGAGTAGGGTAGGGTAGAGTAGGGTAGAGTAGGGTAGGGTAGAGTAGGGTATAGTAGGGTAGAGTAGGGTATAGTAGCCTGAAGTAGGGAAGAGCGGGAGCGAAGCCGCGGGCAAAAGCTAGTTTCTAATATATCAAAATCTCGTGTCAAAGTGTTTGTAATTTTTATGAAATTGTTTGTGAATAATTATATGGTAGGTCTGAGAATAGATCGTAAGCTATGTTTTACTTTCCTACCACACTCTCCACTTTTTCTTTGATATTTTTTTTTTCCGCAACCACAATAACTGTTTCAAATGTAGTAAGAAATAATTCATATTTTCTTAAGTAATCATTTTTAACCTGCGTGTAAAATTAAAACTAGAGTTGCTAAGAAGAAATCAGTAGTATTTTCGTAATCAGTATACTTAATTTTACAGAAAACAAAAAAAATACTTTGGAGAATTTTACATTGTTGACCAGTGTAATTTATTTGTCTCAGGCACAGTAGACCCATATTTTTTTTAAATTTTATTATATGGCAACACAACATTTACCGGGTCAGCTAGTAGTCTATATTGATACTAGGTTTTGTCCGCGCGGCTTCGCTCCCGCTCTTCCCTACTCCACCCTACTATACCCTATCAAACTTCACATAAACCATCAACTAAATAGTACGAACAAAGCCTAAACATTTGGTTTGGATAGGTGAGCCAGTTCTTGAGTTATAAAATTACAACGAAAAGTGGCATTGATTTGTATATATATAGACAGATTTAAAAACTATAGACTAATTAAAAAAATACTTAGACCCGTCAAATGCTACTTTATCAGTGATAGACATAGATTTTTTAGTTTCACGGGCAAATCCACTGATAGAAGCTAGTATTAAATTCCAATAATAAACCGCTAGAAAGATGGATACTCTAAAGTTTTGCTTTACTTATATACTCTAAGGCAACTCAATCAATATCGATATAAAAAATATTTCTTTACCAATACGGATCCCTAATCACCGATGTTTACATTTCAGATTTCCGAATCATTGACAATTATGACATTAATCCTGTCACAGCGTTATAATGGCACCTTACAGTGAAATGCACGTACCGATCAATTTATCGATTCCGCCCGTCGATATCCGTGACAGGTGTCAAACGATGTCAAAAGCGTCGCATGCGCTGCCTGCACGACTGGTTTCTACTAAAAAGAGACAGAAAATAACACGAGCATAGAATAATGTGTTGTTTCCTCACTTTCCGATGTAAACAATCGATCAGATCAAGGATAATTTCTGCCAACGGGGTCAGAGACTGTTATTGAATAATTCAGGATTGCGAAGGCTTTCATTTTTTGTAGGTCTTACTGTCAGCAAAGATACATGAAATATGGTCGAACAAAACTTTTTTCAGGTCGGTAATGTATTATATTTTAGCCCATTAATGTCGAATTGGTCGAAAACGTGCCAAATTTTAAAAGCTCAGCTTGAAAAAGATGTAATTCATCAATATTAGAAACTAAAAGCAGACAGAATCCTCCTGTATATCGCTCACTACTCATCATTTAGTTAATGCTACAATAAAATTGCACAATGAGGGCGAATTCTCGAGCAGCACTTAGCTAGAACAAAGCCTAATTACATTTCGTGAGGTATCAATGAGCGGTGCAATTACGTCAGTGGGTTCTATACAATCGGTGCTCCGAGCGCATTTCCCGGGTGTTCCGCCGATGTATCTAGAATAATCTACCATTACCATGATTTATATCTGGCCGATCATGGACTGGGTGGCTTAATGACAGACTGGAGCCCTCCCTGCCTGGCACATATGAGTCCGAAGCCGAGGTAATGAGTGCGCGGCGAGCCACCCCGGAGTAAAGAGAGCGGCTACATTAGGGTGCGCGACTACGCAGCGCCAGCCACCACGAGTCACGAGTTCAATCACAATCTGAACTGAGTAATGCGTGCCATCGACGACATCGTTAAGGTGTGAACTAATTTGAATTGGATAGCTTCATTTACAATTCAAATTATATGTATCCATGTTTTTATAGCGGTAAAGAAAACATATTAAGTGGTTAAGAAATTGAGATATAATGATGACCGTAAATTATCAAATTCCGAATTAAGTAGGCTAATAATTTACCGATATTGGTGATTTATCATGTTTATAATCATTAACATCGACTATAAGGATCGTATAACATTTCAGAGTAATTAGTTGATGTAGTTCTGGCAGATTTATGGAGCGACTTCTGTTATATGTCACTGTTGTAAGCTTAATTCATTGATGTTTTCTTTCTCTGTTGGATATTTCTTGCACTGCGAACACAATACGGCTAGCATCGGCGAGATCGGTAGCTAATTGCTTTTCGAAAGCACTTAGCAAGGTCTGAACGCTGAACCCCACATACTTGGCGACTAAGCATTTTCTAAATGTAAAACATTGACCGTATCGTGTTCTCTTGCAATATGGATCTATGATCTCGCTACCTATGATCTTAAGCTTTCTCAAAAAAACACTACGTCTATCTCCTGCATACTGATTAAAATACCTCGGACTGGAAGCCGACCCCAATCTAGTTGAGAAAAAGCTAAAGAGATGATGGACATCACGACTGATGTGAAACGCAGAGAATAAAAAAGCTTTGACCGAAGTAATTAATTTACAAGAATAGATGTTACACTGTTAACACGGTACCTACATCACATAAAACTCTATGGAATGATATGCCGTCAACACAACACGAACATGGTGATTACCTTAAGTTTCTTTTTTATATGACCAACCAAGACGGATTAAGTTTACGCGAGACATAAGGTAATAGCAGCTTGTTACGAATAATCCTCCCATGTAGCTTTTTATTGTTTTACAACGAATTGAATTATGTAAATACCTCTGTAGGTAATTAATCCCAGGTGGAGTCACTTGTTCCAATTTCATTACAATTTTGTATGATTAAGACCGCATTATTTACTAGACGCTCTAAAAAAATATCTTCAAACTGCACGATGTCTACAGGCGTATCATTACACTACATGTAATTATCCAATTCGATGGTGGTTAAATGTCTGTTATTTTCGAACAAGCTGTTCGACAGCCAGTCGTATATTAAAGTAAAATAATAAGTGCGTTTTTAGTTCAACACTTTAGTCGATAGATTACCGCTTATGTCCAGTGTGTACTACAATAAAAATTATTAAACGTTTAGCGAAACAAAAATAAGGAGACGAGTTGGGTAGAATGTAGAGCAACAAAAAGAAAAGTGGTGGAGGCATCAACGTCGGGATGGCGGGCGCAACGCAGGGCCGAAGTGTGGCCTGTTCGACGGGTAGATTCTAGCCTGTCGCACTCAATCACAGTGGTCATTACACAATTAGTGGAAGTAATGTCACATCGCTCAGGAGTTATGGCCGCACTGACGACTGCCATTAAAATAACCTTTCGATAAATTCTCAGAAATTCTAACAATATGAGCACAAATACAAAGAGGAAGTTCCACATTCAGCTACGAAATAAATTCCTCGTTGTTAAATCGGTCTATTTGTTGATATTTTAATGTAGCCGTCAATGGCTGTGTAGCAGTAGCTTCAATTACTTTTATGATAAAAAATAACTAGTCCGCCATCTTCAGGAGTCCGCCATATTGGATTTAGAATGACGTTACTGAACTAAGCATGCATTGTCATCCGAACTGAACATGCCGGTTAGAAGTTACTGGAAACTATCACACAAACAGTTAAATAATGGCCTGTAAAAACATTTGAAGCTTTAGTTAGCGTCGCCGGCGTAGTTGGATCTTACAAGTAGTTACCACTTTGACTCTATTAAAAGTTTGGATAATATTCAAATGATCTTGAATCTTTTATTTATCGGCCCCAACTTGATTGTTCCTTTGCTGAAACGCCGCCAAACATACTTGAATGGCGAATGGTAATTACGATATATAATTTGTAGCACAAATCACAGTTACCTTTTAGTACCTGCATTTTGGGATGCGGACGTGACCAATGTATGAAGCTTTGGTCAATAAAAATGATGAAAATGCACTATTCAAACCATTATTTATGACTTTGCTTATTAAGCGAGTTTATGGAGATATGAATTTCCATTTATTGCTGGCACAGCCTACTAAGAACTGGTCAACCTAGAATTTGCGATTGTCTTTCATGCCTTAGTGTTCTGTATGCAGTGTCATAAAGTGGTATTACACAGCAAAGGATTTAATTAATAACTGTACTTAGAACGAACTAAGCCATAAAAAGTATATAAAAGTAATGTGGCTTTTCCTAGAAAGCTTTTATAATAATTATATTTTCTAGGCAATGACGCTTTTATTTGTTTTCATTTTATTGTAGTTAGTCTCGGTAATAAACAGACGTGATGTTATGCTCGTCATATATATAAAGCGCGTAGCCGTTCTTAAATAGATAAGTACCGCAAGTACCCTTTCTGTCATCCAAATTAGTTGGGCGATATGTCAAGGGATGTAAAAGTTTGGCGCTGTAGTAAATCAAAAGGCGCCTACGAGCCGCGAGTGCACCCATGCCAGCGGGTAAAGGTGCGGCCACGAGCGCCGCACCTGCGCATGGCGGTAGGACAAGCGGATGGTCATCCGAGCCAACCAATACGGTCGCTTCATTTTCGTTTAGAACCCTCATTGGCTGATCCCAAAGTTTCCCCCTAATAAGTTATAAATTGAGATTCAACAATTACGCAAAAGAATTACATACTTGCAATAAAACACGAACCAATTAAGTATTGTATTTTAAAAAGTCTATTTCTGTAGAGTTAATTAAACTGCCCAATAATAATGTTTTGTACTTATTTTATGCCGCCAAGTTAAAATAATTACCTATATGTGTTATTTTCATTTTATATGTTTTTTCCGGAGATTGCTACTGGAATCGCTCCGCTCGTGACTAGGAGCTATATATCAGGGGAACACGCGCAGTGGCCTTAAATGGTTTGGCTCGAGACGCGTGATCGTAAAAGGGGCTTCGGCATCGCATTAAAGAGTCTGGCAACGCATGTTGATGAGCATCCCCGGTTAACTCTACCGACAATCGGACGCGATACCTTCCACTATCGACATATATCCGCTGGCAAAACGATTGAAAGGAACCCCAGCCAGTTTTATTTCGAATTTAAATATTATTGTATTGCCTCGGAGTAAGATTTTTATCAAGCGGAATTTATCCAAATGAAGATATATTCATAGATAGTGGGATTTTCGAGATAGCTCAGATGGATATTAATACGTGCATAAAAAACATTAAACTCGTGGTCTATTGATTAATATTTCTTTTGATAAGCTGTTTTAAATTAATTTATCTTCCGTTTGACAAAGCTTAATGTGAAATGATTGCACATAATCATTTTTCTCTTCACGAAAGTTTTTTTTTAAGATCATATTCTTGCCGACTTAAGTGCTAGTAGGTACATATGTATATGGCATTGTAGTAGAGAGATCGAAAAGGACCAAAAGTGTAAAAAGTCATGTCTCGATTAGCCTAGATCGTCGATTCATTATTCAGTGAGGCGCCAATAATCAGCTCTCGAGGCATGTGGTCCGGTTGCCGTAAATAGGCGCATTAACGAGAGGCTGCCCGCTGGCGGCCGGCCAGGCCTGGCCACTACTGCCCAGGGTACCTACACTGTCTCATACACTCACCAACTAACCTACAAACCCTCAGGACATCTGTAAATATTCATATACCGAAGCTTTCATATCGTCCTTTTTCACAATCTACGACTCCGTAATTCAATTTTGTATAATGTAAAACTATTAAGCTGGTCCTATATAAATATTAATAGAGATAATATAAATTTATGAAGTATTAATATAATTACGACTTTATGACCGTCCATAAAATATACAACTTTGTACAAAAACCACTACTTAACTCAACGTCAACACTGCACTTAAAAAGTCCGTTTAGTTTCACGTTTATTTATGTCCGCAGCTACAGTTTCAACTTACGATTCAATCAATGTAAAGCCTGTAACCTATTTATGTAAATAACTTTAAAAAGTGCGAAAGACGATTTATTTTACATTTTATCATACTGGATTACTCCACATTCTTTGGCGTACAGCTTTACATGGCTTTAAAAGATAATGGTATGCTAATGTCCATGAATAGATGTTTCTCCAACGAAGTCGTTAGTGCAAAGTGAAAAAATGTATTTAAAAAAATATTTATGTAGTGTAAAAGACGGTAAAAGTTTACAAGACAACACAAAAAATATCCCCGTATATGGTACTCATTAATAGGACGTATATCTATATATCTTAATGCAGCTATCCTGGTACAAAATACATATAATTATAGCAACTTAACAAGAAAACCACGAACTTTACGTTCTTAAAGCAATAATAAGCGGCTAAGTATGTACAGGTGCGAAGCTTGTTTAATTGGACGTAGAAGTACGCGTTTTGAATATCAACGACATAGTTACGTACAATTAGGGATTTTCTAACACGCTCGGGCCCCATAAGGGTCTTCCTCATTAGGCGGGAACACGGTCTCGGTCGGCGCATCGCAGCCCAGCGCGGCCCAGCGCCCTACACGCCCGCCCTACTAAATATTCATCAGCTAGCAAATTGTAAAGAATCGCTTTTATGGTACATTTAAATATTGAACACCGTTAAAATTTATTGTATATGTCCTGTAACAATGTAGTTTAACCGATCTCGACGGCCTTGTGCGTCTAACTGTATACCAGAGCACTAAACAAAAAAAAAACCTGGCATCCAGCACCGTTTGCGAGATATGAAAATATAAACGCTAAAAAAAGATTCAGTGATTAAAGTTTATACGCATGAGGCGCTTCCATTCAGTTGTAAATAAAAATGGTACGAGCGCGGGCAAACTCGTCCCGTAAAACTGCGATGCGAGGGCTGTCGATGGGAGCGATTTATCACTTGGCAGATCGAGTGTGGGGCTTCGTGGACGTCTGAGTGGTGGTGTGGAGCGAGACGGAGAGATTAGTGCAGGAGTGTGCTAAAGAGTGCGGCGTCGGTCGCGAGGGTTTTACGGTCGGCGCAAGGACGCCGCGCAAGGACGCTTACGTGTCGTTAGCCCGCCTCGCAACGTTGCGCCATGTATTTTTTAAGCTCCCTATCGTTTACCGGATTAAATAAAGCCAAACAAATTAGATAACAAGATTTTTTATTCTTTTATTAAGCGTGTTTCCTGGACTGAAATAAAATCTAACTGTTGAATGCGAGGCGCGCCTGCCTTTGTCTATAAGCATATCAATAACTCATGCCTATGAGTATTTAAATAACAATATTATGTCTATTAACATAACCGGTTGTGCGTTTCATGCGATAACTTTATGACCTCTAATAGCACCACAACAACTAGCTTCATTTATGCAATTTATTAGATATCCTAATAACAAGATTCTCGAACGATTAAGTTGTTGAAGTTATGCGGTTGATCTCAATTAAAGTTCAAACATTCGCAACGATTATTAAAATTGTGGATATATGGATATCATCTTCATTTTTAGCAGGGAAATAGATGATATAATAAAACTAAAACATGTTTATAATCGCACACGATTGTAAAACTCCTTAAATGGAGCATAATAAACACAATTTACACTGTGAACTGCCAACAGTGTTATTAATAGAAGACTTTACAATGAAACCTATCATATTAAAACCGACTGCGATCTGTGTCTAGTGTTTAATGAAACAATCGATTGCAGCGTCACGAACGTAGAATAAAACATAATAAAATGAAAATAAACACTACGCCTAAGCGGCAATATTTCATTTACATTTAGTATTAAGTCGCTATGTAGTAAGTGTTCCGTTAACAATAAAAAAGTACTTGGGAGGGTGCAGTCGGCGTGTACCAGGCGGTCAGCTCAACACGGGTGTCGGTCTCTAAATAAAGTCCTGGCCACCGCTTCCATAACTCTAAGCTCCTAGTACCTCTTGGCGCCTGATATAAATTGGTTCGATTATAAAGCGACAAGTTTACTTGGGCGCTGGTCGACACACCATTTCAGTATACTAACTAAAACGTAGCCGCCATGTTTGGCTTCTTGTGGACTTGTTAGGTTATCTTATCGCATGAAATCAATACGCTGTGCTAAAATTTTCGTTGTGCTCGGAAGATCTACATACTATTTATAACTACGATAGTAAATTATCCTAACCAAGTAAGTTACGTAAATTATAATCCTCAAAACTTATCCGATAACTAGCGTAATAAGGAAAATATATGTTACACACTGACACCACTGATATCATATGCATAATTAAATAACTGAGGATGCGGTAGGAAAATCATCTAATGACATCCCCCGCTCTCGGGCGGAGTGGGAGATAGTGTCAGACTTTTACTGACTAAAAACCCACTCCTATTTCTTCGTTGCCTTTCGTACCAGGGCTGAGCTATCTTTCGAACTAACCCGAGGCGACCACCGCTATGTTCATTTTTGCTTGCATTCGAAACAAAAATTTCAAAGGGTTTGGCGCCGCGCCGCAGGATTGAAGCGAAAATTTTATTGAGTGATCAGGCAGAAATGACCATGGTAACAAGGCTTTTGTAGATACACATGTGTTTTAATTCCATCCCACAGAAAACTTTCCGATTAAATCTATATTCTAGACAAAAGACTAAAAACCAAATTAAAAACATGAAGAGGAATAAAGCTACCATTAACTGGATCACAAGTAGGAAGAAATTGTTTACTTTTTGCTATGTACCAATGAAATTTTATACAAGCACGTATCTTTCCGTGGGCTAGTAGGGTTTTTTATCGACTTATTGGGCTTTTTGCGATGATGTTTTGAATACGGACCTCGGACTTTTCAATTGGTATATTAATGTACACGACAGTTACTAATTGTTGTTTTTTTTTTTCACTTGCAGTCGCCCGAAAGCTCCAAATCAAAGTATGTTTAATTTTTTTCCAACTACGAAAAAATTTGTTACGTGACGTAATTTTAACTCTTACGCTTGTTACGTTCAGAATGTTCTTTTTACTTCAAATCAAAAACGTACAAAATGAGAGCCTTCAATTCAAATCAATCAGAATGAGTTCCCATGGCCAGGAGTTAGACGATTAAAAAGTAAAGTTTATCTGCTGACTACATTTTTTCCACGTAGTATTCATATTTAGTAATAAAATATATTAAATTATCTTGCGGTTATCTGTTTCCACTTGGACATTTTCAATAGATTATAATATTATATTTATGTTCCTGTCATCGCTTGATAGCTTGATGACTCAGCGCCGCCACATGTGACAAGTTTGCTTGTTTTGTCATCCATTATTTATAAATTCATGTCGTTTAGTCATAATTGACTCCTGCGCAGGCACACATTATAGTAGACGACAAGCTATCATCGATACTAGTTGTTTTATCATCCTCTCAACTGCTAATAAGGGAGACGAGCAGAATAACAATATGTATTAATTTAATACTCAGATATTTATCGCAAACGAAATTCCGACATAATGATTTTAAGTGTGTATGATTATTCAAAATATAGTTTTCGTGCGTCAGGTATTGTCTCAATGTTAATATCTAAATTAAGTTTCTGAAGACACACATTACTTAACTGTTTACCTTAAGACGACATATTGGTAAATTTTTTATCGGAGAAATAGGTAATTGCAGTCCAGTTCGGCCCGCAGCTATCTTTAGTCGAATACATGAATTATTCAGTAGTGCGAATTTGCATGAACAAAAAAGTGTGAGCGAAAAATAGAACAGCTCCAGTGATACAATAACATCCACATACGTGTGAATTATCTACGGAACCAGTTTGATAAAAATCAATATGCACGTACATATGTAATCAAGTATACGAAAGATATTGACCTCAGTTTGAGGTGGATGACAGATGATCGATGATCGAATTAAAAGGCCAGCTTAATTGATATGTATGATGGCGCTACGACAAATCTCCGGGAGTAAAAATTTAGATTAGAATCTAGAGCGCCTTGAAACGGCATTCAGTTTATTATCACTGATTTATGAACTAATTTGCGAAGGTGATTGATCACTATTTTATGCACAATATCAAAAGATACTAGATTAAATTGACTCGGTAAATGCTTCCAGTAAACACCTTTTAGTCGCATATATCTAAATAAGTTTAATGACATACAAGTACAGAGGAAAATCTTGAATACGAGAAAGCTATAATTAAATAAAAAAAGTCTATAGTGCAAAACATGACTAAGACTAGCGGAGTAAGTGTGTGAGATAAAAATCAGAACGAAGACAAGGCATCGCGATCGATGTAAGTAAAAGTGTGGCGCCCGATCGACAGCCATCTAATATTTTTATTTATAAAGATGAGTGCTGACTAGGAAAGAGTCATATTTTTTGTGCTTTTTGCGCCCCAGCGAGCCATGCAAATGGTATTTAACGCATAAACAGCATGAGGTCTCAGACAAGTCAGTAGATTAACGAGCATCCACCGATAAAAATTCAAAAGATGTATAATATTGAAATGTAGAGCATTCTCATTACTGGGGGCTTTCAGCTCCAGTTCTCAATATCAATGAGTTGTTACGTACATCACTTCTGTATTTATACGAGGCGCTCAGCTTTGTATGCGGCCACTTGTTTTGGTGTCTTTGACCGTGATGATCTCTACAGTTAGACAATGAGAGTAATAACATTTTTTTGTGGAATGAATAATGACAGGCTTATTTGATGTAGTGGTATGCGATGCGAGTGGGATGTACAGGGTTTTGGGATAAGATTTTTGATAACGGAGGTGGGGGGTACAGCAACAAGCCTCATTAAGTTATTCGGTATAGGAATCGATCGTTGTACGGATTTCCATTGGCGAATTAATTTGGCGGACGCGAGATCGAGTAACGGTGCCGGCGTGCCATTGACATTCGTCAGTCGTGGTGCGCGGGCGCAGTGGACGAGGGACGCAGTTCGTTGTTCGTCCACCGCCCCGAGACCGAGCGGCCGCCATGCGCCACTTGTCACCTTGACCAAGGCTTATGAGTCAGTTTTTTACGATATTGATTAAATAAAATACATAAGTTTCCACGATGGTTACACAGCAAATTGTTACAGAAGAAGACTATTATTTGCTTTTATTCTTAGTGTATTGACGGCGTCAGAATTTAAATTAAAGGCAGGGTTCTATTTCCAAAACATAATGCGGTTGATGCATGCCATTCTTGATGTGGTCAGTCAGTGTCGAGGTAACGTTTCATTAAATAACTAAACCGCACGGCTTCCCAGTAATGAATGAGTCGACGCTCTACCACCAAGTTCGGTTAGCGGTTTTTTTGCCCACTGCTCTCCTTATACTAGATTGATTTCTATTATTACCTGCCATTGAACTGTGAACACTATCGAAATAGAGTAATTGGCACCTGCGCAAAATTGTATACATCGAAAATATTTGCACTTTACTTTCTTGAGCTAATATGTATTAAAATATTGTGAAAACGTGGGTGAATGGTATAGAATGCAAATTGATAAGCAATGAAGAAATTTCGATATCGATAAAGTTGTTTGATAGCTCACACTTTTAGTTTTTTTATTGGTTTTCTACGATTTTATATTAAATGTTGAGCCGCTCCTTTTAACCTTATTTTTGACTCTCGTCCGCAGTTAAAAACAAGGTAGGTATATTTACAGTTACGGATTAACATAGAGACACTAATAAGATCGCCTAACGTTAACCATCACGCAACTGATTTGCATATTGTTTATTTACCGCCTCAGAAGTGTTCAGCACCTAAATATATCACTCTCAGATATCGTTGGTTTATATTCAGGCCATTAATTTATTATGACACGGACACTAAGTACGCGGGATCGTATTACATTTGGTTCCTTTTTCCTTTTACGAGTATACAGTAGCTTTCAAAGTTAGCTGTACATTTTTAGTGGCTGCAGTTATTCGTAGAACTACTCAATAGCAATCGCATCTACGTCCATTTTACGCGATTGTAATTTGTGATTATCGCACTTTTGGTGAACTATCATTATAAATACACTTAGTGTGAGCTCGCAAACGAAGTACCGTTTCCAAGTAATGCTGTTTTACTCGTTACTTATATTAATAACGGCGTCACTTCGTAAATGTAATTGAATAGTAAATTACTTCAGCTTCCTGAGCTGGACTACAGTATTAAAGTATATCTAACTATGATATGCTTGTCAATAGAGGGAGTCTGAACGTTTACACATAAAGCATAAAATATAGGCCTCATAAAAAGTTTATCTGCTTGTAAGTATTTTTAAAGGCGGTAGTCACAAATCCTAATGGTAACAACAGTAACTGCAGTCACTCGGTATTACTTGAAGCAAAATCGAACCGTATCCCTCAAAGAATAATGACTACAATTGTCCACCGGCAGACACAGGAAGCAAGACTAGTTTACAAGCCCTACAACAGCCCACTTCCTTAATTGAGCCTTTCAACTTAGGTCAGATGATAAGCCGCTGATACACACGGTATATCCATTTAATTTTTACATTAGCATATAACACATAATATGGAGAGAAAAGTTAATAAGATGATCATCGATTTCTTAATAGCAATTCGATATTAGAAATTTAGCAAATAACAGTAAAACAGCAATTCACGTTCTTTCACTAGTTCCAAACAACGGCGACTTTTATTATTATTGCGTTCTTATATGACCATTAATTTAAATATTTTTATATTCTCTTTAAGCTGTTTTCTGAAGATTAAGGATTAATTGAGAAGATACTAAAAACTGCTCGTTAACTAGCTGGTGTGCAGGGAAACAAAGTAACTTGAATGAAGTTGTAAACGTCCGTTAATTATAAAGTGCTTATAAAAGCTGACGATAACATTAGAGATCGTAAATTTTAATAAAACTCGCTTATTAATGCAAACAATTAAGTTTATCGGGCTAAGTTTGTGAATAAATACGCATACACCGGTTTGTCCCAGTTTAAATTTAAACTACAAATAGTGGCGTGGTTTGTCCCATTATTGGTATAACGGGTGACAGTTTTTATTTCGCTCCGATAATGTTCTGTAAATACAATTTACATCGACGATTGATGGTTTGCTTTGTGAAGCGCGTCAATAAGACTTTCATGAAGATAACGTGTTAAATAAATGCAGGAAAGAAATTCACACATTCATAAAGTTTATATTTCTTTACATTTCATATAATGTGCTTGGTGCAAATTATTCCCTTTATTTGGTAGGTGCCATGTACGAGTATCACACATTTTGCACACCCAAGATAAGTTAAACTGATATCATTGTTTAAGTTATTTTTACTGTTATAGCTACCGTTAAATTTATATTGTCGTATTATTAAATACTAAAACATTTTTCATCCTTTGAAATCCGATGGATTAAATTGTATCATACTTTTAAAATATAAAAAGCTTTTAAACTTAATGTAATTATGTACGCCACTCAACATCAATTTCATTTCCGAACGGTGGATTAAACAAGTCGCTTTAAAATCAGCTCTAACCGCTGAATAACAATTCGATTGATTTCGTGAATGACTCATAAAGTTGTTTGTGAGCGTAAAGTGCGGATGTCGGGTGACATCTCTAGCTTTCTTTTATTTCGATGGCATGTCGAGGAGCGGCCGGATTAGTGTCGGCACTCGGACACTGTCACGATTATCAGAAAAGCGACGTCCCGGCGATTCAACCCCAAGTAAGGCGAAAGACGTTGAACGCCCGATTTGAGCCCGCTTGTAAAGCAATGTAAAGGCAAACGCACGGATGTGTGAGGAGGCGATAAACTGAGCGACGTTGATATTGAAAATAAATATCCTCTAACTGCCCGCATCTAGTTTGCGTATCTATATTTCGCATTCGTTATTTATATTACCAAGACACCACAACTCAACGTCCGGATTGTTTCAGTTTTCAAACGGTAATTTCCGTAAGTGTATGTCGAGAGTTTCGTAGAACGTTATGTTTCACGACGTGTGAAGGTATATTTTATATCAACAATCTTTATAACGAGTAAAAAGTGGGTGATGTGGAAGGTAGCCTTGGCGCTCCACATCTGGTTCCGCGAACCACCTGCACTCGCATCGTCTGCGTGTGCGCAAGAAAATGACCTGTGGAAAATGGAAAGTGGAGTGAATTTGTCTAGCTCAGTGTGTTAGTGTCCAAAGTATAACGGTGCGCGTTACTCAGATAAAAGCACAGCCGTAGGAAGTGATACACTGCACCTCCAATGTAATGCACGTAGCGTGAGAATCGCAGCCGCCAGTTAATATTGCACTCCGGATAGTATCTCTCTCGTTATAATCGTGACAAACTATTAACCGCGCACTTGAGTTCCGACGTTATTATTATAGCGTTTAAATGGCGTTATTAATTTGTACACGTGATGTCAGGCGCGCTGTGACTTAATGTAACGCATTAATGCTTATTTCGTAATAGTCTTATTTAACTAGAAACTCAAGTTATTTTGAGGAATGCAACAAAGACTTGTGCTGACTCAGTTGAAATACGGTATTTTAAGTTTGTAATATTTATTAGTGAAGTAAGCTTTTAAGCCTTGTTACTTTAATCTTTACAAGGGCAGACGACCAAGCTAAGTATAATCAAATTCAATAGTAAACGATAATCGAATATACAAATATGAAAAAAATAATGGGGACTTACGAGAAAGTATTGCGGCATAATAATGTAGACAGTCGATCGAGACTTAAAACTGCTTCAGGAATGCTTAACTTACCTGAGGAGAAAAAAAGTATATTAAGACATCTTTTTATATATATAATAATTTTGTGTACATGTGTTTGTAACCTAACTCCTCTTAAACAGCTTGACCGTGTATTATATATTTATTATTATCATATATATATATATATTTATTGTATTATTATTTATAGATGGTTCCTGGATGGTTTGAAAATACAACTGAACTCTGCTGGTGGCGCTGTAATCGGGTTTTCAATTTTTTTTGCTGATTAAAAGTTAGCTTAGGGCAGGATGTTAATAGATGTTTGTATAATACATAATGTGATACTGTTTAAAATGCGCCTTATCCTCTATAAAGTATATTACAAAGTCAGTTTCCGTGTCTGTCTGTTCATCCGCATAACATAGCATAGTCGGCTTTATAATGTTCCCACTGTTGAGACTCAAGCCTTCTCTATAAGAGAGGGAATGGGCCGTAATCCACCACGCAGGCCCAGTGCGGGTTGGTGGATGTCACATGTCTTCGAATTTTTGATTCCGTGACATGCCGGTTTCCTCGCGATGTTTTCCTTCACCGTTTTGAGAGCAGTAGTGATGAGATAAATTACACAAAGTAATGCGCCTGGCTGGGTTTGAACCCGCGACCTACAACTTCATCTTCATCTTCTTCATCCGCTTATTCTTCCTAAACCACAGAACACATGTTAATGTGGAAAATAAAGAAGGCGTGTGTGAAATTTACACAGGTGCATAGCCGGGTCGAGTCACTACTCCTAACAATTTTACAGTTATACTATACACTAATAAATACAAAAAGCTTTATATTACTGGTAATATCACATCTCAAAAATTATAGCATGTAATAATGAATAAAGCGAAAAAAAATATATATTAAGAGGAAGTTTGCTTTTTTGTTTGTAAGAGATAATCTCTGAAAGTACTGGTCCGATGGCCAAAATGTTTTCACCGATAGAAAGCAGCTTTATTCCTGAGTGACAATGGCTATATTTTATGTACGCGGGCGAAGTCGCTAGCAAAAGCTAGTATTATATAAATATGAAAGTAAGTTTGTTAACGTTCACGTCTAGACCATTGGCCTGAACATAATGAAATTTTGTAACATAATAAAATAGTATTTCCGAGAAAAGGAAAAATAACTTAAGACAATTGCTTCAGGATGCTGCGGATGGCACTACGTGTCTTTCAAAGCATAATTAAGTTATAGTAAGTTAATGATAAACTTATGAAGTCATAGTATTAAAAAAAATAAAAGTCTGTGTTTTCTAACAGTTACAATCTGGGGATCTTAAAGTCAAGAGTGATTAAGTTACTTCTAGGCAAGCGTGCTCCATCGTCGACCACAATATCGTTTACATCAGGTGAGATAGTGGTCAAACGCAACTTTATCAACAATTAAAAAAAAAGCAAGTGCGAGTCGGACTCGCGCACTAAGGGTTCCGTAGAAACTTACCTATGAAAACTGTTCAATTCCCCAATTAAGTTTAGAAGATTTTTCCAAATCGCAAAAACTTTTTTTTTGCGATATAAACGGCCGTAAGTATCTCTTTTTTCTTAAACTCGAAGTTTTTCACAGCTTCAAGGGACCGCAGACCTGAGTATATGGTTTTAATTTCAACTCGATATCTCCGCGCGTTTACTAGATAAAGGGTCTTGACAGATAGACAGACAGACTGACAACAAAGTGATCCTATAAGGGTTCCGATTTCTCCCTTTCAGGTACGGAACTCTAAAATACTATTTCTGAGTCTTTCAATTCTGAACTGACGCGAGCAAAGACGTGGGCTTAAGCAAGTTAGGCTATTAAGCTATAAAATGATAAACTTATGAAGGGCGAAGGAGGATTAAATTAAAATGTATGGAGCGGAAGTCTCTGGGACGAACCGCGTCATATTATGTTAATACCCACCATTTGTCACATTTATTTTGTAATCTGCTTTGAAAGAATTTTCAATAAAGTACAGAATTGATTTGACATAAATTATAACCGAGAAGTCTTTTATGACTGTTTAACAGAATAAGTGACATAATAAAATTACATTACGTAAGTATATTATTTATTGTGGAAAGTGTAGGAAGACCAGGTACGACGTGAGCTTAACTTTGTTACTAACACAACTGTGTGTAGTAGTCACAAATAGAAAACTTTTACCTTGCGTTTAACACTGAAATATGAAACATAAAAACACGAGCTGTCAAGTATATTCATGTTCACGTATCTTGACAAATGTAGTCTTCTTCTTCTTCCTGCCCTTGTCCCATCTTATTTGGGGTCGGCACAATACGTTTTTTTCTTCCATTCTACCCTGTCACTCGTCATGCTATCACTAACTTCCTTTTCTTTCATATCGCTCTTCACGCAATCCATCCATCTTTTCTTTGGCCTCCCTCTCCCTCTCCACCCATCCACATGTATACTCATAACTCTTTTGGTAACATGCATTTCATCCCTCCTCTTTACAGGACCATACCAAGACAAACGATTCCCCTTCACCTTCTCATTCACTGGCGCCACTTTCAAACTTCCACTAATATACTCATTTCTCACTTTATCCAATCTCGTCACACCACACATCCATCTCAACATTCTCATTTCCGCTACATGCAATCTTTTTTCATCCGTCTTTTTACAGCCCAACATTCTGATTCATACAGTATGACAGGTCTTATCACGGACTTGTAGATTTTACCCTTCAACTTGAGGGGCATTCGTGAGTCCCAAGTTGTTCCAGTGACCTGTCGTCATTTCATCCATCCTGAATTGATCCGGTGTGTTATGTCTCGGTCTACCTCGCCATCTCCTTGGATAAGCGACCCGAGGTACCGAAAGTCGGAGCAGGTTGGTATAGGCGTTCCAGCGAGAGCTAAGGCCACAGAACCGGAGAGACCGCCAAAATCGCAGAACAAGTACTCAGTTTTCGTTCTACTCAATCTTAAGCCAACACTCTCCAGTCAAATGTTGTATCGATTCATTTTTCGAAGAATCAATAGCGGGTGAATTTTGATTCTTTCACCTAATTTTATTTTATGCCTATCACCATTTTTAATATAGAAAGAAGCAGCAAAGCTAAATCTGCGGGTTGTCAATATAATAATTCTTGTCATTACAATATAGTCCAGTCGAATTAGACAAAATAATAGGTTAGTTTAGGTTCATTTTTGTTGATAAATATCTGATCTACAATTTTGTCTCAGCTAATTATATGATAAAACTATTACCGTTTTGCTGAAAATCACGAAAAACTCGCTTTTGTGACCTTTGACCTAGAATTTTTTTCCCAGATGTCAGATCGATGAGAACTTTTTACATTTCATTTACGATGGTGTTTTAAACAATCCTACCAATTTCCAGCTTGGTACGAATTAGTGTAACCTCGGATGTCTAAATTGTCTGGACTAATAGTAGTAAATAATCTACAAGGAAAGATGCAGTTATTAGTTCAAACATTTCTTTCTTAGGCGAAATATATCTAATAGAAAAGTAAGAGTCGATTGTCGGACTAATAGATACAAATTACGAGAGAATTTATTTGAAATTTTTCATTCGCTTTGTAGCGAGGTCCGGGCGCGAACATAAAGCACCGCACACAGTGGCCGCGTGATATATGGTTTGCATAATGGTAATTCACCTTCATGCGTACTTACAAAGCATGGAATTGCCGCGCGGGGTTTCTCTTCGCCCGTGTTGAAATTAATGAGAAATTATTTTGCAACACCACTAATTAATTTCCTATACTTAAACAGCCACGACTAATATCCGCCGCTTTAATTTCAATTCTAAAGCAATATGCCGTTAAAATGCTTTTACTGCCAATTGGACATACATCTTGGCTCGTAAAGCTTAGTCCCTCTTCCTGTCGTTTATTACACATTCAGTTCCTACTGTTTGAATAACCACCGTACAACTAGTGAATAGAACAACCGTGGGGCGATAGCATTAATTATCTTTATAACGACTTATCTCAAGAGCCAGGTATATATGTTCACGATATCATTATTTCACGATATCACGTTCACGATATCATTATTTCAGCAAGTGGCACTGCGGGACGAATTTATATTTCTGATTTAGTTTTGATAGCACAAGAACATAAATAGAATGTTTAACACTCCTCCAAGGGGTATTTTCATGTAATCTAGTGTACTTCATATAATAGTTAAAGAGAGTATTATTTTTCAGTAGCCAGCGGGGAAAATCAGTTTTGCACACATGTCGAGACAGTTAGCACGCGCGACCCCGATCGTGATACGAATATCAGCATTTATAGATGAGGGAAAAGTGAAACTGATATGTATTTCCACAGTCGTATCAAGTAAGAAGACTTTCAACAGGATTCTCTGAGTCAGCTTTTGAGACAGTAAATATTTATGTCGCGTATCGTAATAAAAAAGCCGCAAATTTTACTATGTTTACGGTCATAACTTCCTACGACTGTCCAAAAATTGATGATGATGATGTCAAAAAATAACGGTGCGACATATTTTAAATCTAGATCAGTATAAAAATAGTCGAACGACAAGAATGACATGAAGAATTAAAAAAAAAAATATTTGTGACATCAAATCATATATTTTCGACTATGTAAGCGATACGCTTTCATTGAACTGTCTGCTTGCAACGAGGGTGCCAAAGAGACACCGTGAAAATTGACTTCAAAACGCGTATTGTACGGACAAAAATACATTTACATAGATAAACTAGTATGACGATGTCTATCGACAAATATAGTTGGCAAGTTGACAGTGGTCGTAAAATAAGAATGGGCGCAATAATAATATGTGCATTTAAATTGTGCCCCAGCTCTCACACCGCGATTTTCACGGTAATATACTCTTCGGAAATAAATAGTTGTATTATGTCAATTTACTTCGGTTTACGAGGTGGCACAAATAACAACGCCAGAATTTATGACAAGAAACTACTGCTTCCACCACTGACTTAACTACGTTACTGGAAAATGAAGCCTTACACTAACAGGAAAACTAAATCATTGCGTACTAGCTGCTACCGGTGGCTTTTTGCTTTCACGCGGGTGCACCGCGTGAAAGCAAAAAATTGCCCCAAAGGAATATACTCCCAGGATAAGACACACCCTCTAGCTTATAGCTCTAGAGTGGGAGAAGTCTAAGGAAAAAGTTAAAAACAAAAACTTCCAGGGTAAAAAGTATCATTTATTTATTTATAACTAGCTTTTGCCTGCGACTTCGCCCGCGTACATAAAAGGCCGCGAGAGCCAGGGTGACCTAACTATTTTTTTATTTGAAAAGATGGCAGTTTTTCATATGAAGTACGTGTTGAAAAAATAAAATTTAGGCCAATTGTGCCCCTTATAACACCAAAGTGGCCTAACTTTTTTCGATAAGTAGGTACTGATTATATTTAAAAAATGATCAGTTTTTTTTTAATTAAGTAAACATAAAAGTAATGAAAAAAAAAGTTAGGCCACTCTGGATCTCATGGTCTCAAAAATAGTGTCACTTAGGAATATAGTAGCTTTTTACTGGTGAAATTAAAATTTTAGCAATCGGACCAGTACTTCCAGATATACAAACAAAAAAAAACAAACTTTACCTCTTTATTATAGTGTTGATTATTTAGTATAGCATAATTGCTATTAATATTAAAACAAGTTAAACCCTTCACTCTGTCTTTTCACAGAATCGCAGATTTTCTAATAATATCGTCTTCCATTCATCAGCAAACAAATCTAATCCAGGGTTGGCCTCCACGAGCGCGTTGAGCATCGTTAGCATACGTGGTATAGGGGAGGTGGACCGAGCTACAGTGCGACAAAATGGGACATTAAACAACATTTATATCCAGGACATGGTCTACCCGGGTGGCAGATTTTATTCAAATCCGTTCAGCCGTTCAGGCGTGAAAAAGTAACAAACATACACAGTCACAAACTTTCGTCTATAATATTATTGTGATCTGAACGCAGTCAGCGTAAGCAATACATATTATACCAGAAATATACAATCATTTCTTGAATAAAGGTACCAACGTCTGCGACTACATTACAAAATAAAGTTTATTAATTTATTGTAAGAAGCCTTCTTTAAAAGGACTTGAGTACCAATATCGGATATAACATGATTTTTTATGGCAAATAACAGTTTAAAAGTGCAGTAAAATAATATGTTGCAGGAGTATTTAATATGCGTAATGAAGTCAGGTTCTGCAGTTATATTATCTTTAAAACAAACAAAGTGTCGTGGGCATATGTTGAATACATCCTGGGGCATACATGGCTAATTATTTGTCTAATGGGTGACCAGTGGCTGGTGGAGGATTTACAGCCCCGAAGCCCGACAGGATACGGCGGTACTTTGGAAAACGAATTCATGTCTTCATAGTTTACGCGCCAATTTGCCGGCTTTCATAAATATGTGAGTCGATTGCTACCATGAAATTGTTTGTTTAGCCTAAGGAAATAAGATCCTAGTTAAGTTGTAATAATACGTCGTAAGCAACGTGGATTTATTGAAGTAATCGTTCCTTTAGGAGAGTATATTGGTGTAAGTTTAGTTAGAAGTTATTCTTATTGAGGTTGCGGTATTTGAAATAGAGATCATCTTATTATGTTTCTATAATAGTTTTGTCTCTTCGTTATTTAACATCCACTTCCGAAATTAAAGTTATTTTATACTTTTCAGTCTTTTTTAACATTGAAGTTGGTTATATTTTTTTTTGTAAAAAGTTTTTTATTTTACATTTTTTAGTTATGACACCACATGAAAAAGTACCCCTCAGACAAACTTAATAACTTATAGCCACAGTGCATCTCATAACGATTCTAATAATCCCAAACACGGGTATATTACATTAATTACCTTCTGGCTTCATCATCAGATCAGTTCGATACATCCCCCCTCAATTTTCTGTCAGTCTGTCAGTCAGTTATCGACTACACGTATAAATAAAGCAACTTGTAACCACAGTTCTGCTGTCATCCTATGAGAAGTTCTTTTCCATATCTTCGAAGTTCATGATCAGATCATAACAATATTTCTATGGAATCAACTTGGGAGCATAACCTTTCAATCAAAAAAATAATTTTCAAAATAGGTCCACAATTAACCGAGATATCGGTGAACATATATAAAAAAACATACATTCAGCCGCACATAGAACCTCCTCCTATTCGAAGTCGGTTAAAAAAGGGCATACATGGATTATATAACAAACTTCACAATGAAAAGCAATTAGGTATGGTCCATTATTCTACGTGTCTTGTTTAGCAGTAGCCAATTTATTGGGTGACTAGCTTCTACCTGCGGTTTCGCTTGCATAAAACATAATTTCATACCCTTTATGGCTTGGCCGTGCCCTCGTGGGGGCGATCGGCGGCGGAGATCTCACGCGTCGGGCCTTGGTTAAGGCCATGGTCCGGAGCGAGGAAGAGTGGCAGGCAGTTGCCGACTTTTGCGAAGCAGTAATGCTCGCAAAGGAGGAGGCCGACCGCATCAGGCAAAGGCATTGTTCACTGTCCGCAAACTCGCGCCTTCAGTGGCCGGAATCCCGGCGGCGCGGCGGGCGGCGAGAGCACCGTTGCCTGATGCGGTCGGCCTCCTCCTTTGAGAGCATTACTGCTTCGCAGATGTCGGAGTCCGCCTGCCACTCCTCCTCGATCCGGACCATGGCCTGAACCAAGGCCCGACCCGAGAGGTCTCCGCCACCAATCGCCCCTACGAGGGCACAGCGATGGTAATTACACGTCTCAAATAAACGCGCTCTCAAACAATGAAAATATACAGTTGTTGGTGGTAATTTAGTTGATTCATATTTAACGAAAACAAACATAGTAATTGGCACATAACTGTAAATATGTCTGTGTTTGCACAAAGAAGCTGCCATTAATTAACTGGCAAAGTTAGACTTTAATTATCTTTAATAAATTACCCTGGATTTCTGAAGAGTATTTGTCAAACTCTATTTGAACCTGCAAACAAATAACGTTTGGAATTTAGGTAGGGTTTTACACGTTCGTAAATGCAAATACTCAATTCAGTAAGTAGGCCTCTGTGTCAGCTTCCTTGACAGAGTTCAATAAAAATATTACTTGTTATTGAGATCGTCAGACATCATAACAAAAGGATTAGAAGAGAAAAATACGAAGAAAATCAATCGTAACAGTCTATTAATGCCCAAATGAATTTAAAAATCGAGAACATCCATACAAGACTCACAAAGCGATATTTTTGAACGATGACTGACAACTCGAAATAGCAACTTCGTATTTACATGTGTGCTATCAATTATATAAGATAAGCGTATCAGAGTTGCTGGATTGTTCTGGAAGAGATGTCGTAGCCCTGGAACGCAAAGGGCAACTGAAGAAACGCGGTTGGTTTTAGGCAGTGAAAGTCCAACACTGCCTTTTCTGCCCGAAGCGGAAAGTTATTTTAATGATTTTTTACCAAAAAAAGACAATATGGTTGACTAATTCTATTTGGTCCAACAGTTAGACTACCAAAAAATCTTCTCTTCTCAGTTATGCATCTTTGATAAAGCGATCGTGGTCATGTGTCGCTCGAGTCTTGCGATTCCGTTTTTCTCGTGATGCGAGGCCATGCAGCTCTATGTTTGGCAGCTTGGGTGTCGTCCAAAACATATTAAACCCGTAATTTTAGAGGAATAAGATTATTATTTTGTATCCAGGAAAAACTCATATTCAAACTCTGTGAGAAACAATAAATTAATGTAAATCTAGTTTGCCTACACGAGGCCAAATTGTGTCTTATCCCTTTACGTGTACAACTACAATCGGCGCGTAAGGAGTTAAAGTTATTGGTACCTAAATCCAAAATGACAAAATCTCTTAGTGAATCTTAACTGCGTAACGTTAACTACGTATATTAGACATCATTATTTTCAAAGGATTTCATGGGAAAATTCAGCTGAACAATAATAATAACAATTAACAGGGAATATGATGCCGCTTTTTGCCGTTGCTCTCCCATGAGGACGGTTTCCGCGCAAAAGCTATTACGAAAGACAACTGAAGTAATTACGTAAGATATTAAATGTAATGCGAGTGTTTCAAAGCTATTGTCATAATTTCTATAATCTGCAGGGAGTTTCAGATGAGTTTTCCACTGAATAGGCAGGTTTAAGTACCTTTTTCATTGTGTTCGTAATAAAACATCGATGAGATAGGTAAATTAATGCACAGTACCGTCACTAAAGTCTACACTACTAGCACTTTTCGAATGTATTTGCTGGGAAAAGCGGAATGTACACAGTAGTGGATATCTGTCTATGAAAACACGTACAAATTTTCTAGGTTGAAAACGAAAGTTGACTATAAATTATTCCATGACTTTTTTGTATGAACTGCAAATCACTGGTGTCAGTAAAGTGTCGGAACTCCAACGGACATTACATTTACTTTTTTGTAGGCATGTCCCGGAATATTGACTCAAATTATTTATTTTGCCCAGCATAAACGGTGTTCAAAATTGCACAGCCTTGGAACGCAAAAAACAATTGAAAGAACACAGGTGGGATTTAGTCAGTAAAAGCTGAGAGTTATTTGATGGTTTCCCATCTAAAAAAGGCTATCGAACTTAGGCTTCAAAGTAAGGTTTGAAATATCCAAATTCGCAACTCAAAAATCGATGCTTACTGTATTAGAATATAGAATGTACAACTGTGAAAAAATATTATTATAGTGCGTAGACAAATAAAAGGTTTAGGTTCACGGTTAGAGTTGTTGAAAGATTTTAAACATAGGCACGGTAATATTGTCTATACCGACTCAATTCTCGTAAAACGCATTTAAACGCCAATAATACCATTGCAATAGCGTGTAATATTAGTGTAATAAATGCGTCTAATCTTTGTGTATCACGGTTTGGCGTTCGCAAAAACTAATTTGATACTTTATGAAGTGTATTGTAGACAGCTACTTCATCTATCATAGAATAGATTATTAAAATAACTAGTACCGTACCTACGTACAACAGTAAATCGATTAAACGAATATACCTAACTAATTCGTTATCAAATATCAATTCATCTTGAATAAACAAGTAATTATGTCCAAGCAGACAGTGGCAAGATTGATGTGTTCATGAATTAATACCACGTTTCGTATTTAAACACCTCGCGAACAAAAAAAAAGATTTAATATGGATCTCTAAAAGCAGTCATATTTCAAAGGTATACTTATTATTAATTAGCTTTCAAAGAAATGTATTCCATTTTGTTCAACAGACGTATATGATTACTACTGAGAAAAAAGATGCGTTCTACATTTTACATCGTATACTTTAGACCTTAGAATATTTCCTGGTTCATAAAGCAGACATAAAAAATCTGCGTCTGTTGATTAAGATCGGACTCGGCGTAATCTCGGAGCGTGTGAAAACAGACTCCATCAAGGAAAAGGTATGTATAAATTAAAAAGAAAATGAGGACAAGAAAAAGTTGTGAAGGATACGAGAGGCTCGCATTGAGTTTCATAAATAATACGAGTTTCTGGGTAAAGATTTCTAACTGTCAGGCCGCGGAACGATTGTAAATGTTTTAAACAAACACAAAATGTAAAGCAGGACTGTACACCCGATGAACCGGTGAGATTGTCGCAGAGTTATGGGAATATGTTCCTGCTCAAAACGTTGGAGGTGCGAATTTTGAAAATGTTGTCAATACAGGTTTCTAAAGAGCCTGATGCTAAATATAACATGTTTACAGAATATTGAACTAAGAAGATATAAAAACCTCAAGGTATTACAAAGAAATTGCGTGTGGAGAGCTTAATGCAGGCTACTCATTATGAAAAATGTGTGTTTTGATTATTGATTGTCTATCTCGCAATAAAGACAACGGGTAATAATAAAGTTCACCACAAAACAATTTGACTACCAGTTATTAAGGCTTATAGTCCCTTGAACCATCTGGCCGAAATTAAATGGTCACTACTTTCGTACCCGTCTAGGCGACAGTATGACTATCTGTGTATTTGTTTGCGGCCAGCTGCGCCCGGACAGAGCCCCGCTGACTTTTAAATCCATTTTCTGTGCGAAATATTGATTGATTTACATATGCAATGTTCACTTTGAAGAATATTTAACTACCAATTTTTATGTGTAAAAACGTTTCTAAACATCCAAGCCGTTTCGAAAGAGTAGGAAAAAGTTGCGAATGTGATGTTGTTGTACCTATGTATTAATTTTTTTAGACAAAAGTATCAATCGCACGAAAAAATCATATGATGATTATGTTGTTCATGAATCTATAATAAACATTTTTTTCAAACCTATTAACCAAGCCATTACCGAGGATTAGGCTCCAGAAAGTCACTGTTTTAAGGCACTTTTCGGGCGCTTGGGCCTTAAGTGTGCCATACTATTTTGTACTACAATAAAAGACAACGGGTATTAATAAAGTTTGCAACGAAACAATTTGATCACCAGCCATAAACTGTACCATACTATTGTGTACTACAATATAATATGGAACACTTGATTTCCAAACAGTCTTGTTACGCGTTAACGATTCTCTCCTGATATTAAACCTATCAAACTCGTCCTGTTAATAGATAAACTATGAACAACAGCGCGTTTCATAAAATTTTAGATGAAGGCCATGTTTATTGAAAATTGATATGGTACAATATCGAAGCGCGTCGTAACAGCATAATTCATAAGGAATTTCACATTTTCATGATTCTCGGAGGCTGTTATGCAAAGGAGCCACTGTACAATGGGAACAAATATGTAGCAACAATGTTGAGCTAGTACATAATAACGTAGATATTCTGCGGGGATGTAACAAAGCGCGTAACAGCCTGGCCCGCCGTTCAGCTCAATAGAGACACTTAATTTTACTCCACAAAACTGCTGGGTTGTTAGTTATGATTATAAAGCATTAACGTCTACATTGCAATCAGTTAATCCAACCGGTTGCTGTGCAGCAATTTATTATTATATGCACATTAAAAACGTGTCCTATCGGCTCCAGAGCTTCTATGACGCCAATGTTGCAAGCTAATAGAAAAGCACGTTTCCGGATGTTAGTGGAATGGAGGACTACTTCGACGTTTGATTTTTTATTTTTGATGAGGGATATCATCTAATGACTTCTCCTGTAGTTCTAGGGTGGAGCGGGAGGGCGTGTCGGACTTTTACTGACTAAAACCACACCTATGTTTTTTCAACAGGTCACAGGTAACCTTTTCAGAAGTCAACCCTAGTTGACACCGGCCCTGCTAGGCCCCTGTATCATGTTCCCGACCGGCCGACCGTTGGACCCATAAGTGGCACTGCAATCGGATTTTCAAATTTTTAATCTTCAACGTGACAGTATAGGAAAGTAGTTGGTTTTATAATAATAAAATATAAAAGTATTTTTGTTATTTGTTAATCGACCCGCCCCAGAATACGAAATTCTTAAAAATATATTCGGCTTTTATATACGATTATAATATATGATAACCTAAAACTTCCTCATGAATCACTCTGTCTACTGAAAACCGCGTAAAAATTGGTTAAGTTTTTGAGTTTATAGCAAAACGGACGGATGCGATGGGGGGCTTTGTTTTGTATATAATAATATATAAGGATTCTCAAATACATAAATGTGTAAGAATTAAGTTTCGAATATCAGTAAGCGGTAACAACATATTGGTTAAGTTGTATTTTCTTCTTTTAATGCAGACGACTATGTTAAAAAGCTTCTTTATAATGTATATTTTATTTTTATAATACGCATTTTATATGTATGTCAAATGTAAATAAGAATTGGCAAATAGCTGTAAAATGTGTCATTTCCGTATTAACAATACATATATTTTATGTTTAATTCATTTTTAACGCGAAATGTCAATGGATGAGTAATATTTATAGATGGAAATAATAAATTAAAATAGACATGTCATTTAAATAAATAATATGTTCAGTTAGTATGTCATGTTTTTTTTGACAATCGAGTAGAATGACATATTGATAACGATCAGAGACGAGCGGATGAAGGCATTTTTCGGACGATGTGATGGACGTTTGAACACAATTTAAAATATATATTGAAAGGTATTTCAAATCGTTCATGATTGCGATTGTATGTGACAAATAATGAAGAACAAGATAAAAGAGTACCGATTTAACTTTCGTGTAGGTTTTCCTTATAAAATTCATTTTTTTTTTATTTTAACTCAATGCCCCACTCTAGGAATTACTTCGGTGTCGTGGGTGCGTTTATAAACATTAAACTTATGTAGGTACACGAGACACTCAGACCCGCAGACCCAAAATTGTCTGTAGGCCATACCTACATTTGTAACGTGCGGGAATTGAACCCGTGACACGCAGCGCAGCAGCTAATCACTCAACTAATGCGCCATCCGTTATGTTCTATGAAGGAGAGCTTTCGTAAATACAATAATATATAGTATATTCTGCATTACAATGTTCCCTTTGCTGGGATTCAGACCCCCTGTCTCGAAAGGGAATGGGTCGTAATCTACGACGCGGGCCCATTGCGGATTGGCAGATTCGAATTTTCGCTTCTAGGTCATGCCGGTTTCCTCACGATATTTTCTTTTACCGTTTTAAGAGCAGTGATGATAAAATAAATTACACAAATTAATACACCTGGCTGGGTTCGAACCTGAGACTTATAACACGTATATAAGGTTGTCAGTAAGAGATCGCCTTGTGTGATAAGACCACCCATTGTGCACTTATTCTTTTAAATGCTTGTCCTGTATTTTTGTTTATTTGGTGCACAATAAAGATTATAATAAATAAATAAATGAGATAGGGTAGGATAAGGGTTGTTACTACTGGGCAACCATTACTCTCCAAGCGATATATTCTTTTTAGGGTTTCATAGCCAAATGGCAAAAAACGGAACCCTTATAGATTCGTCATGTCTGTCTGTCTGTCCGTCCGTCCGTATGTCACAGCCACTTTTTTCCGAAACTATAAGAGCTATACTGTTGAAACTTTGTAAGTAAATGTATTCTGTGAACCGCATTAAGATTATCACATAAAAATAGAAAAAAAGCAATAAATTTTGGGGGTCCCCATACTTAAAACTGAAACTCGAAATTTTTTTTTCATCAAACCCATACGTGTGGGGTATCTATGAATAGGTCTTCAAAAATGATACTGAGGTTTCTAATATCATTTTTTTCTAAACTGAATAGTTTGCGCGAGAGACACTTCCAAAGTGGTAAAATGTGTGTCCCCCCCCTCTAACTTCTAAGATAAGAGAATGATAAAACTAAAAAAAATATATGATGTACATTACTATAAAAACTACCAACGAAAATTGGTTTGAACGAAATCTAGTAAGTAGTTTTTTTTTAATGCGTCATAAATCGAAAAAAAATACACTATTATTAAAACATCGATCAAAGTTACAACACATTACAAGAACTTTAATATTATGTTACTTGCTGCTACGGAACCCTTCATGGGCGAGTCCGACTCGCACTTGGCCGGTTTTTAATTTTCTAATAGTTTCAATGAGAAATTTAGATTTTTACAAAAAAAAAAGTAAAGGGCCGGCTTTCGCCCCGCAGTGAGATATAATGGGCTAATTAATAGATAGACAGAAGTACCTAATTCAATCAATTCCATTGAAATATTTGAACAATAAAGGCATGTCTAACTACCGTAAAACCAAACCTATCTTAATCAATTCAGTCTTGAGAGGCATATAGCACTTTATTAGAGCTGCATGTTTAAATGCTTTCAATGTTACCAGGAGAAAATATACGAGTAAAAGCGGAGAGTAAAACACTACCTCGGCTTCGAGTCTACAGGCGTGTCTAACATGAAATAGTGAAGTCTATATAGCAGCTGGCACAACTGATTGCCACTACTAGGAAGCTTGCGATAAAAATGATCTACTAATTAACTTAAGTCTTAATTAAAATTACGTAACACATAAATAATAATATTATAATTTAGATTAAATAGATTTTTGAACTATTTAAGAAGAGATTAAGCACTCAATGAAATCATACAGGAACAGACTAGATAAACACTCAAATATACTAGCCACTCACTTAATGAATATTGATTCATCATTTAAAAGACTGAAAAGAAAGTCCCCTAAATATTTACAGGGAATGCTATACAAAACGGAGTCAGTCGTTGGACTAACTGCCCTCCAAGTCAATAGATTAACTCTTAACTCTATGCTGAATGTTCACACGAAACAGATTGCATTAGTACAACAAAAAAAAAATGCTTTCAATGTTACGAAATAGTGAAGTCTATATAGCAGCTGGCAGAAACAACTGATTGCTACTACTAGAAAACTTGCGATAAAAACGATCCACTAATTAACTTCCGCGTTAATGAAAATTACGCAAAAGATAATTAATTTACGACACGAAAAGACAGACAATGATATAAATTTTACCATCTATTTTACGAGCCGATATGTCGAACGAGTGATGAGATCATAATAATATGAAACATAAAATCATAAAATTTTTAATGTGTTTTATGTAAAATCTTTTATTTTATTCTTTTTATTACGAATCACTCCTACATCGTGGGTGTTTTCACAAATATGTCAACTCACATACATAAGACAACATTCAGACCCGAAACACCTATCTGTATGCTATACAAATATTTATATAGCATACTGATATAGATAGGCCTGTTGGTCTAGTGGTTAGTGACCCTGACTGCTATGCCGGAGGTCTTGGGTTCGATTCCTACCCAGGACAAATCTTTGTGTGATGAGCTTGATCATTTGTTCTGTGTCTGGGTGTAATTAATCTATAGTATGTATGTATTTAGAAATATATAAGTATTTTTATCAGTTGTTAGTACTCATAACACAAGCTCTGCTTAGCTTGAGACTAGATGGCGTTGTGTGATAGTTGTGGAATATTATATTATATTTGTTTTGTGCAGGAACCGAACCCGCGACACGCCGTCATGGTAACGTTGTTGTTTTGTAGAATATAAGCATGATAAAGAATAAGTAAGAAAAGTTAACATCGAAATAGCATTCCAAATGTTTCTGCAGTTTCTTCGCAAGGTTGAGACTAACAACTTACATTTCTATTTCAGGCTCACTTTTTACTGACCGCATAATTAAAATATATAGCGCATTGACTTCCGGTACCATTAAACCAGAGATTTATAGCACAACGCATGTATATTCATAGCAGTTCTTAATTATTTGAAGTTATCTCATCTAACATGTAAAATTGCATATCGTAATAAACAATAAGATACGTATCATCGGCCAATAAATGAGTGAGTAGCATCATATCCCGAGGCGTAATAGGCACTCAGACGGGAAGTATTATGTGAAGCATAACAAACTACAGATAGTCTTGGGAACATTCTTTTATGATGTAATAATTGACAAAGAGGAAGCTTGATGAATTGATGTGAAACCATGATGAATGGACCGCGCTAATGAAGATTATGAACCCACTGTTACGGTAAAAAGAATGATCACGAGGATACAACATCAATTGGTAGACCGCAATGACCCCAACATGCCAATACCAGTTCTTTTTTTAAGCTATTGCATAGCTTCTATCGCGGGCCTTGAGCGTGGAGACCGAATCCAGAAATTCCGTAACGAAAATAACCTAACACACCCCACTCATTTGTTTTTTGAGCGTGGTGACCGATAAGAAAACAAATGAGTGAACAATCAATCAAAATTCAATTCAATGTGTGAAAGTGTAACTTCAATTAATATCAAAGAAAAAAAAAATACTGCATAAAATTATGTATTTTATTATTATAAATAAATAAATAAATAATTATAATTGCATACGTTGATAAAAATGCTATGCAATAGCTTTACCGTGGCAGTCCCCGAGTACCACACGTCTATTTTTAATTTTAAAGAGCTTTTTCACTAATGCGAATATGACACTTTGGAGGTATACGAAACAGAATAAAATAAAATAAGTGTTTGATTAACAATAAAATAAAAAAATACAGCCAGGTTCTGGTTCGGTATCTTCAAAGTGAATTTAACCATATTTATTAAGGGGATTATTTTATCTGATACTGGGTTCGATAAGTTTATGCGCAACAATTTGTATTCGATTGATTCCGGACACATCTCATTAAAATGTTATATTGTCCTCGTCTTCGTTACATGTACTACAAACAGAAAAAGTTAACTTTTTCATAGAACTGAATTTATTATGAGGGATATGACCTGGATGGTTCAAGCCTACTTGGTAAATGATAAATATTTAATTTGCAAATACGTTTAAAAAAAAAAAACTCTTCTCAGGGTAATAAAAACATTTATCAATCCACGAAGAAGAAGAAGAAAACTAGTCAAAGATCATTACCTCTCAACCATCTCGTAATGTTTTATTTTATAGATATTTTTATTTATAATATAATCATATCTATATGTATGTATAAGTGTATTTTATGTATTGTATCTATTTTAGTGTTTTTAATTACTGGTTTTGTTGTATTTATATAATTATGTATTATTATATAAGTTAATTTAGATAATTTAGTAAATGATTCGTTTGTATACACTGTGTCTACATCTCTCTTCCAACTCTCCTGTCGCAGGTCTGCTGGAAGAAATTTCATTTGAAATAAGCAGCACCTTTGTACTCTTTTTTCTGTATTTGTCTATTTCATTTTTAAGTGTTTGTGTGTGTACATAAATGAATAAAAAAAAAAAAAATAATAAATAAGAATTTCGAAGATTATCGGAGAATATGAAGGTTGTGATTGGATTGTTCAACACCAAATGACTTTTTCATTTCAACGAAGATCAAAGTTTGAAGACATATCTTTTAAGCTATTGCATAGCTTATATCGCGGGCCTTGAGCGTGGAGACCGAATCCAGAAATTCCATAACGAAAATAACCTAACACCCCTCACTCATTTGTTTTCTTACCGGTCACCACGCTCAAAAAGTGTAACTTCAATTAATATCAAACAAAAAACAAAACAAAGGAAAAAAAATACTGCATAAATAAAATAAATAAATAATTATAATTGCTTAAGTTGATAAAAAATGCTATGCAATAGCTTTACCGCGGCAGTCCCCGAGTGCCACATGTCTTTTTTTTTAAATACAAGTTGTAGATGACGTCAAATGACAAATGGTTTGTCACGTGAACTTAATATCTTGAATCTAGATTACTCATCTCTAAGTTATCCGAGACGTTTATCTAAATATAGTATTTCAAAGCGGGGTTTTGACAAAAGTGGGCCTACTCTTATTTATTGGTATAATCAAGTGTGTGGGTATTAACTTGCTACCATAACTACTTTGGCGACATACTTACTTTTGTTTCATGACCATATTAGAAAACCGTTTTACTTAACTAATGTCAACAATTTTCGAGGCTATCTTAGGATAACTTTGTGACCTCGATCGCTTTCGATGGTGAACATTCCTCTTGTCACCTATAACCTGGCTTTAAGCTTAGTTCAAAACGACTTGTTTGAGACATTAACATAGAATATAAATAACCACATAACAAAACTGGATACACTGATGGAATAACTGCTCTGCTTCCGTAGGTCATAGCGCGCTGTTATATATTTCTCGATAAATGGGCTATTTAAGAACTAATTTAGAATTTTCTAATTGGAACCTAGAGTTGCTAATCTCAGGAACTAATACATTCAAACAAATAAACTCTTCAGGTTTATAATATTAGTAATAGAGTACATAGATTATTTTAAACACAACTTTTATAGGAAAAGCTCTGAGGTTTGCGTTTTAACCGCAGTTATCTTAGTTAGGTACGTCATAAAGGGAACGTTTATTTCAAACGTGTGTGATCATTACTTGACTTCAACCGGGCGTTGTTATGCCAATCAATCATATTTCTCTTCTACATTTACAAATAAAATAAAACCCAATTCCATATGGGTATACAGATTCCGTTGTTGTTTTATGTAAACATCCCACACTTAGAGATCTTTTTTATTTAATGGACTCAATTTCTCTAAGGCGAGTCATGTGAAAGCCACATTTAAAAAAAAGAAATCATTGAAACTGAAAAAAAATATTAAATAAACAATTTTCAAGTTCAGACGTCTTAGAAAGCGGAGGTCGTCGACGTAATCTTTTCTTTGGTACATGTCATTAGGCAAAACGTCGCAATTGTTCCATTTGAAAGCGAAATGCTTTTACATTTTCATTCACGATGAAGACGAGAGTAAAAGGTTTAGCGATTTGAGTAACAATTTAACTCTTATATTATATATTCAACAAGCGTCATGGAAGTTACAAAGCTCCGGAGGTAAAGTACAGCGGACTATGACAATATCACTTAGTTTGTTCACCTGCCTCTATTATAGAGCGTGCAGTAATAAAAATATGACTCATGTAAATGTAAGAATAAATATACTGAGAATGGAGCAGTTTATTATACAATTCAAAAAATCTTGTAATAATTTCATTCTCATAAAATTTAGATTATCTTGATCGAGAGTTAGCTGGCATTAGGTTCTTCTCTTCCCGTGGGATTTATGAACATTAGCTCAGAGATATCCTCTTCTGTAATAATATAACAACAGCCACTAAACCGAGTTGATTTTTGCTATTTGTATTAGATTTTTCATGATACTATCTATTGCCACTATGAAAACAGTTTTAAAACTATGGTCATCTGTGACCAATTGTGGTAATTGAAATTGAATGCTTCGCTAATTGCTGTAAAAACGTTAAAACCTAAAAATAAAATATTTCAGTCATTCGTCTGACGGGACCTTAAGAGCCGGTTGTAGTCACTGAGTATTTTGTATGAACTTCGCCAGGTCTATGTCGATTTCACGGCCCCGTAACAGCGGATTTATTTTTATAAAAAAAAAACAATAATTATTTAAGATATTTGTTCTTTCGAGGCCCTATAAAAAACAAGCTTTATATTTTTTGTAACTTTCAAACATTTGCGTGATGTAATCTCGTAAACATACATGTTTGAAATTGTAAGTTAGCGTCAGATTCGCTATTTTTTTTATTGAGCTACTAATTTATATTGTTTTAATTTTTGCCCGGCGGTTGCTCATATAGTCAATTTTAATAAAACAATAATTCATGGTGTTCTCTTTTTCGGATTTCCAGAGGTTTAGAAAAGTTCAAAATAAGTAGAACCTGGCCTTAATCTCTCGAGCACCATGGGTTAATGACCTGGAAAAATGCTGTGTTTACGTAAATGACCAAAAAAATTACTTTTTCTAAATTTTTAGAGGAAAAACAAATAATATAATATAGGCAGAATAATATACTTAAAAACCACACGTACAAAATAAAAATTAAGCAGTTTTCAAAGTCATTCAAGTTGTATAGACGTATGTACAATCGGCGCTTGAGGGGTTAAGGATGAAAATATGAAAGTTGATAATCTACAATCCTTATAGCTATCTATTAGGATAGAAAAGTATCGACTAGCTACCAACTGTGCTGCATATAGCAGTCGTATAATCAACTGAAGGAAATGCGATCATGTGCGGTCTATAAGAAATGGGTTCATTGCTACAATTTACGCATGTTTTGTGTTCGAGGTTTTCATTGCTTTTGTGGTTATCGAACTAGTTGGGTGGTTCTTAATTTGATTTTCAGGTTGGTGAAAGTGTAATTGGAATTTTGTAATGTTTTGTTCCGGAATAACTATCGCCATTTATTGGCTTTTATTTCTTTTAATATCTTTGCTGTTTATGAACATTATTTATTGAGATTTTACTTAAATAATAACAAGACCTTTTCTAATAAGTCCTTTAAGTATTTTTACTAATTATAAATAAATAAAAAAAAACCTTTTAATTCATACAATAAGTAGTCATTTACAATTATTGGATCATCAAATTTTTACTTTAGGAATTATCACAATTATTTAAGTTATATTATATTTGGCAATAATTATTTAAATTATACACATTGTCCAGATAGTGCAAAAACGTATAAAATTTCAAACAACTAAAATTACCTATATGAGTAAAAAAATTATTAAAAAAAATTGAAAAATAATAAATATTATTATTTGTACTAATATATATATATATATATATATATATATATATATATATATAACTATATATATATATATAATAAATAATTTATATATATATATATTATTTGTACTAATTAACAAGTTTTTAAGTGAAGTGGATCAAATTTAATTTGCAAGATTTGATGACAAACATCGGGACAGGTGAAACTAAATAAAAGCTTGTAAAAATTAGTATTGCATTATCATCAAAAAAATTGGGTTAAAATACTGTTGAATAGCTATAATCGGGATTTAATTTTCATCATTGGTCTCATCATCATCATGATATCAGCCGAAAGACGTCTACTGTTGGACATAGGCCTCCCCCAAGCGTCGCCACAACGTCCGGGCCTGTGCGTCACGTTGAGATTGGTGTACCATGCAGAAATTAAAAGTGCGAATGTAATATCTCACTAAGTTTATTTTCTTAATCCTAGCCTCCGCCAGGCCTAAGGCTACTGCGTGCGCTTACTCGCACGTCCCTTATAATTAGACACGCTACGCTTTGTCTCTACAACTTTTCACATGAGACTCATTCGTGGAAAAGCTAAACTAGTCTTCTAACCCTGGTTCACCTTCATAACTATTATTAAGTCGCGCAATAATCCTGTCTCAGCTTGACAACTCCGAAGACATACGTGGAATATAAAATATGCTTGTAGTTAACTAAGTGTGATTCAGATTACAGTTAGGTTTCGGGGACCTTTACCTATAGATAGATGTGACCGAATGATCCTTGGCTGGTTATCGACAAGTATGATTTAATAGAGTCTTGGTATATTGTCTTGGTTGCATATTAACGGATTGTTTTATTGTTATCGATCGAAAGTTGTGTTTGATCATCGAGTATTTTATCTATAGGGTTGCTTTCCACTTCTTCTTAGAGTCAGGCTTTTTTCTCGGTAAGAAATTATCAAATAAAACTTTCTGCTCTGGTTGGAGCGAGAGGGAGAGTCAGATTTTTAGTTCCCAAAACTCAGTGTTCCTTTAGTTGCTCTTTGCGTTCGAGGGTTATGGTAATGTGAACTTCAGGGCCCTGGAAGTATACCCCGGGGCCCTATAACAAAGGCAAAGAAGGTTCAGGAGTGGGTTTTAAAGTCTGACTGGAGTAGGAGGGCGTACTCCGCCCAAGGGCGAGAGACGTTAGACATTAGATGATTTCCCATTTAAAAAAATAAAATAAAAAGGGCAAGTAATTCTTTCGAATGCCGTAACTCTCTTACGGTCAGGCTACTGTTGTTTTTCATCAGTTTCCTAATAGAGTAATCTATATGCTATTATAACTGTGTCTTTTTAACCAAAATCAGTAAAAGTAATCAAGCTTTTTAACTCGAATGTCGTTTTCCTAAAAATTGCTAGGAATGTAGTCCAGTTGCTCCAATTATAAGCAGAAACTGTTAGTATCATGGGTGATCCACAAACCGCGCGGTCGCTAATGGACGCACGACTTGTTTTGTTTATGTAAATTGCAAAGTGGGCCTTGATAATAAGCGGCAATTATGGAATGATAGGATGGCTTCATCACAGTTAGTTCCCATCATTTAGAGTAATTATGATCCACAAGCGACAAAACATCACGTTTCGTTTTAATTTAGAAGGTGTGTCTGTTTACTTTAGAGCCCATGAACGCTTTCCTCACACTTCAAATACAAGGCTTTTAAGATAGCTTAGTGAAATGTCATGAATTTCCCAATTTGTTAAAATGCGTACAATCAAACAGTAGTGTGAAAGATAAACATTATCGGCGCAGTGTATGGGAAGCAGGATGGGGTCTGACGGCGGGCGGCCGGCGGCGCGCTGCGTTCGCGGCGTCCGCGCGTCCGGCGACCGCCATCTCTCCCTTTCTCTCGAAACTATCGCTCTCTCTCTCCGTCCTTCGGCGGCTCGTTCCTCTTCTTCTTGCAAGGTTAAGGTTACGTCAGACGTGTTATGTTATAACCGTTGGGGCGCACTCTGGCAAGTTCAGTGTCTCGTCGAGAGTGGCCGCGACACTACTCGCAATCAACGTGCGCGCTCACCCCGAGTACTGTGCGACCGCCTGTGATATACGAACAGTGAAAAGTTCATGAACTGCGTGTTGAATATTGTTTGAACTATAATTTCACGTGACGCTTACCCCTCAAATATCCTTCCTGTGGCCCTTACAAGGTACGTCCTTAATTATAATTATGATTTTATTAATATCCTTCAGTGAAGAATGTTTTTAAAATATTTAAAAAATGTAGTTGAAGTTATTTTTCCGAGCTCGAGTCCTGGACAACTGAGTGCAATCAGGTGATCCTGTTCAATAAACTGGTTTATTAAATATTATATGGTGGTTGTTCGCTGGGACCATGGATACAACTGCAACAACTTGTAATTAAAAATGTTTGATGATAACAGTTTACAGAATTAAATGGTGACATAGTTGACTAAAGTATGACAGTAGCTAGCTTTATATTTGTATATCTATTTATTTATATTTAAATAACGAAAGTTAATATTAAAGCATAAAATTAAAAACGCAGCGTAACTTTTTATTTACTACAAACATTAAGGAAGCTTCCTAAAAGTACAGGAAGTCACAATGAAACATTATGAACTAAATCGATTCTAGGAAACGTAAACGCGAGAAAAATAAATCGATGATAACGTAGAAAAATGAGTAGTGTGTATTGCGTACCGTTAGGGTATGTATAGGAAGGTTTTTGCGCTCATGCGCGCGAGCTTGTCTTCAATCGTGTATAGAGCGATAAGCTCCGATGCGCATATAGCAATAATGGCACTGCGCTATATTTAGAGTCGCTTCGTTTGGCTCCCTTTGCGAGAAGATTTATCATTTATTTCATCGTTTAAGTTCTAGCCATAAACTTTTGCAAATTACGTTTAATGGCTGTGTAAATAAAGACCTACGAGATGTAAAAACAAATGAGATTTAAGAATAAAATGGCGAAGAAAAAGGTTTTTAAAGAATGAATGCTAGTTAGTATATACTTTAAACTGTCACAAAAAGAACGTTTTCAGCTGGAAACAAGAAAGACGACTTAGAAAATAAGAGCAGGTGCCATGTGGTGAAATAAATCGGTAAATGTTTAGAACTCTTCAATCAGCGCTAATAAAAGACATCAACGCGAGATGCACAAGAGGTTTTGACTTTTATTACCATTATAATAAAATTATATCAAATTGCACAATTAATCGAAAGCCATTGTTTTTGTTGTCGGAAGAGAATCAGAAAATGGTCAAAACTCTTCGATCAGCACTAGTAAAAGACATCAACCAACGCGAAACGCACAAAATGTGCTAACTTTTTATTACAATAAAATTATATCAAACTGCACATTTAACCTAAAGCCACCGCTTTAGTTGTCAGAAGAGAATCGGAAAATGGTCGAAACTTTTCGCTTAACACTAGTAAAAGACATCAACGCGAGATGCAGAAGAGGTGTTGACTTTTATTACCAGTATTATAATAAAATTATAACAAATTGGACAATTAATGCTTAAGTTGTCAGAAGAGAATCGGAAAATGATCGAAACTCTTTGATCAGCGCTAGTAAAAGACATCAACGCGAGATACAGAAGAGGTGTTGACTTTTATTACCGATATTATAATAAAATTATATCAAATTGCACAATTAATCAAAAGTCAGCGTTTTCATTGTGGAAATCATTTTAAAATATACTACAAAGAAAAATAAAGTTGTATAAAATATTAATTTATGTTATACATCTCAAAACGTTTCAAAGCGGCCCTAGAACGCAAAGGACAACTGAAATTCACAGGAGGGTTTCAGTCAGTAGAAATCTGACACGCCCTCTTTTTCTAGCTTGAAGTGGAGGATTTATTTAATGAGAACTAAACCGCCTGTGACAAAAAAAAAATAATTATTTTGATTTGATATTTTTTTTTTTGATTTAATTAAATCAGTAAAAAAAGGTTTAAATTTTAAGAGCGGCAGAAGTTAGTTTGATTGTATAGAAGCGGCTCCAAAATAATAATCTTCAATCTTTGGTCGCATCAAATTAAACAGATGAAGATTCAAGGGTACTAAACTACGCCTGCATTTTCTTTTCTCATTTCAATTTAGCGAACAGAGGGCACTTAGTTTGAGTTAATGTTATGTGCGTAATGTATTTTAATAGTGACTGAATAATCGTTACCAGCTAACTAAAGATATTGTTAGTTGAACACGAAGATATAAATTATGAATAATAAATAACGAGTTAATTATGAAAACTGTCGATTGGAAGTGGATAATTGGACATACGCGCCACATAATTGAAGTTATCTCGTAAGTATATGTTTTTATGCCAATAGACACAAATCTTCACAGACAGTTCTACATAAAAGCAGCTAAAATAAAGCAACATTTTTCCCACGAACTTGAACATTATTAAGGTCCTCGCTACCTACGGTATCTAGGTCCGCAATTGTACACGGAACAACTGGTAGCGTTGGCGAACCGCAAAAGTATAACAAACGATCCGAAGAGCACGACCGGGGTGCGGGTCATGTTGGTACCCCGGTACCCGGTACCAACTGTGTGGAATTGGATCACGAACCCACAACTTACGACCTAACGTACAGCTGCCCACGATACTAAAGTTTGGCGGATTTCTTTGAGCTTAGGGACAGCTTTAATTTGTAAAATGTCACAGCGAACCCATAAACTTCTATGTTCTCACTCAATTTATGGGTGTACATAACTAACTAGAACCATAAATTATGAAAATAAGAAAGATTTACTTTCTCGTAAATGGACCGGAGCTTTGACAAAATATGTAAAAAATCTCAGCAATTAACACTTTAAATTATTTATTTCTTTAGCAGTGTTTTAAAGAAAATTTTAACAAAGATAAATTAAGAAAATTTATTGCGATGCCGTCGCGATCTTGTCAACAGTATATTTTATTAACGAAAACAGTAGATTCTAAATGAATGCCCTCAGTAATGTACTTTCGAAAAGTATCTTTATAAGATATAAAGATACTTCAGAAAATAATATATTATAAATGTTATTTTCTTTTAATTACTTGATATCAAGATATTACACGAATTTAATGCATAAGTTCGTCGTTAAATTAGATGAAAGCTCTGTAAGGAAACCGCCAAGAGTTTGCTAATTAAACTAAAACATATTACGAGTAAATAGATTAAAAAAGTAAAAGTTGTAAGTACATATAGCCATATTAATCGAAGATAATGTTTTGAAGTTCATGTGTTGCATTTTCGTCATGATTTTCTGAGGACGCTTTTTTTGACGATTTGTTTTAGACTTTTTAATTAATTATATGATTTCAAAGATTTATTTGCATCATAACGCAGTCTCTAATTACTCTGGTTTTCATAGGTGGCTAAGACCCCAGGAAATAACAGTGCCGGTAAGAAGACATTGAACTCGCAAAGTTTCCCAGAATTGAATCGGCTAACTTTCACCAAAAAACATGAACTAAATACCAAAATTCGATGCACAAATCATCATATCAAGTTGACCCGATTGAAAGCCCTGAGATTATAATTAAGAGGGTCACGTGAGAACAGCGATCCGCCGAGTAGTTCGTGAGCGTGACTGCGCGCGCGCATACCTCGCGACACGCCATCAACATCGATTATTGGGCACAAGGCGATTCTGCGTGCCGGTTTCCTGATTATTTTGATATCATACTAAGGTTTACGGAGGGACTTAGCGGAGATATGAAGAGATAGTGCGATATTTTCGATAACTGGGGAAGAAAGCTTAAGCATTAGGAATGAACACGCTATGGGGGACTGTTATTTTAAATTTTGTCGCAGAGATTTCAATTGTAATTCAATGTTTATATCATACAAAAGTTTATGAAGAATCTTAGCGGACAATCGCAGAGTCTCTTTATAGAGTCTCTGCGATTGTTTCGATTGGCGATAATTAAAGGATGAGGAGAGAACACGTCATTAGGAATGCGAATTTATAAGTAGGCATTTTGAGAGAATCAATAGAAGGTAATTAAATTATTGCAAATCATTTTTGACATTAAAATAAACTTTATGGAGGGACTTACATATGCAACAGAATGAGGAAAGAAAACGCCATCAGATATACGATTATATATTGTGTTGTAGACATTTTGACAGAATTAATACAGTAATTAAATTATTGAAATTAATACTTTACACTAGTGATCACTCAATTGTTCACGCTGAAGTTTTTGGAGGGATTTAGCGGAGATATGAGGAGAAGATATTGCTGATAGCTGGGGAAACAGAGGTAAAGAATAAGACAAGAACTCGCTAGGGAAAATATGAATTTATATTTTTTATCTTTAAGATTTTGATAGACATTAATTTTTGATTTCATAGTTAGTCGATAGAGTTAGAGAATGGGGAGATAACATGTTGGAGAGTATATCAAGGAAAGCGAATTTATATTTTGATGTAGAAAAGAAGAATGCCCATTTTTTACCCGATTATGAATAGGTATATAGCAATAAAATAATTATTAAAATCCGGCTAATTGAATTACGGAACTTCAATTATGCTTATCACAATATAATCGTAAGATAAAAAAACTTTTTTTTTTCTTTATGCTTATTCTATGTCAAGGGTAAACGTATTACCGTGTTTTGAACGTATCTCGACTACACGTTTTTTAAAATGTTCCATTTTATACACTGCTACTTAAAATATATTTTTTATAATACAGATGAATTAAAAATAATATATCTAAGAATTAAATAATTTTATCAGACAGTATGTAATTAAGTTTACACGACTGAAACAGATTTTTTAAATATCTGTGTAGTTCAGCGGTTGGCGCTTTCCTTCATTGTTGAGTTTGCGTCTTGTTGTATCTTTTTTCGACCCAATTAACCGTCCCTGGACCCCGATACCTTTTTCATCTGATAATATTTACTAACCATACCTTTTTTTTAATACTTGCTGCAATCATAACATAAAGAGTAACATTGAACGCATTCAATATGGCTTAAATTAAAAAATAACCGGCTATTTTTACTAGACATAAAATTTCATTAACAGGCTTTTAAATGAATGGGAAATAGTCATTGTTCTTTAATTGTATTTATAGATTGTAGAATTAAATGAATGCAATCTAATTTCTATACTTTAATTTACGTAGACGAATAGATGTACGGATTGAAAGGGCAATAAATCAGTAACAGTTATTCGAAATTTGGTAAGTTTTTCAATTTAAATTATTTTTGGAAGTAATTGAAATGTTTTTTATATAAATTCAAGTGTTTTATTGAACAGATTCGTAATTGAATCTTGAAGACTTATCGCAGCCATTATTGTGATCAATTTGAGATGTACCTTTGGGCCAAATTGATTGGTAATAAATCAATTAAATAGACCACCATGACTAACAAAAAATCGTTACAAGTTTCGAAAAACTGTAGTTACTGACTCAAAGTGAATTAAAATTATAAAAACCTTTTAACTTCATGTTTTTACCTCTGTAATTACTATTCATACACAATCTGCAAGCGTTCTAAAGCTGTCAGATTTTTAAATACATATACACAAGAATTCAATAAAACGAAACTTAAGGCTTTTAAAACTCTGGAATAATTAAGGTTATTTTTTTAGTAGCTCCTGTATCGTATAGCAGTGGAAGGGACACGAAGCTGGGCTGCTCCTATTTATAAAGTAACGTTTAAAGGGCGGTACTAGTCGGTCGTGCGCGGGGTCAGGATGGATTCCATCAGGCGTGCTTTCCATGAAGGATTTTAATTACGTCGTGTTGGGTGAATGACCCGCGGCCGCGGTGCGGGTGCGTGCACTTTTGACAGCCTCTTTAACAGGTGTCCCGTAACTTCATTTTTATCTACTATTATTGACGCTGTTATTGACTCATTCGATTTGAGGTGCTGAGTTTTTGTTGTAAATTGTATTGAATCGGAATTCTATATTTTTTATTAATATACTGGTGTTATTTATAGATTAGAAAAGTGAAAGAACGTAAAAATAACTGAACTCAATGATGTCATCGTTTATATCTAGGCTCTCACGGTCGTAAACATGAGTATAATTTTAAAAACAAATAAATGAAATGCATAACTGTAAAGTGAAACGAATATTTTGGCAACATCGTGAAAATGAATCAGGAAAAAAATAATGTCGCTTATGTTTGTTTATGGTGAGATGGGTATGCAAATGAGGGAACCTGCGCCTGCGCCTGACAATAGGCGTGGGTGTGAGCGGTCACCGCTGACTCATCGTCGACACAGATACCGCGTCTTACCAAAATATTGATACTCTCATAAATTATCCAAAATCCGCAAACCAGTTTCCATGTTCGTACGATAATATTAAACATTATGGCTTTAGTCTACTTTAGCAAACGATAAAAAATGAGGGCAATGCTTTCAGCCACTGAATAGACGAAAAGTAACCAAATAAATCACACTGAAAAGTTGTCAGTACCGTTGTACGTTTGCGGTCAATTTTAACGAGAAGATTTCCTAAGCAAAAACCAAAAAAATAATATAAGAAATCTAAAATAAACTACAGCAACTCTACCTTATTATCACTTGGGAAAAATTTCAAAAAACAGCGCCATATTGATGAAATTGACTTTATACTAAAATTAAGAGCTGGTCGTAGTTACAGCCTTTCAGTTGTGATCAACAAGATCGCCTGAGATCAAATCGGCTAGGATAATACCAGACATTAACAACATTAATACATCAGCACTGGAAAACCTGAAATCGAAACATAGATACAATCATTTCTCATAGCAATGCATCGATTTATCTGCAAAATTCGTGATATACTGTTGCGTCCCAGATAAAGCGGACAAAACAAAATTATACACAGCAAGCTTTACATTAGCCCGGAATGAAACACCGTGTGAGCTTAAATGGAGAACGTGGCTGTAAAGCGTTTTATGCTCTATAATACGTTGCAAGTAGGGCGACTTCTACCGCCTGCAATGTGCTCAAATTGATTACGGGCGATACACGCGAATCGTCTAATAAAATCACTAATGGAACGGTACCAGTGGCGTGCGTCGCATAACGGCGCGGCGCTGCATCGCTCCCACGACTGACACATTATGCAAGCGAGGGCGCGACGAGCACAATGTGAGCTATCGATCGCGGTCGCGATCGCGTTCCCGACGAAAAACTGCGTGCACCGTAAGTGAAACTAGATGCAATGCTAAGCGACATTCGCGTGTCTCTTGATTGACTACTCGCTGCTAATGTTTTGTTTCTTCTTCTCGGCGCTATCCAGGCCTAACGTTACAGTTACATTACGATACGTTTTGTTGTAGAAAATACCGCTGGCGCCATTGCAATAATATATTTTTTTCAGTGCGTTATCAAGCTATTTTTTTATTTGCCATAATTCCGTGTCTCTAATAACTTAAATTAAAAATTACGTTGACCTTTAAAACAGCACGTGCTTATAATTATAGATTGTTCGAAGCTAGAACATGAATGCAGTAGATAATTATCATTCAACGTCTAGTTCATTATGTCATACACGAATCTTCACAGAATATCCAGACGATATTAATTTGTTCAATCATGGAGCGGAACGTGCCATTAAAAATGTGATAGAAGTATAATTGAATTGTATTAACTACACAAATTTGTAATTACAATGTGTGGCAAATAGCAGAAAAATTACATGCCGGCGAAATTAATGGTGCTTGCAATGAAGGGGTTGTGGGATCTATAGAATAGGTACAAATGAGTAGTAATGACACGACTAGAAAGTAATTGAATACAGTAAATATATCATTCCGGTGTAAAACATAATTCAATGACCATTTAACTTACTTTTTCAAGGCCTTTATATTGCTATTTAATTTATCAAACGATTTCACTCGCAATCAGCATTAAATGAAAGAAATCTAGAATCGTTTACTATTGTTTCAATTTGCATCAAATTATCTATAATACCGTCATATCCCTATTAGAGTCAATTCTCACATTCATTAGAACTCGGAATGCGCAGATCGTTTAGATGAGTTGCATTGTGTAGGTGTACACGCTGTATAGACACAGTGATGAAACAAAAATACATAGTTATGTAGTTTGCTGGAACGACGGACTAATCAGCGTTATCTTAATGGTTTATGTATGTAATATCATAATTAAATCTCTAATGAAACTCGATAGACTATGATTAGATATATCAGGTGACAATCATGTAAGACATTATCATGATTATTTCAGCATACATAGGCCTTCCTCAAGCATCGCCACAACCGGTTCTGTACGTATCGCATCGATCAGCTTCGACTCTCACCGGGTCATCAGTTTAACTTTTAGGAGGTTTACCAACACTGTGTCTTCCAGAACGTGGAATGACGTCGATGTATAACAGTTTACAAGATATGTTATTCGATGGCTGTCGTCTTCAGCGGCGTCTTGCGTCCCAGAAGCGGAATTCGGCTGCGGTCGGCAACGCGTGACCGCAGGTCGAAACGAACGCTTCTTAAATTAGCAAGGAACTCTCATACGACTGTCAGATTACCTGCGGTGAAACCCCACAGCTTTACACTCCACACTTCTATTACCGAGAATCAGTGTGTGACCCAAATCCGCTCCACGTTCCGCACTTATTTGGCGTGGTATGAATGTGGAATGTCATTTGCTGCGCGCGCCGCTATTTTACACCGCAATGGATATGTGTCTGTGCGGTCGTTTACTGCTGTCTTTCGTTAATTTTATTTGCGTTTTGAGCTACTAACAGTAAATGTGCATGCGTACACAATGTAAGCGATTTTATCTACCGCCGTATTTTCCGACATCCGTACTAGGCTTTGCAGAAACATGTTAACCGCCACCGAACAGTGGTTCCTATCACAGCATTAAATTACAACTTACAGTGTTGTGTTTGCGTTTAACCAATGTGGTCATGACAAATGTAGTAATTTCTATACGTTTAAGCCCTATCAGAGTCATTTATTACTGTGTGTTCAGATTGGTCGTGAAGTAGGTCAGGCATTGGATAGTTCTGATAAAACATCTGAGAACGGAGTGTTGATTTCTCAAACTAGGAATATGTAAATGTTAGCATTCTATAAATCTAGTGCAGTGCAGCAAACTTGGTGAAATGTGGGCATTAAAAAATAAGAGATAACACATTCCTCGTTTTAGTCGTGACGATTGGTCTGTGGCCAGTATGTCGAAGTCGGCGACGATCGCGGTAACGAGTGCTGGAGTGGGCGCTTTACATAGATCCAATGCAAATTGAGTAGCGATTTGCGCACGTATAAATCAGCCGTCGCAAACACTACCTCGCATTTCGTCAATTAACGTCAGCCATATTGTGCTTGATACATACGTGCGTGCGATGTTGCGCAGAGATTTATTCAAAGTAGCGAACATGTTGCATTGAGTTTATAGTTTAAACCTTTATCAGCACAAATATAGTCTCCACAACACAAGTACTTAATTATTCCAACTACTATAGGTCTAAACAAAAATAAATTTATAAGACCTAGCTAATATCCTTTAAAAAATCCTGTTCTATTTGTTACGCTAACTAGAAAGTGAATTAGGTATAATCATAATTTGTCTGGAGTGGTTTGAGTAGCTGAGCCAGGTTTAAATTATAGGGAGCTTCTTAGAAAGAACCGCGTTCGCAATTCAAGAACTGGACGTAAATCATTATCATTCCTTATATTTATGAATGGAATTCTAGTACCGCCCAGGATGCCATCCACTGCAATTTTTGACAGCAGGATTCCGACGATTAAAATTTTTCAAATGATTTTTTAATTAATTTCTTTGAATAAAATTTATTGCATGAGTCAGAAAACGTTTCGGACATTTCTGCTTGTAATTGTTTGTAAGACCAAAGAGGGGCGGAACCGACGAGCTAAATCAACTTAACGGTCTTCGCGTTTATCTGTGTTTATCCTGGCGGCATAAACGTGCACGCCTATCATCGATGCTTCCGATTAATTTACGCTGTACATATATTAAATTTTATTAGCCACGGCTTACAAGAGAATCTTGCTGTAGCGGTCACGTAGCGGCCGGAAAGAACGTCGTGAGATCTCTGGGAAGATTTACTAGATGTGATCGTCGGTCAGTCGACAATACGCAATTAATGAACCGTCTGCTCAACTCAGCTCAGTGCTCAGCATCTCGTCTTGCGTAACGGCCGAGCGGTGCCACATCTTATCGCTAATAAGGGTTAGCTACAAGGCTTATTGTCCCATAACGTTCGTGAGATACACTAGCTTATTAAGGATAATGGTTTAAATTAAAAATGAAAGGTAGAAAAGCACGATTCGCTGTCTGATTGGTTTATTATTTTATATGGAATGAATCAGGTGCAAACTACAGAATGCAATAAATTGCTGTTTATTGACAATTGCTTGCGCGTGCGGTGTAAGTGTGTAAGTAACGAGACTGCTTTATGAGTTTCGCGATCTTGTCAGGAGATGATCCCAGTTAGCGGGGTGCGTCGGTGCTTGGGAGCCGGGAGGTGTTGCCCGGGTCGGGGTGTCGGGGTGTCGGGGGCCGAGCTATCTAATCGGGCGTCGCCTCGTCGCTGGTGGGCGTCGATCGGGATAACGCGCCACCAGTGCCGCGCCCACACGCCAATTATGTGGGAAGAGGTTACGATTGCGCGCGCGATACCGCGAAATAACGCAAACAGACCCACCTAGGGACGATCGCGTGCATTAATCGGGAAACTATTACCAATGCCACTCCAATTAATGCTGCTTGATAAATATGTAGATTGCTCAACTATTTTGTTGGATAAATCGATCCGTTTGACCAAGTTGTCACGATTTGACACTCATCCTCTTCAAGTAGCTTATCATTATAATAGGTACGAGTATTAGATATAGTAACAAAGGCATTTTGACGTTATTATGTCAACATAAGCGCTCAATAAGCTCAGTTATTTCATTTCAATATTAAAAAAAAAACTCAAACGTTCATTGGTCATTACCAAAATCGATTATAGGTAGATAGGCAAAAGATATTTTGAAAATTTTATAATCATTTTTAAGTCATATTTTTCAACACTTGCTAAATTTATGAGTTATCAGTCAGAACAATCAAAACATTGTGTACCAAATAAGGGTTATTCGATAACAATTTGAAGAGCTTTGATATAATTACTTGAATGCAGCGAATGCCGCATAGATCGGGTCGATGTTATCGTTTTATGCGGACGTTTTCCCGTCGCAGCGATCGATAGGAGTCAGCGTCCGAGAGACGTAATTACAATAAATACGGTTCACATGCGAACAGGACCGTCCGTCCGACGTCCGACACGTCCACCAGGCGCATGCCGCCGCATTCTTGCAATTACGTAACACCTCAGCAGACGTAGTGCAGCATTAATAAGAGCCCCAAGCAAAAATACTAAGGAAGGATGCATCAACCGTTATAGTCACTAATAATAAATTATTAAAAACTTGAAAACATGCATTTCGCATGAACGGTGATCTCTTTTTATTTTTATCATCTCTGCCAACAGTTTTGATGACAGCCATAAGTTAAATTCATAATTTATACCATAACGAACATAAATATGATGCATTTAAAAACGGCATGCAGCTTCGCCATCCGCCAGTATAGAGATATCAAGTTATTACCGCTGTCGAAGGCCTGCGTCGGTTTCCTTTTTTCAATAATCTTATTTACATAATTATATTACAAGCTACGGTACCTGAAACTTTTTCTATGGCCGTTTAATATAAACATAAACTCCAAACGATATTCTTCTTCCGCACCAATCAAGTAATCATTTTCTTTTATGACATCGTATTTATAACATGACACTAACAAGGAATACTAATGGTGTTCAATAACTTGCCCTGTACTCGTTTGTAAAATAAATTTATTTATCAGTAGAAGCGCTACATGCGTATGATGTTCTTTCTGAACTATTCGATGTATATAATTGTAATCTGATAGTCGACACCTATTTCATATCTTTATTTTGCTATTGTTCAAGTAATATCATCTCTTGGAATTTCGTAATTCTCATCTATTATGTTGAAAACATGGGAAGACGTGTTAATATGTCATCTTAGTTAGAATAACCTGATTTTAGCCGCAATTATGCTCGCATAATGAGGATGTAGTGGCGTCCTAGGTTGTAATCAAAGATGTAATAATCGTGGGGTATCTCGCCTGACGCGACCACGCTCCGGCCTCCTCTGCTACTGTCAGACCAGTTCTGTCACGCACCGCTGCCTCTGTCGACGCATTCATAACAAATCTTAATCAAAGGAAGTCTTAATCCAACATAATCCGTGCCACTTAATCAGGTGCTAACGCTGTCTATCCGGTGGCTAATTAAAATGACATTTGTATGCAATTATGTGTCTTGACTGACAAGAAATGGTTCCTAACTACCATAACCCATATATAGAAGTTGGAAGGCTATAGCAAAAGATGAACATAGACTATAATGCAATTGTAATGAACATGCCCTTGAAAAATAAGAAGCGTTTCATGTTTAGTTACCCGAGGAAAGTGTACAGAATAATGACAGAAGGGCGGTTCGGCGTTATTACTGTAATGTCAGGTTACTTCGTCTTCGTTCGCGAGCGTTACATAGCATTTCTCCTGAGCGTCAGCGAAACTAAAAAATAACACAAATAACCGGCTTGCCACAAACTCTATTAGATTTCCAACTTACTTTTTGCAGAGGTTGTCGTCGCCTAACTCGATCTCGATGCGGACGTGAGAAAATTGTTAATCTTATTTTGTAATAGTAGTTTGCAAGGAGAGATGATGAAGCGGCTTTTGAATTGAAAACTTATTCTAAAAGATGACATCGTCCGGTAGCGCTCAAAGGATTTAATTACCTGGCCACCAAGTAAAAAAGTATCCTCTAATTATAATGTTAAATGTTCATTATTAACTTTACCGTAGTCGTATTTGTTCATTCGCCTCGCGTCTACATGTTACGGTTATGTGAAATGTAATGCAAATTAAAATTTAAATTCATTTCTCGCAAGGCTTGTAATAAAGACTTCATATAGGTTAGTTCAAATGTAATAACAGTTAATAGCAGAGGTATTATCGTTCCACTAGTGAGTGTAATGTAGAAAGGAAGAGTGCAAGTGTCAGAGCGCAGAGTTGCGACAGGGAAAGCGCTTCGCCATATCACGAAAGGGAACTTCAAATCCACACTCGGTACGTCAGGTTCACTAACAACTTACCTCATTCGATCTGAGATAGGATCGAATACAGGAACTTGCAAGGGCACTTTCTTCGACTCATTCAAGTTTTTTGACGTTAAACCGCGGGGTACTCTGCTATACTTGTCCGATGTTTAAGTGTGGTGCAAGCATTAGACTTTACATAGTTGTAGCGTTAGACTGGATGCGCCCCGTGGAACCTGTCCCACCGCCGCTGAGCGCCCTCGGCGTGATCGGATTTCCCGTTTGCGATTATTGCCTTTCTTTATTTCACGGGGCGGTTCGTTACCGTCAGTATCGGTATGTAACGGTACAGCATGGGCACAGGCATTTGCATGGTGATCCCATTACGGCGACTGGCGGGTGGAAGTTATTAAAATACGTTTAAGATCGTACAGCATTCGGCGCAGGCGATAAAGAGTAGACATTGCAGAGTCGTGAGTTTGCTCCGAGCTTTATTGCGTTCGGGATGAGATCGGGCTCCGCGGGCGAGTACCCTGCCAACGTAAACAAAGAACGAATTGAGGTGTTGGGCAAGCGACGGCCTGACGGACCGGTGCCGTTCGCCGCGTGGAGCGCTGGGCGCTGTATCTCGTTAGCGGCACATTGTTCGCTCTAAGACATCGACATACACCCTACTGTAATTGGCTACACGAAATATTGCCTTATCGCTTTTATTGTCTAACCATTCACTGTTAGGTATAAATTAACTTAATTTGTTCACATATCCGTTTCACCGGAAGTAATTGCAAAGAGTAGTGTTTAGATACATTACAGAGATAAGCGGAAATAAGCGATTCATAGCATACAACGTAAGCACACTTATGGTTCAAGGACACAAGGTTAGAAAGTGGGTCTCTGAATGCGTGCGGTAGTGACAGGGCAATGCAATCGCGTGACAAGTCTCGCTCTGAACATTATCATTCCACGTACGATGCTAAACCACTTATTCGGCTCGTGGTGACCGTTACCCGGCGCACGCACGCCGCCTGCATCAATGGCATATTTTTCCCCGGCGAAACTCCGCACACATTTACCATTCAAGGTTAACCCGGTCAGTGTAGCGCTTTGTTTACACCAGTGTCGCGCCGTCCGACATCACACGGCGGACGTTCACACTTCATACTTGCACTGCTTGCCAACAAACGACCTATTGTCTCCAAGAGATTTCTAGATTAATTTGCAACTAAAATAATGTTCTCATTTGCACACTGCATGCACAATGTGTCCGGATGTAGCCTACAAAAATGATAACGACCGCCTTTGATCGTAAAATGCAAATATGTACGTTAAATACATCAAAACCTTTGCCTTGGGCGTGAACTTGCACACCAACCGACGCCGACTCCATCTAGAAATCTAGATAAGGACATGCGTGCTCGAGGTCTATAATCCAGTCGCCCTATGGCGAATCTAAACTATTATGTCAATAAAGTTACAGCGTCAGTTAATTGAATGGGCATTCTGTAAATGAAGTCCATATAAGTTCAAAATACGTACCTGCCAGGGATCAAATTTATGGTTTAGGCTATAGAATTAGATAAGAGGATAGAAGTTTAATCGAGATATCGCTTAAATGACTTTATTTATACAGAGATCCCAAGGTTCTAATTTTCATAGCAGTTGCATTTATTTCATGCGATTGAATAATTGTATATAAGTACAAACTATGCAAGTATTACTACGTAGGTACCCATGTCAATTGATGTAATACTAATGGTTATGTGTCCGATTGTTGCAGGTGCTCCAGACGACTGACATCGCTCAAACTACGCGTTGACAAGGTAATTAAAAACATCGCGCAGTTATTATTGAACTTGCTCGACTGTGACGGTTCCTAGGAATGGCTGATGCCAGCATCAATTAAAACCCACAGACATTCATGGAAAAAAATAAAATATACACACAAGCGATTAATCGGACAACTTTCTTAAAAATAATCAGTATTCACATGTTTATTGATGAAGTTACAAAAAAAAAACTACCGAGTAACCTATTTTTAAAACATGTAATGAAAAATGTCACTACACGTGATATATACGTCCCATAAAATGAATAAGTTCTCGTTGCACGTGTGTTACAGAAGGTGGCAATGTATTTAGGGCGACGCATGCGGGATGTGTTCTCATTAATATCGAAAGTATACCACATCCGCGAGTTTGTGTCATGTGTGGGGTTGTTAAACCTGTCCTTACGCACCAGTTTCTTTGAAACTGGTCGGAGCTACCCATTTAATAGTCCTCTTCGCCTTGCTAATTGCATTTCTTCAATGCGTTCAAAGAATTTCGATGCGATAACCACATGTGCGCGTTTAGATAAACGAGTGGAGAAAAACATTTATAATGTAAGCACGAGTTGTAGACGCACATACCTACTAAATCATTGAGAGCAGGTTTATCGCTTGCTTAACTCTTGCATCATTGAGCATTTTGAAACAAGAAAACTGAAAACTTGTAAGTTTTAATCCATAAAGCTGACTTGCGTAATAGTGCGCGCACTTAACATTTTGCACTGTAAAGTCTTATTTATTTATAAACTGCAATCGGAATTGAGCCTCTTGAAATGAAATAACGGCACTCTAGCCGGCAAAATGACCACTCCACTTTACGTAGTGGATTCAAATATAGATTGACGTGTGTCACGAAGCGAGGCGACAGAAAATGCGAAACTGCAAATAAGTTTTTCAGTGATTTGAATTTGAGCCGCGATAGGGTTGACTCGCGTGCCCGTCCAATACGAGCACCCGTCATGCCATCCGTACATTTTAACGAGAGCGCGATCGCCCGCGCCGATAGCGACAGTCTAATGAAAACCCCGCTGAATAATGCATTAATACCAGCGTTAAATCGTGAGCACACACTATCGAACTGGCGACGAGAAAATACTACCCAGATGCAAATTTAAGTCAACACCGACGCCGATAAGCTTCTGAAGGTAATTCGAGAAATTCAACTATAAAGTTAAAATTAATACCACTCTAGTGGAGTGCCGTTGCGATGTCAATTTGGAAAATGGTATCCGTGTTTTAGGACTTATCAAAAAGATGAAGCATTCACTTTGTTCGTCGGATAGTGGTGATTTACGTGTGTCAGGTGTTTGTTGGGGACCTGACAGTGTTTATAAATAACGGCAATCATGCGGAATAGGTGTGGTGTTGACAGTAGACGGTTGTGCGATGTGTAGGTGGTGGTGGGCCATGCTGGGCGTCGTGCTGCGCGTCACGCCGCGACCCGCGCTCACCTTCTCTATTGAAATGTCAGTGCGCGGACCGGTGACGAGACAATCGTAAAACACAATGTTAAGGTCACATCATGACTTCAATAAACTATTCCCAACATGGGAAACGTGACGTCGCCGCTGTAACCGAGACCTCCTGAAAGTGTGCCAAACATGTACCCAGCCGAAGAGACAACGTGATCCCTTGTTTGATCCTAGCCTGTTAAGTTGTAGCTATTTTTCTTCCTCGTGTGTAAACATAGTCGAACATCAACACATTTAGAGAAAATGCTACACAGATGAATTAATTTAAACGGAACAGTTACCGCTTGCGGACTTAGCCGAATAAACTCTAAACAAAACGTTTGATCATTGGACCGGAACATTAAATCGATCGAAAACAAAAGACTGATCAAAGTTAAAACCAATAAAATAAAGCGTCTTTCTAATTTGTCATGGAATGATAGTCGGACATTGCTTATTTATATTCAGATCAGTATTTCAAGTAACAGGAAGTATCAAAGTTGTATGATATATTAGAAACGCGAAGCCATAACTCTGGGTAAGCAAGATATATGGTTTGCGCGGTATAATATCAAGTGTATAGTTGTCAGAGGCCAAGTGTCAGGGCAGGACGGGGCAAGATGCCATACCGTCCACAGTCGCACTACCGTTCCCGCGTTCCAGATATTCGAGCATGCGAGAACATACTTAGATACACAGGATTGAGGTCATTCGTGGTGTCACTACAGCCACCTATACATTTTGATTTAAAGAGATATTTTTAGTTTCCGTCTTCAACTATTTTATTTATAAAACATCTCGATAGCAACTAGGTTTTTAACAAGTTGTTTCTATAACGACTCGTTTTCAAGTACTTCTTTTAAAATCTTAGCTGAATAATTTTCTGAATTCTCACAGGCTTCAAGAAAAACCCCATTGTTTTGTTAAGAATTGAATTTAGAATTTTAAAATAGCATTTGAGTTTGAAACTGCTCTTTGTGTCAAAATTATCTAAAAATACAAATGAGTGTCATAGAAATCAGTATTCCAGAATAATTTATCATAGCAATTTGTGTGTCAACAGGACACGGGGCTCGCGCCAACATAGCGGGGTTTTACTTTCTGATAGTGGCCTCAAGAAACTAGTTAAGAGAAAGTAGGATTAGTATCTTCAATGTATTTATCGTTATATAACCTTAAGTGAACCGCTAAATAATTAATTCGTGGCGTCAATACACCGAAGAGGTTATAAATGCGAGGGTGTATCAGCTAGGAAGTGAAATTTTGCTATTATAAATTACTTTCAGACACAAATAAGGAATTCCCCTCAGAGTGAAACAAATTCGCGCCTACAGACATCCAATTAGGCCGGTGGTATCGTGCGTATCCACCGACCCACGTGTGTAGAAAATAGGCACTTACTCATAAATATTTATGGCGGGTACAAAGCCGTCTTTGTATATTTTCACATTCACTCGGAATTATAATGGCTGTCACACTGGGATCCCGAACAAGAGCCGAAACGGCTCGCATTAAGGAGGATAAAAGATTCTCGCGACGGTTTCACTTAGCAACCGACACGGCGAATATCTCGAATAGAGATGACACAGAAACTGTTTGCTGGTGGAATTTTTAATATGGAAAGCCATGAGACAAGGCGACGATATCACAGTTTACGTCGCCGGCAATACACCGCAGTTGACCTCGTCAGTGTACTCACTGTGAGAATGGCGGACAGAGTTCTAGTTTTTATCAGTCGAAAGTTTTTGTTTGTTGTGGTTTTATTAAGTGCGGTTCCTTGAGGAAATGAGTGTGGTGACAAAGAGAAGGTTGACGTGGTTGAGGACGGCGACGCCCGGCATTTCCCGTTGCGGTGGTGGTACAAGCAAGCGGCAGGCGGTCCGTGTCGTACGGTAGTGGTACAGTTAGCCTGGATAAAGGCGGTTACGGTGTCCGCTGCCGTCGTTGTGATCTGTCAATTAGAACCCCATAACCTTGTTCACATCGCTGATCGCTTCGTCCAGCCCTAACGATTACAATTACCGTCAGTCCCTAACAATGAGTTACATTGCATTTCCGCCAGCGAGTCTGCCAAGTTACGAGCTGATGGAAAATGTTGAGTTACAAGGTCAAGAACAAGAACAAAAGTGGTTTCATTTAGAAAAAGCATTTCGGTCACTCCAATTCGTAGTAATTCAATAGCAAAGTAGCAAATTTCACGGTTGGCTTTGAAGATGATTCTAGCAGTATCCGCTACTTTTATACTTTTTGCTTTAGGTGTTTCTTTTTTGCTTTCATTAAAATTTCTTGATGTACCCTGCTAAAATGCGCAACCATTGTTTTAAGTTATTAATTCTCATGTTATTTCCTTTGACAGTTTATCAAATATACCCGAATAACCTTTTTAGTCACACTATAATACTATATTTAAAACATTCCGATCACCTGTACCGTCTCCTTGTTTCTTGTCTTCCGGCCAACTTGTAGAGAATAACTCAATGTAATTTTCTCAAGTCAAGGATCGGATTTATGGCCAACTGCCGATATGATCGCTCGATGTCACATAATTTAAATTTAATATTGCGAATAGCAAACTGTGACATCAGACATCATAATTCTTAAGCCTGTCTTAAATCCTTAATAACTACACAGATGCTTGGTTTCAAAGGCGACGAATATAAAATTGATGTTACGAAGTTAATTCAATTAATATTTTCATCTATATAACGGTTTCAATTTAAAACTGTCTGCCACAAAGTAAGCGCCATCATTGGGAGCGCCAAAGGTATTTCTAAGTTACGTATTAGCGTCATCGAGCCAAAACCGTTCCATGAAATTTTGAATCGGAATGGCTCGAGACACAATCACGTTTTCCATCACTGTGAAATCTACCAATAGTAATGCAGTCCAGTGGAACGGTGGCTGTAAGAGATGCGTGGCATCACGTAGACATAGCTCCAAAATAGCGTCGTGCTCAGCGCCCGCGCAGGTCGACGGCCGACTTACGAAATTTAATCGAATTATACAAAACTCATTGCCAAACAAATATTCCGATTCAACGGTGTCTTTTTACATTACGTTCGTTCACCTCAAAAATAATTCGACTTGAAGTCTCTTAGATTGTGTAGTGTCCAGTATACGGACAGCACGCGAGATAGATAAGTAAACTGTCTTTGGGTGAAGTGAAGAATGTTTTTGGTCGTGTTTAGCGGAGGTGGAAAATGGAACATGGTTTATTTCTCTATTGTTTTGAACGTGCTTTGTATGAACCACACCATCTAGAGTTTTGTGGACTGAGAGACCGTTTAGTCGATTTCAAGTTATCGAGTTCTCAGTTCTGCGGGCTATATTTATGCCCGGGTAGGCGACACAGTTGCGCTGCGTGGGCGCTGCGGTGACGTACTGGAGAGCTGTCGAGAAGGTGGATATCAGGACCAGGCCATCTATCGATTCACAGATGCGAGCCCATTTAAGTAGCACCCGTTATATGACATTATTAATGATTCGCAAGTTTAATACATTTTCTCACGCTTACCTTTTCCAATTAAATGGATGGAAACTATAAATATCTTTCGTACTCGTCTACCCTATACGTTTATTTACTGAGTTACACAAAACAGGGTCAATCAAGTCATTACACTAATATTATAAAGGCGAAAGTTTTGTGATTGTGTATGTTTCGTTACTTCTTCACGTTTGAACGGCTGAACGGATTTGGATGAAATTTGGTACACGCGTAGACCATAATTAATAACACATAGAATTACATATATTCCGTATACAGTTTATCCCTTGGGACAATTTTCTACTATCATGCGGGTCAAGCCACTGGCACCAGCTAGCGTGGTAATATATCTAGATTGAAAATTTAAATGCTGAAGAGATTGTTTAATTGAATGAGCTAATCTCTGAAACTAATGGTTTTAATTGAAAAATTACTTTAATGCTGGATAGTTTATTTATTAAGGAAGTTTTTATCACGCAAGACCCACGACACGACAGCGAGAGCTTTATATGCGTCATTTGAAGAATTTTGCTCTTGGTGATTGTAAGCCATCAAATCGCGAATTTTGAGCCGTTATCAAAACACAGCCTCTTTTTTACTTTCCACTCACATCCGCTCGCAATTTGTGACAATAACTGTTCAGCAAATCGACATTAAACGACAAATGGGCACAATAATTCATCTTAGACATTTGTTAATGTAGGTGAGTGATATTTATTTAGCGTTGAGCTACGAAATTGATTTTTCACTTCACACTAAAATCTGTTAAGAAAAATTACACAATAAATATTTAACTTCATATATTCGACTATAGTTTTTAGGCCACCATACAGTTAAACAGTTTAGTGGTAGTGGTGGCTAATAAAATATAGTGTCTAAATTCTAAAACAACCATTTCTCTAGAAGCAACATATGGCTTTAGCCTGTCTGTGTATTTAGGCGCGTGCCTTTGCGAGATGCGTCAATATTTACAGGTTATCGACCTGACTTCCTCTCTTCCAATACTTTGAAAGGATATTGGTAAAAGTAGACAACTGTTGATGTAACGAGTGATAGTAACCCTTAAAGACTATCAGTTATAAAGATTTTAAGCACGCACTAATGTGAATATGTATGTGGTAGTAGCAACGCGGAATCGTGAATTGAATGCATCTGATTAAACTCTAATATAAGAAGGGCACGAATCCACGAGCAACAATCCGTGTTCTTAGTTCGATTTCCGTTATCTTATGTGAATTTACTACGTTAGATTACAATGGTTGGCCGGAGGCATCTTCAGTAGTGATCTAATGGAAGTAAAAATACTTCCTAGTGTAAGTCATGTGAGAACAGCGTTGGTGCGACATTGACAAATGGTGTGCGGCTAGCGTGCACCGGCATCGCGCAGGGCGCTGGACGCGGGCGCTACGACGGCACAACCGTATCGCCGCTCACGTCAAACCACGTGACGTACTACAGCGCGACACAGACGAGCAACACCACGATATACACCTCACACTAACCGAAACTAAACGGCACATCATAGTTTTGCAAACCTTGAAACAAACGTAACGGTTAACTTCAAACAATTCAGATTCTTTAATAACTACTGTAGAATTTAATACTTCACGCCTAAACTAACAAACCAAATGTTAGCTGTAATTTTCAGTAGATCAATCATGACACACAACATTTTGCTATCACACTTATATATTATTCACTGATTGATCTCAATAATGAGGCCAAATTAAAAATAACGACTGATACGATGCATAAACGTATTGGCTTGATAAAAAAGTGCTGCTGATACATATCAGTTTGTCTGTCTAAACAAATAACCACATTGGTCGACAAAAAATATATATTTAACTAGTGTTAGTATTAGCTACCGAAGTTAAGATGTGATTAAAAAAGCCACAAAAAAAACCACACGATTGATACAAAAACTGTTCGTTAAATATCGTTGCACTTTGATATTAGAGACATACATTTTGAGACGTCTTAATTTAATGATGAAGCGAATGTTTTAATTAATGTTCAAGGAATATAAAAATTGTAAGAATTGCGAGTTTCTCACTAGGCTCGGCGGCTTTTATAAATATGCATGATGCACCTAGATAAAAGTCGTAAAGTCAATGCGATGAAATTACTTGTTGAAAGTTCTAAAGATATGTTGACATTAGATTAATAAAAGCAATCTAAAGACTTGTTTAACCGTTATTTCATTGCATATATATGTATGAGTACGATAGTACGAAGTTATCGAATATGTAAACCTGGTTAGCAGTAAGAGTATCGTTTACGTCGAAATAAAAACCATGACTTTTTGTTCTAACTGTAAATATAATTGTATTTGTTCCAAGACAACTGGGAATGTTTTTTGATGAGATGAAAAAACTTGCAAGTACTCTCGGTTTCTTCGTGTAGGTTGGTTTTGTGTGGTTGTTTCTGTTATTTGACTGTGAAATTGCGATTGTAAGCCAGTCGAGCGTGTTTACTTAGCTATAAAACAATCTATGGGAGTCGAAGTGCCGTTTAAGGTTCAATGATCACTAGGATCAGTCAAGACTACTGCTGACTGATCGGTAACTTTTTCTAGCGATACGATTCGTCCGGCTTGCTCAAGCGTGGGACCGCGATGAGTCTACCGCTGCTCCGAGCCCCCTGACGTAACGTATGTAGAGCTGTGATTTGATTAATGGAACAGATTGAGAAAATTGAGTTGGCATAAGATAAGTGGCATGTGTTTCATTTAAAAGACGTGCGGTCGATGCAAAGTGACGTGTATAAATCAGTTTTTTTTCTATCGGTTACTGTACTTTAATTAGAGTTGAAGCGGAAACAGGTACACTGTTTATTTTATCCTTGTCATAATTATATTCATATACTTTAGTTTTTTGCGATGTGTAACGTGTTTTGTTCCATACCTCAAACAAGCGTACACATCCATCGGAAACACTTAGATATAATGTCTGGCTATTACTAAGCGATATATCAAGATTATTACATCTTAAGACCGAATTTGGTGTAACCAGATTGGATTATACTGTGGTAATATTAACTATTCGTAATAACTATGAGTATTGATTAAATATACTAGAGTACATACCAAATATGTTCCGCTTTAAAATTGAGGTGATATATAAGATATATTTACATCACTCTGGAACAAAAGCAGAGGAAGTATATAGTCAACTTTCGAAGAACAACTTAATTCAAGTATCGTACTAGTGGCGGTCAAGTAAGATACGGTTAATATTTAAATCGGACGATTCTCTCCCATATCGCTACAGAATACAAAAGTGAAGAGTTCCGACAAACATCAGAATGGTTTCTCAAGCGAAACTATGTTAAATTTAAATAACTTCCAGTAACTTTGAATCCAGTAAGCGGCACTCTACATAATTCATTGCCCACAGATAGATATTTAACGACGCCGACCATGTATTTCAAATTTAGGTTAGTATCTAAAATGTTTACATAATTAGTTTGTGTTAACAGTATTATCTAACCTCGATATTTAAAAGGTAAACAGATAACTATTTCATTAGCATAATTTATGTAAAGTACGATGGCCATTGCCACCTCCTGGTTTACTGAAGGGACAGTCCCACAAACAAAGCCTGAATAATTTAATTAACAACCTTGTTGGTGCTACAGAAAACGTTAAATAAACATGGTTACACCACATTAAGGTAACATAAACACTAAGTAATGTGCACTTTACATTCAGGCGAATATCTGTTACAAAACGTGTTTCATAATACGCAGCGGTTATCTGCTATTACCATCACTGACATGTCGTAAACAGCCGCATCCGTGGCGCAAGGTCTAGTTCAAAACTAATGGCTTTACTTATGTAAATAGGGAACAGAATTATGGGTGCAGGCAGGATTCCGGGAAATTCTTTAGCGCAAAATGTTCGTAATTACAAGTAGATACGAGGAAGCGACCCTGCTCTGTACCTGGACAGAATGAAGGAATCACGAGCGTGTCCGCGCTCGCGCAGAATGCGCAGCCGTGTCATTACAGTCACCTGTCTATAATCCAACATGTCATAATTGAGACACATTCATGTGTAAACTGTGTAATTAACCGGCGTTTTTGTTTTGATCGCAGCACGGCGGCGGTGGAGGACAGCGGGTAGCGGTCGCGAAGCTGCAAGGTTAGTAACCCCGCCGTACTATACTCTTCTACGATCCGAATTCGTGAATCTTCAGAAATAACACGTCATTATGTCTTATTAGCTGTAGAGGAAGCACTTAGAGCAAATGTAAGGAAAATAACACCTTTCGTCTCGAGAGATTGTTCTACTATCCATTATTGCAACCATTATAAAAATTAGTGTAGCCTTATATTTAATAAATCCCGAGTAATATACAATTTAAATTATTAGCACTGATTAGGATATTTTTACTAGTGTTTTAACGGTGAATGTATGAGATATGATAGCATGGCAACTTGTAATAATGCTGTCAAACTATCCAGAAACATATCAAAAAGAAATAACAGAGGCACCGAAGTGCAAACAGACGTACAGTTAGTTTTTCTGGTGTTACTTACTAAATGACTCGCCGATATAGTCCGGTAAGTACGCGTGTATCGTTATTAATGCAGCAACCATTACCAGAATTGATGTACGGATGTTACGAAACCATTCGTCGTGATGAGTCTACGGTTTACCGTTGCATACAAATAAAAAACTGCCCTAATGATTGATTACCTCGAATTAATACACCGTTCATATAAATGAGATATAAAACTTCTGTATAGCACTTTATTAGTGTTAAATAGTATTTGCTTTTAGATAACATGTTTATTCAATTCATTTAAGAATGGAGACATGCCATTCAAGATTAGTGAATTAAGTCTTAATAATGATAATGAAATAATTTTCCTTACGATTATTAAAATAATAATAAAATAAATAGTCAATAAAATATAATCGCGGCAATCTCAGAATGTGCAAGTGGGTATTAAATTCCAATGAACACACAACGCTGGAGTATTCTAAAAAACTGAAAAGATTTTGGCCAGTACCTCGATTTCCGAATTATATGAACCGGTTTATACAAAAACCATTATCCTGTTACTTTTTACCGTTTTACAGCAGTGAAAATACCTCGTACTTACCGTCCATTGAAACCTGCGTCTTACATAGCGTGCACATATGAATGCATGCATGTAGGTACGTCAATTTCGCTCCTTTACCAAGCAATTACTCTTCATTTACAATCATTAACAATTTTCTTAAATTCTTTCCGGGAAGCTATACTTTCTGAGATAAAATCATTTTGGTAAAAACTTTACCCAAAGAGAAAACCACGAGCAGAATAAATTAAACGTGTGTGGTATATGAATGGCATTTCAGACTATTTGTGAAAATAATTTTATCTACACTAATATTATAAAGAGGTAAAATTTGTTTTTATGTTTGTTGGTATTCTCCGGAAGTCTTGTTCCGATTGCTAAAATTTTCTCACCGATTTAAAACTGATTCTTATTGATTATAAGCTACATTTTATGTACGCGGGCGAAGCTGAGGGCAAAACTTAGTTTATAAATACAGTATGTGCTTATGGGTATATTTGATCGTTATTTTACCATTAACGCGCTTTAAGTACCTACTTTTAATTACGATTTTAGAGGAGACAGTGTAAAGAAACGAATTACCTGCTAAATTAATTAATTATGAAGCTACTGCTAATTCAATTATCACCGTAGTTTGATATCTGATTTATAATCACGGAATCACTTTCGCGGCGCATGCGGCGAGTAGGGTTACCATTTCTAAATATATAAGGTCCTGACTGAAAAAATCCGACATTGTAGTTTCAAAAGCTTATTTTTTTTGTTTTTGTGTTATTTTTTTTTTACATAGTTAAAAGTTTAGATCAACGACAAGGTTTAGAACGAATGCAAGGATTTCCTGGACGGGGGCTTTTTTTAAAGTGAGAAATCATTCAATTCTCGCTTTTCGTGTCAGACTTTATTGACAAATACCCATGTATGTTCCTTCTTTGTATTTGTTCAAGAACCCTGAAGTTCTCTTTAGCACAACTCATGGTTGAAGAAGTAGTCTTCAACCATGAGTTGTGCTAAAGAGAACCTAAAAGGGTATTTTTTTTTTTAGCCAAGGTTTCTTTGACGTGGGCTTGGCTAAAATGCCGTAAATTAGTCCTAACAAATTCACATGGATGGTAACCCTAAGCGCGAGCCTACACGTGACGTTCTTGTGTTAATTCAATTACGATAGTCTCGTTACTAACGCCTAGACACTGTTAATCTTACCAGTGTCTGCGCACCGCCATACCTTATCTTAATAGGTAATCACCGTTCCAATTTTATATTCAGAAGCTATATTATCCACTTTATGAACTTTACCGTACTGTAATGTTTATTTAATTTTATATAACTACGCCAATAAAGAAGGCTTTGATGTTTATTTCATTAAGCTATTATAGAAAATTGGATTTAACCCTTTAACTGCTTGCGTTGGATTGGTCCGATGAGTATTTTTGTGTCCTATTCGCCGGGGTCGTGGGTTCGCGTCTGAGTGCTCCATCTCGTTTGGCTATTCCATCCCTAAAAGTGACAGAAGAGTTGCCAATTGGGGTATTTGTTCATAGATGTGTGGTAGGTACCTTCTGCCCTGGTAGAATAAACGCAAGTTTTATTTCAGACATAGGTAGGCGGTTAAAAAGTTAATCGTCAAGAAAAATATGTTCTAATAACGCAGATCTAATCGATGCCAGCTTAGAAATAATTCAATCTCTTTATTAGTACATGCCGATATTTAGCTTACATAGATTTGAAAAGCTCGTTGTAAAAAATAAACGCGGAAGTATTCAAGCAGATTGTAGATACAATCTTTAGTATGCCTATGCGCGGGAAGCAGTAACAAACTTATTCAATTGTAAATGCAGTAAAGCAATAACTCAGGGGAATAGCAGTAATTTCAAAACAACAAGTCATTGCTGAGCCACTATATCAAAGAGGCGGAGCTTCGAGCAATGCCAACAAAATATAAAGCAAACCTATTTTAAAGCAGCCGTCATGTACCTTTATTGTTTCCTGATTGAACAACAATCCAGAGACGATTCAAATCTAAACTAAAATAGATTTTATGTTAATTTATAGAACAATCAGAATAGAGATTAGTTCAATGCAGGCACACAAGTAGTAATACAGGAAATGTCCGAGCAATATCCACCCTGAGGCGTAGGGTATGCATCGGGAAGCAATCGTGTACATCCTATAGTACAAGCAAAAGGCGGTCGAGATCCCCGCCAGAGGCTTTTAATTGACAATAGATAGCGAGCGACCTGTATAGATATGCCACGCGATAGCGCTTACCTTTAGCTCTCTTACGGTATGTGATACTAGGTAATGTTCAGCGATCGGTTATGGCTCCCGCGTACCACAATTAACATACAGCGAGCTAATGCATTATTAGTCGTATCTTGTGATATCTGCAAATCGTGCGTTACCTTCTAAGTTAGATGCTCCGTTACACAAACATGGCTGAATAAGGTATGGGGCAGTTATTGTAAAGTCATTACATACGCGGAAGACAAAGTTGACAGAAGAGTTACAGCGCTTGTAATCGCTATGCTGATTGCCAATATCTAAGAAACATAATACTGGGAGAAAAGCTGGAGTGACATTAGCCTAGGCGCACTCAAGACGCACATTATATGTAGTGCGGACCACCCACTGTAGAGCCAGCTTGATCATTAACTGAACAATTAGTTTTACTACTGCACTAATTGCTTATTTCATGTGTTGAACCATAAATAACTTTTAAGTCATGGATGCTGAGATGTGAGATGGCACGATGTTTATTAGTTCGATTGGAGTTACAAGAGAAATAGCACGAAGAGTTAGTTTATTTTATTTTGATATGAATAGAAATATTTTTTAGGAATTGCAATTTTAAAGTTTTGTTTCTTCAGAGTTACCGGGTTATTTTGCGACGATTGTAAAGCCTTCGCGAACAAGGACGTAGACTTGTAGCAAATGCTTGTGTTTGATAAACGAGCGATGCTTACACTGCCCATGTGCAGTCTACGTGAGCAAATTGCGACACGATAGCTCGAGTATCCAGTCTTTCGAAAGTTTTCACCGAACCGGGATATACATCATAAGTATGCATCCAGATATTATCAAACTGGTCTTAACGCACTCGTTAACGGTGCTTATAATGTCGCATTAAAATGTATATAACGTATTTTTTTCTGGTTTGCGTAAAAGCAGCCGCCTCACAGCTTTTCACGTTCTTGTTTGTTTTACGAGCGTTGTTTAGAAATCTACAATGTCGCCGCGTCCGTCGCAGTGTGAAGCGCCTTGCATGCAAAGCTGTCGGGATACACCGCACAATAAATATGATCGCATGGCGGGATCTGTGTGAACATAATTGGATATTCGCGGTAAGGCCGCGATTCCAAAGATAAACATGTCGAGGTCGGCTCGGAGGCGGCGCTGTCAAGTGTCCATCCAGTGTTATCTGAGCGCGACATCTTTATTCCGAGGTCGGTTTTTCTACGCGTGCGCGGTGCGGTGGGCGGTAATGGCGTCCGCCCCAACGGGATTCGCGCGCCGACATCGTTTCGCGTCTCATCGTGCGGCCGCAATACATCGCTCCACTTAAATTACGTGCGAGCTTGTTCCGGTAAACTATCGCGATACCTACACTATAAAAACGTTCTTACTTTTGCACCTGACCAGCTTCTCGCAAGGAATGTTCCGAGTAAAGTGCTTGTAAAACACTATTACACTTGTATGGACATTCGACCAGGCTGTTAGACTTCACCATTGAGACACGTAAACATTAAGAGATTAGTGTCAAGTATGTCGGCCAGCGTCTAGTGAATTCAATATTGTCGGCAGAAATCATTTACCTAGTTTATTGGGTAATAATATAGCATCACGATGAATGGCGCAATGATGTGCTTAAACGAGCCTCGTAAACGTTCGATCAATCACCGGTAACGGTAGGTAAGATGACGTGACACTAGCGTAAGTGTATTGACCCTTAACAAAGATCCATCAAAATGCGCCAATACGAAGCTAGTGATTTACAAGAAATCTAAATGCGAATCAACATACAAATACGGCTCTAATGGACTAAACATTAGTTGTATCGTCAGTTAAATATAGTTACCTAAATACCTTGCAGGTTGTTTCCAAAAGATAAGTTTACGCGATAAAGATTTGTGAAGCGATGAAACAATGGTAATCCTCAATGAGAACCTCCCACGTGCAACGGAACCTCTTCCGCCGTTTAAATTGTAGAGCATCAAAAATAATGGGCGCAAACAAAACCAAGTAAAAGACCATTATAACACAATGTGTACCGTTACTCCTAATCAGATGAATTATGTGTTTAGCTATACACGCCGTCGTTGATTGCTATGTATTAGTAACATTAATCATTCAACTAGAAAAAAAAAAGTTTTTAAAAATTTAGGTGGCCAGTTAATTGTTTTTGGGCGGCACAAATTCGCTTTTGTCAGAGGCGTGACCGCTATTAGTAGGTGGCATTATAATTAAACACTCGAGCAAAGTGATTGACAGTCTGAAGTATAAACAGATATAAACATAATTGATAGGCTTTTAATGTAAATGGTAATGTTTTCACTTGAATGATCAACGACCACGTAACGGTCTGTGTTTATCTCGAGTGCATACGATAATTATCCGGTGATCTCGTCCTACTTTATATATTCACTTTTAACACTTTTCGACTTGTCCGAGTGTTCTCATACCAGATGTTTTATCTCTAATGGAGGTCACAATTGTTAAGTTGATTAATATCGTGCATGCACATAGCTGTCTTGTCGATGTATCGACATTGCAGTGAATGAATTTAGGCCACATGAGCGCTGTCTCTTCGATTGAAAGCGGCCGTTCAATTTGTAAAGAGTTAAAAGAGTAGGTATAAGCACCTAGGGGCATATTGCTTGCCGGAAGAGCTGGTTTACCGTTATAACATTAGTGTTTTTGCATCCGCCATCAGTGGGACAGGAGTGTGTCGCCGCTCCCGTGCACCGGGAACCAATCAATTACATATTAGCTTAATGTGACGTAGATAGCCCGCAGTTCGCGCCTGGACATTTGCATGGTGCGTGCAAAACGTATGACCGTTGACGGCGCCCAAGTATAACGGGCATTCGTCCGAGACAATCACAATGTGATGCTTCTTATAAAGGTAGCATTTTTATAAGCTACGACTGAGACGTGGACACAAAACAATGGCCACGAACATTAGATGCTCTGCAAACCCAAAGGTACTGTTAGGCAAATCAATTCAAACAGTTGAAAATAACGTGCAGCTAATATCGTGATTTCCTGGATGTAATTGTATTACGAATGCAAGTCGGAACAATGTTCTTACCATCATAAAGCACGGTCGTGTACTGTATAGCAATGGAATTTATGTGGTATAAAATATTTTCATTAGAAGAGAGTTTAGAGTGGGATCGTAAAGTAAGTTTTAATTGGTGGTGCATGGTGTATCGTGTGCGGGTGCGAGGCAGCCGCGAGGAGTAACAATGGCAACGTGCGCGGGAGGCGGAGGCCTCGCCGTGGTCGCCGCCGGCGCAGGCACTCCCGCGCGCTCGGAAGAGCGCCTGGAACAAACGGCCCGCCTGCTCAACGTGCCCAAACTTAACTACAATTACAACTTTCATTACCAACTCCATGTACAATCCTACCTCAGTTACAGCAAAAACAAGAAAAAGCTTTCGCGTGTAGAAGGAAATAATAAAACTGACAGATAGCATCCATATTTCACGCGCACCTCGAGGTTCATAGCACGTGTAAAACTAAGCCTGTTCATAAACAACTCAAGAGAAATAGGAGCAGCAGCAAATAAAATTTAAATTTAATAAAGGATAGGAAAGAAGAATAGACGAGATAGACGCAGGGAACTACGAAAGCATAAAACGCGCGAGGCTAGTAATAAATATGCCACTGCGGACACGAGCTCAATACCCGTGCCTCCTTACGTGTGGCAAAAAGTTCGCATTCATTACCTGAGCGCATGTAAACAGATTTTAAACGAACAAGTTACAAATAAAATATATATTACGAACAGACAATTTATTAGCTGCCTCTAATGAAAGTCATTACTCATCGCGCTACTACCTAAGTACAGATATATTACTACGAGGTTAGTACATTTTTGTCCCGACTTAGGTTTTCAGTGACATAAGAATCTACTTAAATGATAACATGAGTAAATTCAGGTTATCTCAACTGATTTCAAATAGAAATCCTGAAGCTATGATTAAACAAGCCTGAAATTTAGCCTATTAATTAAACTCAGAAACTATGGCCACTACAGCCGAAACAAAGACGAGTCACACTTTAGACCAATATGGTTAAACTATCATTAAAATTCTTAAGTATTGTGTTTGTACGAAATACCTGAAATGACATGCATGACAGAAGTATAAGGATTCGAAGCTAAGACAGGTTTATCAAGAACACAACACTTATTAGGAATGGCATGTAGACGCCGCCTCAGTAAAATTTTTATAGCAAGCAGAATTCTATTTTGATGGTTCATTAAATTTCGGAACCACCAAACAACTCGATGGGGAATTCTTTAATGGAGTTATCATCATCTTAATTTAAATCACTTTATATTGAGTACAGTCATTTATTTACGACAGGCTTCTGATTTATAATGCCCATTCGATAATTACATGTTTTTAAAACGTTATTGCCTCGTCTATGAATTTGTTCGGTAACGAGTTTAATAAAGGACCGTTACTCGTGGACCGGTACGTGCAGAGTACAGGTGGCGACCACTTACCAATTAGTTACTACCGATGTCTTACGCAATTTCGTCATTGCGTTCTCGACACGAGCGCAGAGAAGGAATGCACAGATTTCATCTACATATATTATACATTCCACTTCCTAATTCCAGTTGCAAGACTAACGGTCGTCTCCATAGCGATTAAATTAGATATGACAGCGAAATATAAGTGATAAATGCACCTTAATCGAACTGAAACATTATTGTGTAATGATCGGCGAGACATGAAAACATCCGAAAGAGAATTCAATGCATAATTTTATAGTGGTTGTCATTAATCATACTTGTTGTTTATTTATAATGTGTGTGGAAGTACTGTAGCCGATACTATAACTGTTATTTTATTAGCCGACTCGTAGTTAAATAATTGGTATCACGTAAGATATTAAATAAAATGCAGCGTTTTAATCGTGTTCGTATATTTACAAATAAATAGTTGCATTTCGATGACATAAAACGAAACTACTTTCATTTTAAGTCAGCAGGATATTGAAACTGTTATACGCACAGACTATTATGTCATAAATCGTACAAGTTCAACGACAACACAATAGCTGACACTAAACTCGCTCGTACAAATTGTAAGCACGCGCCTAATGCGATTCAATCCCACTAGCTATTGAGGTGTTAACTATCATTACCTTGCAAACGAGTTCAATAAATGAAAACGAGATTTGTTCCAACCAAGTATTTAATGTTTAGTATGTGCGCAATCAATGTCGCGGATTCGATCCTGCGGACGCTTGTAAAGCCGCAACGCAATTTTCCGCGCGCACCTACTGCTGTGAAGATTGAAGTGAACCTGTAAATCGAATCTATCACGTACGTGGTGCTGTCATTACAGAGCGCTGTGTGATTTCCTTGTGGTCGACAACTCTGAACTAGGCTCGAAAAGACAACATCAGCAATTCACTATTAATTTGCTACACATTCATTCATTACCATAAAAATACTGAAGTCAAAAAGCTCTAAAGAGAGATTGATAAGTTAGATTAATATACATATCCAAAGCACAAGTACAGTACTTACCATACAAAGATTAACTGCACCTGGGCTATTACTTGGATACCAATTTGCATCCAATTCGTTTCTATACCTCATTATCATACATCATAACTCTTGAGGGTTTACCGATCCATATTTCATCCGGTATCGAAAGATGTATCACTGACGCGATACGAGATTGTATTTACGAGACCGGGTCGCGAGCTGCCGTATGCGGATAATATGAAATCGATCTTTCCATCACTATTGCAGTCCTAATATGCACACAATATGGTACAGTCTCGGTCGATCTTACGCATACCCTATGAATTCTCATTAGTGGTAACAGTCAACTCTGACGAAGAAAGCAACTGTGTATCATGATCCGTTTAGAAATTAATGAACAGTGTTTCGGAATTTACAATGGCTATTAGTAGTAGGTAGAAAATACTTTTACATTTTCTAGACTTTTACTGAAAACATGGACGTTAACTTAAACAAAATAAACGTTAATGGTGCCGCTATATTTATGTGGCATTGTTTGTCTCTGTGACCTCAGCTTTATGCTCAACTCTAATATCCATTTACATGCTTTCCCAGTATTTAACATTAAACTAGTATTTATCAGTTTCGCAGAGAAAACACATTTAGTTTAACAAAATTCCTATATTGATTTATCTTTGAGTGACCTACTGACTAACCTAGTGAAGAGCTAAGCTAACATTATTCGTACAATAATTAAGTATGTGAATATATTCCTCAATTCTTCTAAATAATATTATTCAGCAATACTACCAGAACATGTAAATGCGTGTTTGTTATTTACCCGACATATATAAATGGATTTGTATAAAATTTGGGAAACGATTTTTCCGAGGACTAGGCATATAGGACACTTTTTATTCCGGGAGTACGTTTCTCTTGGGATCATTTTCTGTTTTCACTTGGACGAAGCTGTTGGCAGAAGCTAGTATAAGTATTCATTTAGAAATTTACGGCTCATTTGCTTCGAAATTATCAAGAGTCAAATAAAAATGATGAGTAACGAATTCGATTTTCCTGCGTATTGAAGAATTCTGAGAATGATGAGGAGTGAAAGGGTCTTCGCAGGCGCGGACGCGGCGAGTGCTCGTGCGCAACCCGGCGTGCTGCCGACCGTTACATTGCACCACTTTGCTGGACAGTTAACTTCAATCGCGCTGATACTAATATCATAAAAACAAGAAAACTGAAAATATATCATCATCCCGCAAACATATGCTCAGTAACGTGCAACCCATTCACTCTAACACCCAACTATAAAACAGCAATAAGCATGATTGTAGCACTTAACACGGCCAATGAGTATGTCGTTAGCGCTGTCCTACTATGTTGTTAAGTAAGAGGACGTGTTCTCGATGCCGGGTGTAAGCAGTGCACCCGTCATCGTCTGTCACGGAGTCATGATAGATGGCGGCATAAACAAGTGATATTACCTAGTTTGGCGAGTGGGTATAAAGATGTTTATCTGAAAGGTCGCCGCGTGTGAGCGCATCGGTAAGTCTCGGCAGGCTCGGTGTCACCCGGGGCGGAGACGCAGCGGCGACGTCGTGACCGACGCGCGTGCGCCGCGCTTGTCATGCGCTACTTGTGATTATCATGTCTAGCGCCTGCGTCACGGCACTCCATTGTGTTCCACTCGAGACACGACGGTAGCTTTTTGCTTGTTGAAACTTCAAAACCCAAGTAGTTCAGACGCAAAATAAGGTTAATTAATAAAAAACAAATTGAGATACTCTGTAAAAACTGAATTGTTATTTGTTAACAATGGAAGGGGGAAAATATTCAAAAACGATACTGTGAACCTTTTCAAATGCAATTTTATTCTGTATTAGTCTCGATGATTGAAAAGTGGCCTATGGTATTGAAATAACTTCTATTTATCTGCCGTTGAATGATGTCCTACAAATATTTCTCTAAGTTTTGTTTTCAAATAGAATTCAGCTACTGATGTTTGTGTAATTTCGTAGTACGTATCTCGGGAACGAAGTGCACGGGTACGTGGAAGAGGAGTGTGCGGCCGCCTCGACCTCCGCGAACGCAATAATTGAGCATAGAAATCAAATTACAGATGATTGATGATGCCGTTACCGCACGACCGAAGCCGCAATGACGCCCGCCGAGCGGACCGTATCATTTGCGTAATAGGAATTCGACAAAATATATTATAAATACTCGCTAAAATAATAGTAAAACATAATATATCACACATATAAAATTATGGCTTTAAAATATTTTCCAACCCTGTTTTTTAACAATCGATAAAATCATCTATTATATTACCATAATAAGTTAATTTCAATACAATGCTATAAAGTTCCACTTGTCAGTAGTGGTGCGCCAATCAATCCTTCAGCTACGAGGTAGTGAGATGCAGAATGACAACTGTACTGTGATTTTACGAGATAGGCCATATAAAACCATTAGAGGCAATAAATGTTCTATCAACTCACGAGTGTGATGCTTTACAACGCCGCTTGAAATATCATTTGGCCGCACTTGTATGTCACATACAAGTTGTGGAAACGGGTTGCTATTGAAATGCCAGTCAATGCTTTAATATTACAGAATCATAATTAAATCAACGAGACATATGTTATGGCGGCCGAGGTAAATAAACCATTTGTCGAGTATGAAAATTATTTACAAATTTATATCAGATGTAGTCTGAAAATAAAAGGGACCGACGAATGTGCAGGCGCAATGTATGCGCTAGAGCAGCGGTTCCCAACCTTTTTTTCCAACGGAACCCTATTGGAAGGCAAAATATTTGACGGAGCCGTTAATTTAAAAAAAAGGTTTAGCGGTAATTTTTACTTTGAATGAGTTCCAGTAAAATCTAATGACACTGCTTTTTATTGTTTGATAGTTAAACAAGCATTTAAATATTGAAACCCTATCACAACCTCATAAGGCGATCTATTAAAGAGATGTAGGTATATAGGGTATATAGCTCCACCTCTCTTTCTCGCTCAAACGCTTGTCATTTTAACACATCATGGCAAGGCCCCAGGTCTTTATACTTTCTTCCACATTATAATTTGTATTCACACAGAGCCCTGAAAAAGGCTTTACGGAGCCCTAGGGTTCCGCGGTGCACACTTTGAGTATGGCTGCGCTAGAGTTTCACCGCCAAGAAGCCCGCGGCGCCGCGCCAACAGTCTCTTATACATTTATTTATTGCTTTATTTCATTTAGAGCAAAATACGCATTTGAATTATCTCCCACCACTCAGTACACTAGCAAAAACTCGCAACAGCGGAGATAGATATCAATCAAAAACTTATTTCTTTGACGTCTGTAAAATAAAAAGAAGAACTGTATTAGATTTTTTTTCGCGACCTTTAATAGTAATTGAATAAAACGATAGAATCTGAAAGAAATAGACCGTAACCTATTCGAATGATGATATATTATTTTTAGAAAGAGATGGGCTTTCACTGCATCGCATAAAAACTAATAGCAATAAATAAAAATATTTTATATTAGAGATTACAAGCTAGCGAATAGGTAATATTTACAAAACATGAAAAGAATAAGCCACTAGGTTGAATAGTTAATTGAAGGGAAAGGATCAAACCGGTCGGGTGGGTGCCGGGGAACAGGTGCGAATACGGCCATAGCCCTACATGGATGTGACAGGACACAAACCTGTATTAGACAAAATTTACTGTCCACCTCCTAGTCACATAGACGATAAAGTAAGTTTTAATGGCTCAAATCGATGCTATCAAACAGATGAATCAACCTAAGCTGAGTTTAAATAAATTGAATGCAAGCCAAAGCGTTTCATGTAAACTAAGGGATATCGCCCACTCAGTGCTCCTGCATCGGGCCAGCATCGCTTCATTCCGAGTCGTCATTGCGTTTATTGCTTTTCGTAAACGCCTTTCTGATAGCTTGGTAACAGTCTGGTGTCGAGTAGGGTTTTATTACCGCGCTGATTGATTGTCTACAATTTCACGATCTGAATTAAGTTCAAGTTTTCAGCGCACTATTTAATGAAAATATTTAACAATGTACTTACTTATCTATTAAGTGCATTGTCAAGTCTATATATATAAAAGAAAGTCGTGTTAGTTACACCACTTATAACTCAAGAACGGCTGAACTGATTTGGCTCAAAATTGGTGGGGAGGTAGCTAAGAACCAGGAGAAGGACATAGGATACTTTTTTTTAATTTTTTTTTTTTTAGGGTAGAGTAGGGTAGAGTAGGGTATAGTAGGGTAGAGTAGGGTAGAGTAGAGTAGAGTAGGGTAGGGTAGAGTAGGGTAGAGTAGGGTAGAGTAGGGTAGGGTAGAGTAGGGTAGAGTAGGGTAGGGTAGAGTAGGGTAGGGCAGAGTAGGGTAGAGTAGGGTAGGGTAGAGTAGGGTAGAGTAGGGTAGGGTAGAGTAGGGTAGAGTAGAGTAGAGTAGGGTAGGGTAGAGTAGGGCAGAGTAGGTTAGAGTAGGGTAGAGTAGAGTAGGGTAGGGTAGAGTAGGGTGGAGTAGGGTAGAGTAGGGTAGAGTAGGGTAGGGTAGAGTAGGGTATAGTAGGGTAGAGTAGGGTAGGGTAGCGTAGGGTATAGTAGGCTGAAGTAGGAAAGAGCGGGAGCGAAGCCGCGGGCAAAAGCTAGTACTTGATAAAAAGAAATTATTGAACTTTTTCATACAAAATCTGCATAAAAAACGAGAGCGAAAGAGGAGAATTGATGTCGACCCTCAGCATCGACTGGGCTACTTACTTTATTTGTAAAAGCATCTGCGACAATATCCCGGATATACCGACATTATAGGGGAAATTCAAGAGGCCTAGAATACAGTTAAAGCGTTGTCCGTAGTTGGTAACCAGTCCACTTTCGATGTAGAATATACTGACTAAACCGACACATTTAACTTCCGAATGGTGACTTCTGTTTATTACAAAATAAATAAATTAGAATAAATAGACTTTATACATTGTTTGTAATATATTATGTAGGGTATATTTAAATATCCCTATTAGGCATTATTCATTAAACCCCAAGCGAACGCCGGCGTTCGCGCACCTATTGTCTTTCTATTGTGTCTGTAATTTCCACGATTGAAAGGTTAATGAAGACAGTAACTTTGTAATGAAGACGCATCAGCGATTCTCTCAATAAAGCAATGCCAAAAATAGAGCAAGGATGATATTGTAAGCTTTATCATCGAATGACAGCATAAAATACAAAGTATTTACATAATAAGTATGCAGTATCGAAAAAATAAGATGCTATTAAAAAACCGACCGCGATTCTTACGAACTATTTAATATTTTGTAGTACCAAATGACCAGTGAATGCGCACGCGTACAATGTATTAAGCGAAATCGTTGAGTAAATGTATCATTAAGTTATAAAAATAAATGATAATAAAAAAATAGTGAAACCACGTCGAAAGTAATCAAAAGGCAAGGGGAGATGTATGTAATTGCACACAACACCACAAAGGATGGTGTGGGCAGAAATAGAAACAAATTGCGATGTCGCAGTCGATAATACAGCGGGTGACCGCAGTACACTCTCATCTAATAGCCGACAATACAAGGTCGCCTTACCCGCAACACGCAGCTTCAAATAATCTCTATTATAATAATGATTAAGCCTTATCTTTTATTGTTTGGATTAAGCTTGTATAAACAAAGGCAGTCGAAGAAGACGCGGATGTAACGAGCGCACTGCAAACCTACTTCCGATTGCTTCGAGTCCATGCTGCCGTGAACAATGCTACAAAATTATAGGATTTAGATTCTAGTCCCTCATTGGGTTAGCATGATTAATCGCGGAGAAAACTAGGCGGGATTATACGTTCGTTATTTAAGATCGCACGTTTTACACAGTACTGATCATTAGTAAAGTCATTCCGTACACGATCGAATGATTTTTTCAAACAAAAGTTTGTTAGAAAATCATGTAGGTAAGCGCATGATGTGTTTAAATTACACATATTATACTTTTGATTCGCGTGAGCTTGATATATTGCCTTTCAGATTACACGTTCTTGCCATTGTTTAAAGGTACTAATGAACTCCTACTACATTGTAAAGCGGGTACTCGTTTTTGTTGCTTATAATTTCACTACCAGTGTTCAGTAATCCAAATTCGGACAGCTTTTACGATGCTTCATTACCAGAGAATTACTCATTAATGTTGATAGCAATACGACCACAAACGCCTCGAATACTGCGTGCGATGATACCACAGTCTTGTAAACGTGATATTTCGATGAAAATTTATTACAAGTAATTGTATCTATTTATTTAAATAGCCCATACAGTCGTTGTAAGACCACGAGTTGTAACGAATAATAAAACGATGCAATTTCCACCTGCCCACTGGAATGTGAAGCCCTGAGCTGCATCATGGAAAGTGGTCCAATATTTCAAATACTTTCAACGAGTGTTGTTCGGTCAAATGCACTGGGAATGTACACGAGTAATTCTATGAAGATATACCCAGTGCTCATCTTCAAACTGAAAATATGTTCATTCATTAAGGATAAGTTTAATAAAACTTTTCAGTGAAAAGTAAATGAACGAAAAACATTTAGAATATGTAAAGACAAACAATTTACAAGTTGATCAAAGATATGCTAACGAGCTTTCGAGCCTTGAAAACAACAAGTTTTCTATTTGCGACAGAAAGACGAATTACGGAGGTATGCACGTTGGTTTCTCGTGTTTTAATTAAATAATTTTAGAATAAACATTATTGCACAGATAAGTTTAGTCACGTAGGCGGAGGCAGCTGGTAGTGTTGTACTATGATCTGATCGGGTTCGAGAGAAATCGAGATTCACTCATTAATGTAAATCGCGCGGAGCAACCCGCAGCTGGCGCGGGCCATCAACCCACTAACCTCTCCGACGAGGACATCTCACACGTATGTGCGTTACAGAATCCTTGCTGCGCGCTCATTTCTCCTAGACACGTTTATCTTGCGAGCGAATGGTTTGTAATGTTTAATTATTATAATGAGAATTGTTCAGAATTGTTCGGACGTTCCTCTGTAAGTAATAGACCAATTATGTGTGTTGCGGCGGCGTCAGCCATGCAAAGTTACGCGGATCTTAAGCGGTAACGTTATTCAAATGATGACATGACGTCGGATAACCTGATTTTATAATTACATCAACACTGCATCACTACTTATTTAATTTCAGCTTTGTACGAAGTCCGTTGTCAGCACAGAGGTTCGTCCTATTTGTTCCATTAGTTCGAAGACAAAAAGATGGAGAGGACAAATAAATGGCGCCAGACAGTTTATTTCAGCATTGTGTACATAAATATACAGTAGAAGCATAATAAAAAATGTTCATTGCTGTCTTCGGCGAGTTAATAAATTTCGCAACCGTGAGTCAGATTATCTGCTAGTTATTCATTTGCCTGCCATGCACGTGTAATCATTAGAGCCTATGCGTTGCCTAAAGGAGTAAAAGTTCATTGTAAATGATCGCTAGTTTGTCGTTACGACTAATACAAATTGACTTCGAGTGCCTACATCATTGTTTTTATTTATAAACAAGCCTTCTTCGTGTCTACTCATGCCGGAGGGTCATTCATTTCACGCATATTATTATAGAAAAGGAGAGGAACTAATTTCAAGAAATAAATGTTACTTTCTTGGTGTCTATGGTGTTAAGTTGATACAAAAGATATAACCACTCCGGTTTCTTAATACAAAGTAGCCTTACAGAGAAGTTATTCTTGGAGTTTCTTTAAAAATAGATCGTTTTATGACGAGAAAAAAAGGTTTTGCTTTACGACATTACAACTTGCTATAAAATTAGGTGTTTGGTTAAAGTTGTGGTCATATATGGTCATTTATATGTCTCGGACGTGTTTCGTTTCCAACATAGGCATTGGACAATGAGCGACATTGACGCCCGGTCGAGGCCTGGCGCCTTCTAAGGGCGCGCGTCACAATCCCGGCCGTCAGCCGCTGCACATAAGGAAACCGCCACCCCATTAGAGAGAGACACAACAAATTACAATTTCATTCAATGTAAATCCGCGGAACGTTCTCTTAGCGATGCTAATGGCTGAACTTAGACACGCCTAATAGTTTACAGACAAGAGGATTAAGCCGTTCAGCTTCCCCATTGTGTTCTGACGGGCACGTCAGTCTATATCGCGCACTGGCGTCGAAGATATATTCAAATAGCTTCTGTAATTAGCTTTAACGGGAGTCCGCTTTTATTACCGCTACGAAGATAAGCTATGCGAACTACGTGGAACATATCATCAACTTAGTTGCGTACTTGAGTTGCATATTGCGACATAAAACTTAGTGTTTTTGGTTTTACGATTTATAAATGCTTGTTCAAATTGAAAATTAAAATGTGATATTTAATAAACTTACAATATTATGTAACACTGACCAGTAAGTAACAACTGCTTGCGAAATATTAGTAAACACTTCAATTTACTAAAACGGGTTTTAATTATTTTGTATCTTTAAATGAATTGAATAGGTATCTACTTTAAATCTCCAACCACAAAGTATTTTAGTAGTTTTAAAATATTTAACTTACAGATAATGCATTCTTGGTTCGAAAAACAATTAAGTGACTTGGTTTAAGTGTTAAATCTTTTAATAAACCTATTTAAAGCTGCGTTCGAGTGTAGATAAGACTGACTAGAGAGATATAATTCTACAGATTAAATGCCCAGTAGCTTTAGACCGATGCCCGGCGTTTATGTAGATGAGATTGTAAAATTTATGAATATCACAAATTGCGGGCGTAGTTTAAATTGAATAAACATCGCGCTTTTTATACAAGTTGTAGCCGAGTAGTAAAAAGTAGTTAAGTAGTAGGTTTCACAGTGGTGGCCTCGACTGAGTTCACACTTACACCCGGGTTCATACCCAAGCAAGCACTTTGCATAATTTATTTCATCACCTCCGCTACCAAGGCAGTGAAGGAAAACATCGTGAGGAAACCAATGTGACCTTAGCCAAAAATTCAAAGGCATTTGACATTCATCAATCCGCACTGGACCCGTATAATGATTACTGTCAACTCCCTCCAATAGGAGTCCCAGCAGTCGAAACATCATAAGGCTGATTTTAGTATTACAATATACTGTGCATATTATCTAGAGATGTCTTTTTGACCTTGGACTACTATTAAAATATCACTTTTTCGCTTAACTCTTTGAATGTCGTAAACACAATAGAAAGACAATTACCTTATGTCGGACAGTGTAACTTAAGACATTCGAAAGTTTTGTTAATGGGGCTTTTGTATAACAAGTATTTAGTAATTTACTTACTCTATTTATGCATAAATTAGCCATTCTAATTAACAAGTCGCTCGATCACTTACAAACAATAGACCCTATTAAAAATAGACATATTAATTAACGAGATAATTCAAAAACAATCACTCGGCCCATTAATTAAATTATAAACCAACAAAACAAGTGGAAAGAAATACAATCGTAGTTTCCTTTTAAGTCAGACTTGTAGCTATAGCAAAGATCGGTGCGACAGATTACTTATATAGGCGTATCACTTGTAAAGCGTACAAGAAAACGAAGACGCTACCCATAGTGTGCCAACTGGTACTGGTATGGTGAAACGTAAATAGCAGGTTGAAGGCATCCGGCTCATTGAATGCGCTGACCCCATCTGATCGGTGCTGCGACCGAGCGTGGCCGCACATGCGCACTGCCGATGTCCGTCGCGACAATTCATCCACTGCATCACTATCTTTTTATGATAAGAAACGTAACACTTTTTCTGAAAGCTTAATGTCCGACACAATGTCTTTTTTACAAATCTTGGAACATTTTTTGACATTTCCTCATTTTTTTCCACAATAACCGCCGAAAAAATATCCCAGACATTTAATTGTCGTGATTTTATATAGAAGGCTGTAATTCTTTCAGTAGTTTTTGTCCGCAGTTTAATCAAATGACCCAAAGCGTGAACTCTAGAAATTGCAGATAATTTTTTAGAACCATTTTAAATGCATCCTTTTATCAAAAGTCACGATGGCAACGCTACTCGATCTCTGCACCTGCATTTTTTTTTTAGAAATTTTATCTTAATGAAGACCAAGAATTTTATTGCAAACCGTTCTATTTGTGGAATAAAAACTCTTACTGATATTTAATTTATTTAATCTTATGGGTTTATGTGCTATGAAAAGAGTGGATTATATTTCTGCTATTCGAGTATTATCTTAGTCACGTGAAGTTAATTGGGAATGAGTAGTGTTGCGAGTGGTTCGTAGTAAGAGGTGCGACCTACTTGGCGAAAGTTGCGCTCTACGCTATGCTTCTGGCTCACGACCTCCGGAGGTATACGGGTCAACGCGTTGTTGTGAGGAACCTCCGTGTTCTTTGTAACGACATATATTTACCTACATAAACAAAGAAAAGTGATCTTGAGCTTTTATAATCAGATTTTATAAAATTAATATAGAAAATTTTGCATTATTTATACAATTTGTAGTAAACCGATTAAAACATATTATATAAGTTCAGCTTACAGATACACAATATAACAGCGTAGCGTAAAATTAATGTCAATTTATACCCGCAGCATTATTTACTGGTCTTCTGTGTTAAAGGTTTTAACTGAAAATATCTTAAGTGGCACCTACTTGTATAGGACGTAATGTCGCATGCTTTGTGCTATTAGTGCGCGATGCCAACTTTCTAGGTGAGCCGGGGCAAGCAGGAAGGGCGTGGAAAAACACATGCATGAAACATTGAAATCTTAATGAATATGAACGAAGAGACTATCTCAGGAAAATTTATTTACCCGTAAACTTGTTAAGACTCGTTGGTGAATAATTGTAATTAATATTATCCTACTTTCGAAGAATGGGACTCAGTGACATTTCGCATTTATATTAAGTACTTAGTTTAAATAAATGACGGCCATATCTACACGCAGGGGTTTAACTTTCCGCCGACATTTTATATTTCCGTCGTTATATTTGAGGTTAACTGGCAGGTTTGTACAACAGTGTAACGTGTGAAAGCTTTTTACATAAATCGGAATCGATCAAGCTTGGGCCGAGGCGGCTGAGAACTACTACACTCACCACGATCCACTCCTGTTATTTCACGCTATTGACGCCGACGCCCGTCCCTATTTATTAATACTTTGCTGTTTGAACTTTGCCTGTGAAGACCATGACAAATAACCCTTGACTAGCCTGCGCCCCGTTGTAATGTTTATTCTAGGAAATTGTTACGATACTGAGCACGAAATCATTTTTAACAGTGTCATATCTGATATGGTATTTGCTTTCGAGTCACGTCTCTAAATTCGCGCTTATTTTTTTTTAAATATTTATTAAGGGAAGTCTATTACATTTGAAAATAGAACTGAGGTATGACACAGTAAGCGTTTATATGCGAGTAATTTAATTTTCATAATGGACGGGCAGATCAAATTACTACCAAGCCGTGAGCGACACGAGACACGACGCATGAAATGAATTAGGTTTCCTTGGGCGGTATCATTCAAGCGTGCGTATGCGCCGATTTGCACCGTGCTGCCAGCCTGCGCTATGTAATACCTTCAATAATTACTAGTCGATAAAACGTGGATCCAATTAAAAATAAATCATAAAAAATAAGCATGTAAAATAATACATTTGGAACATAAATGGTACATTGCCATAAGTTTAAAACGAATTTCAAGAACTCGTTTCGTATCTGTTCCCACAATATTCATGTAGACGGTTTATTAGTATAAAATTGCTTTGATATCCGTGTTAAAGACCTCTAACAGAATAAAACCGGAGGTTGTTATTCAAAGATATTACACACGTTTCATTTAGAAATACGCTTTACAACAAGAAGTTAAAAGAATAGTATTCCATTAAGAGCTCTATGGTGCTTAAGACATAATGCTTGAGCTTAGCTGTCCACACTTGGAAGTCTGTAATTTTGTTTAATACAGTTTTTAATTTCTGGAAAACATGCTAGCTAGAGTTTTAATGTTTCTCACGGCAAGTAGCATGAATGTAGCAGAATCAGCCTTATATTGGTTCCCATTGCTGGGACTCAAGCCTCTTCTCTACGAGAGGAAATTGGCCGTAATCCTGTCTTTGAATATTTGGTTTTAGGACGTGCAAATTCTCGGACGAAATTGTCCTTCATAGAGAGCAGTGGTGATGGATTCAATTATACAAAGTAAAACGTCCGACTGGATCTGAACTCACGAATAACGACTCGAAGTTGGGGCCATTAGTACTAGGCTATCATTGCTTTAGTCGGAGCCATTACCACTGGACCACCAACACTCTACTTTACTTAAACGTACTCGAATTTACGTTCTTTGAAATTAGGTGCATCCATTACGGTTTTTGTCACAAATAGAACAAAAATAAATAAGTGGTGATACCGTTGAGGCAGCTGAGTGAATGTAAGTAGATTATAACCGTTACAAATATTGCGCGTGCAACATGAGTATAACTAGTAACAACTTCCATAATTTCTTTACATGATGCTGCAAATGATGAAGATAATTTTATGAACACGAACATGCACTGGTGTGAATGTACTGCAGGCAAAAGTTTAAGCTAAGCGAACAGATTTATCGTTCTTAAAATCTGGGACGTGAATAAAAAGAAATATATATATTTTTTTATATCAAAAAATATAAATGTCAAGTGAAAAGTATAACTAATTTCAAAAGTAGGTGCGTATATTGAAAACGGTGCCGTAAACATTTTTCACACTGCCATGTGAAAGCGCATCAAAATTTTTCTCATGACTCATACAAGCCATGCGTTTTTCAAAAATAAGAAAAAGAAATATGACAAGAGTTTATGATTGTGTAATGATACGTCTAACGCGGTTCGCTCTGATGTAGCTACGTGTCTTATGCTACACACACCGGTGCTGTAACTTAATTACAAAGAGGCGGCAATCATTAAGCTAATGCCCTTAGACAGCGAACATAATTGTTTCACTTTTTATTTTCTCGAGCACATCACTTCAAGCCGAACACATTTACATGCAATACCAGACTATAAAATACTCGTAAAAAAAACTCATCTTCAGGAACTTTAATTATAACACTCCGTTTCAGTGGATCTTACAACATGTATGTAGTAAGAACATGCCTTACTATATCTAGACACAAATAACAGGTATTATTGAATGGAATTTATAGATATTATCGAACGTATCTATCCGTAAAAGCGATATTTCATATCGTTTCCAGTATGGTCGGAGGCACGGGTTCAGTTGTCGCACTAAGTCCACAAATTGTATACAAGTACGTATCAATAGAACACATCTCATCGATAGTTACGGCAAACGATGCTCGATATGGCCGTAAGATATTGAACGATTTACCCTATCTAGGAAGAATGGTTGCGTGCATAAGCTGAACGACTTTATATACGATAATTCTAGAGCTTCCCATGCAATTACGTACTTCTAAATTGCCATAAAAGTTTTTTTTAACAACACTTTTCTTTTGTTACAGATAACAAATGTTGCCACGGCCCCTCTCAGAGAGTACAATGCGGTTGCTACTCAGTATAGTGTTAGTGGCTTACGCAGCCGAAGCTGCAAAAAAGTTCGAAGGGACTTTAAGATCTGCAGCTGACGCGCCACCTCAAGACAATCTTGCCATAGAATCAGGGTCACCGGAGCCGGCCGTAGTGGCTGCTCCTGAAGGTTATCAGAATCCAGGAGCACCACCTCCCAGTCAAGAAGATCCTGTGTCCGAAGAGCCATCTGAGCCGAGTGAACCTGAAGTGCCATCCGCCGCCGCCGTGCCCGAGACTGCTTCAGGAGGTGTCCCACCTTCTGCTCCTAGTGGAGTATCAGCACCGTCAGCACCCGCTAACTCTTTAGAAGAATGCGACTCCGAGATGATAGGATTTGAACTTGTCACCGGGTAAGCAAATGCACGCATGTGTTTTAATTGACCTGTTATAAATTCTACTCGCGGCAGAGGCGGAGGAGTGACCGATAATTGCACGTAATTAAGATTATTAAGTCGATGTAACCAACCGACAAGTGAAGTTATCAAGATCCGACTTCGCTCATAAGCTAAGCACGGGAAAGTGTACTTCGAGTAACATCACACTAACCGGATTAAAAAGCTTATCGCATTGAATTAAGTATTTCCATTTTAATCCTTATGTTCATCAATCATGTGGTTATTAAAGTATCATATTATGCTTGTGCAGATACGTGTTCTCGGCGCCGTCTCACATCCTAGACGACATCCCCGGCACACTCATGTTGACCGACTGCCTTGAGCAGTGCCAGGCCAACGATACCTGTCGCGCTGTCAACTACGAGACGGGGCTCTGTGTTCTCTTCGGCTCCGATGCTGACCAACTACCTGGTGAGTACCTACTAAACAACACGTACACTACATCCTATTTGTTTTATTAGGTGATTTAAACGATGGTTATAGAACATAGTCATTCAATACTATTTACAAACGATCAGAAATTGATAGTTTAAAAGCTACGAAAAGAAATCCTCACATAAATTCTGATATTTCAAATATCATAAACTTACATCCGCTACAGACGAATAATAACGACGTGAAAACGTTTACGCCATAAATCTTAAATACCGTTATTTCAAACGATTAATATCGGAACACAAAACCCATCATTTCTTGCTAACGAATATTGACGCGATCGTTAACGAGTAAGTACACAACAATCGCAGATAAATCAATGGCAGCTATTAATAAACTGTATTCAAATATCTCTCGTAAGATCATGAATGCGTTAATAAGCACCCAAGTAGGTATTAGAAAAAAAAAGTAACAATAACGGCACAAATAGCTGCGTGCTAGTGTATGGCTGTGGTATAATCGGGACACATATAGCAGGTGGCTGTGTACTGGCGCCATTTCATACTCTCGTTTGTCCGACATAGAGGTGTGAGCTCACAAACAAGCGAAGCGTTCCGATTTTTTGCTCGAATACATCATTTGAATGCCAATAACGGCATGACGATGCTCACTCATCGCGCCTTATTGGGAAAAAAAAATACTCTCACCGCGAAAAGGAAAACATGACCGAGTGTATTTAAACAAGAGTTAGTGGAACGCGCTTTGACCTCATAACCGTGAATGGACGTTCTTATTACACACAATAATTTCTGCTAATAACAAAAAACAGTTCATCAATATAAACGTGTTAGTTTTTTATCGAAAGTTTTTCGTAGAAGTTTATTTGAACAAATAAGCAGCTGTAATTATGTTCTTAATATATGTGAAAGTGTCGACAAGGTTGTGTAGCTCGGCATTAAATTTCAGTATGGATTCCATATATTGTGACCGCATTGAAAATTATAATAGACTTTTATTCAATGCTTGCGAAGATGCTATAAAGTGTCAAAGGCAACTATAAAAAGGCAAGGTAAAGGAATACAGCGTACTGGAATGTGTCGCTTTTTTATTTTAACCACAAAAGCACGACAGGGATGCAAAAAATAAAGTTACCTCGATTTTAATATTATATTAAATAAAACCGTGACTACCAAAAATGCTAATGAACTTTTAACAAATAAATTCTTGCAGTGTTTAAGAAAATGTGGTTTATGCCTTACTCATTGCGAAATAAACGTACATTAACTCGAGCACGTATGTTCATAACGACGTCGGTAGATACGATAATAGCAGTGAAAAGGAGATGCCGATTAAGGGTCATATTGAATTAAGCCGTAGTGAAATTGCCGCCAAGCCGTCAGTTCAAGGAACTAAGCGATGAGATCCAATTATGGAAGCACAAATCGCTCCGGTCGACTCGGTGTGCGGATTTTCAAATTCGCTAAGGTTGAACGCCTCCTTCGTCCAGAACACGTGCGTGAGCATGAAGAATTTAATGATGACACGAGCGCCTCTTTTCTCATATTTCTTGGATAAGAGTGTTCTTTTTTTAAATACATCCTCTATAGAAATAGAAGAACAGTTTCGTTACTCGCAAACAATGTAATCACTAGGAAATAGCAGTGTTGTTCTTTATTTATTAATGCTGTTTATTATTTGCAGGTGCATTAACGAAGTCACAGTTCCCTGTGTTCACGATATACGCACAAAAGTCGTGCCTGGGCGTGCGTCCTTGTGAAAGAGCGTGGTGCTTCGACCGCGTGCGCGGCTACCATCTCAAAGGGCGAGGCAAGAAGACTCACACCGTCAGCTCCAGGCAGATGTGCCTCGACCTGTGTCTCGGAGAAAACGAGTTTGTTTGCAGGTTAGTTAAATACCCGACACAACACATAAATAACACCGCATGATCTTAAGGGGACTACACGAGCTAATTGTGAGCTTTTTAATTCGGAATTTGAAAATATTATTTTATTCTTCAGAATGTAATCAGCTAATTTAGTACGCTTGAAAAAAATACGAAGATGCTTTAAACACTATTTTATCTATTAAAAACCGGACTAACATACATGCAATCATTCTGATAGTTTTTCAGTCTATTCTACGAGCAAGATTTTACCTCTAAGATAGTGTTATAATCAAGTCTGTACACTTATAGTAAATCGCTAAAATGCTTCATATTTGCAAGATTTTGTCTTTGCGCATTTCTTTTTGTATGCAGTCCGATAGTCACCGCGCTTTATGTGATGGATAGTCCTCTTAAGTCCAGACACGTTTAAGTTCCCAGACAACAAATTCAATTGGATGGGCCTACAGACGCTTTGAGAGACATAAAAATGTTAGAGAAAGCAATTATTTAAGAGATTCATAGGCGATTCTAATAAATCTCTTGTGAAGTGCCAATACAAATAACCGCACATCCGAAGTCAACAAACGCATTTATTCTTCTTAAGATATAAATGTACATACGATGGGTTATAGAAAACAGAATCATATTTTTGTCGCGGATATAACGTGAATTTATGTGGCTTCTCAAAACCACAATAGAAGGATGCGGTAAAATTGAAAACACATTCATCTTGCTGAAGCCAGCGGTAGACAATCCTGTTCCACACAAAGTATTTTTTATATATACAAGTCTAGAGAAATGATCAAGTCATCATTTGTTATTGTATTATCGTGTTTCGTAGGAATGCAATAAGAGGATTATTATCTTTTCCGAATTCTTAATCAATTGGTAGTGTAATTGGAATGTACGTATTTATTTATTTTTAT